>WUAM01000263.1:565975-579692 GCA_024336885.1 Actenoides hombroni
CTTCCTCCCTCCTTTTTTTTTTTTTCTCCTTCCCCCCTCGTTTTCTGTTTTTTTCTCCTTCCCCGTCATGTTTTTTTCCTCCCATTTGTTTGGTTTTTTTCTTGTTTTGTTGTTATCTTTTTGTGTGTGTGTGGTTTTTGGTTGGTTTTTTTTGTTGTTGTTGGGTGGGTTTGGGTTGATTTTTGGATTTGGGTGGGGTATTTTCTATAAAAAGAAAACTGATCTGTGCCAATGTGTTCTCATTGAAACAGAGATGTACAAAACCAAGGCGGCTGAAACAGCTCTCTAGTACTTCCTTAGACCTGTTCTAATGGGTTTTGCTGCTGGAATTCCTCCCAGTCTGGGAACAAAGTGGTAAATATCAGGCTACCAGCAGAGCTGACACAGGACAGCTTCAGCTGGCTGTGCCTCTGCTCTGAAGTTGGTCCTTGGGGGAGGCAGTTCCTACTTGGTAGAAGGTGGTTCAAGCTGTCCCTGGTATCACAGACACTGTGAACAGGACTGCTAGTGGAAAGTGTGTAAGGCAGTCTCTTAGGGACCCTCTTCCCAAGTTTTAAATGGTTCATCAACCTAAACTAACCAGCATACCAAACCTGTAACTCCCATTGACAGGTCAGGACTGCTGTAGCATTGTTTGCATCACTGCGTGCATCATGAAGTGCTGAGAATCTGTCTTTGGTCAGCATAGAGATCATACTCCCTGCTCCTTTAAAACAAATATTTTCTGTTTAGCTACTGGCAAGAAAACAGACCTCTCCTTTGTTTACTCATGTAGGAAAACAGTTGTTTTTCTTGCTGTGAAAAACACACAAGTGATAAACTCATGTAAAGATTGACAGAGGTTGAGCAGAGATGATTTTGGGCCTCATGTGACGGTTGGCACCGTGAGCCCTTACAGAGCAGGGAGCAGTTACTCTTGTTTTAGGAGCCAATTGCACAAACTCTCATTTCTCACCAGCGGAGCATTCCACTGCCAACACAAGTCAAAGTGTCCTCTTCTGGGCTGGCAGGAGCTTCCTCTTCCTTGGCACCCACCAAGGCCTGTCCTGTTGCACCTGAGTGTACCGTCAGTATTAGCCGAGCACTTCCACCCCCCTCCTCACCTTCAGCCACACGATTCCCTTGCTTAGAAACATCTAGACTTCATCTGATAAGCCCCCAAACTAGAGTGCTGCTTCATGCTGATGTGGCATCTTTGACCTGACCCTGCCAGAAAGAGAACTGGGCTGTAGCCACACTTGGTGTTTAGGGCCCTTTCCTCCTCCAACTCCCCTTCAGTAGTTGGAATGATGCTTGTCTGGGTTTACACACTCCAGAAACAGGAGCAGTTACTGTGATCTTAGCTGTCTAAAAGCTTCCCCAGCAGGCTTCCGTGGTTGAGAGAAAACTTCCACCGAACTCTGAGAGAGAGCTCACTCTGGAGGACCAGCAAGGACAGGACCTGTGAAGGCCTGGTTGCTTGATACTCCTTCCTTGTGACTTGAAGACAAAATCCTTGGCTCTCTGGTTTTCTCCAAGCTGCATGAATGGCAGGGTTCGTGGGGGTGCACTATACTGTGTGAGAAGCATATAGTGGTTCGCATGGACACTCTGCCCGTGCTGCCTCTGCCTTCTCCACCTCTGAAGAAGCATTTTGTAGCATCATCCACCACTCCGTGGTTTCATCTCTATTAGATATAGCAGCAGTGAAAAAGCTGGGAAGACAAAGAGTTTATGTTGCCATGTTATCCTTAAATTTCTGCCTCCAAAGCTTCTTGAGTGGCGTTTTCCCTGCCATCCCCTAATGTTACCTTGGGCATCGGCCACTGGGAAGGCAGATGCAGTTCTGTTGCTGATGCCTCTCAAGATGTGTAAGGGGAAACATCCATGCTTCGTGCCAGGCTGATGATGGCAGAGAAGCCTTTGTGCTGGATGAAACGAACAGTGTCCAGAGCAGGAGACTGCAGAGAGCTTTAAGGGGCGTTAGAGAAGACCAACCCATCTGAACCTAGCTTTATGGTCAATATAAATGGCATCCTGTGCTCTGTCGTGATTGGTTTTGATTCAGCTGGCCTTCTCATGCTCCATTGGTCATCCTTACGAACAAAACTCCTGACAAAGTAAAGGTGGAGTCAGGGATCCGTTATCTTCTGAGAGCAGGAACCTGAAATGACTGGCGATCCCTTTTTCTTTTCCAGCACATCTCCTGTATGGCAGAACTCAGGCCGTCTCTCCCTGTGTGGGAGGAGCTGGAACTCAAGTGCACTGTTCAGGATTCTCACTTTTTCTCCCCTTTAAGCCATAAGATTGCCCTTTTTTAAAATTCCAGTCTCCAGTGTAAGGAAGAGGTTTTTATCTGCCCCTGGCTGGCGATTGATTGCACATTCCCCTATTCAGGCTGGATAGTAGAGCAGGACAGTGTTTTCTGGCTTGTTTGCTCAAGCCCTTCCTCCCCACTGTTTTTCATCTTGGGTCTATTTATTTAATTTTTTTTCTTCCCCAAATAGAAGATGAGTGAGGATTTCTTGTCTTGGGAACAAAGATGTAGTAGAGCAACCTACTTTCTTTCATATCCTCCTGAGAAGTGATTTCTGCTCTTATGTTCTGGGCTGTAGCTCATGGAAAAGTAAAAAGGTCAGATGGGTACTTTCTGGAAAGGTGAATTCCCTTCTCCTGTGGAAGGGTAGAAGTGTGTATGATCACTCTGGTTTCTTGAATATACCTTGTCTGTAAGGAGGGTAGATTTCCTTACAGTCCTATAGGTGGGATGAGAAAGAAGGATGAGGAATGTAAACCTCAAGAGCTAAGAAGTCTAGATGGTTTTGGTCAGCCGTCAGACAGCATGATGCCTATTTCCAGTGTTTTCATACAACTTAGATACTCAGATTTACAGATGCTATCCCTGCTCTTAGAAGAGGGGTCTGATGCTTCAGCAGGTGACCCTTGCTTATAATCTCGGTGTTTGATGGTATCTGGTATTGTTTTTTCCCTCTGTTCCCCAAAGAAACCCCTTAATTTCCCCCCCCTTTCCCCAAAAGGTGCCAACTGACAAGCAGATGTACTGCAAAAGGGATACTGCAGCCAAAACACTGCTGTTTTATTTTGAATTATGTCTTGTGGAGCTCTCTTCATACTCAAATATTTTTATTTTCTTTGTACAACATACAATCATGTACTCTTAACAGAGATTTACTTTAAAGAGAAGAAAAAAAAAATCTGGAAGTATTCTTTAAAAATACACAAAAATCTTTATTAATAATCCTGTATTTTTACTGATCATGTTTGAATGTCTAAAAAGACTTTATTGTTCTAATTATCCAGATGTATGTTTGTAAAATAGCTCTTTTATGACTTAGCTGATAAGGTTGTATGTTTCTGGAATTAAATATTGGTCACTTAAAAAAAAATTCTGTTTTCAGGATCCGGGAAATAGAAAATTTAAGCGTTGCAAATATCATTAAATAAGCTTAAAGGAAATAAGTCATGTCTGCTGGATTTTTTTTGGGGGGGGGAGGGAGGAGGGGGGGTGTTTTGTTTTAATTGCCTGAGGCGTTTGGCAGGATCAGTGTGCCCTGATTGGCAAAGGAAGCTTTCATTTGGTACAGATGACCTTTGGGAATCTGTTGTTGCTGTTGCAAACACGGGACCCCCAGTTCTCCCAGTTAATGCAGTTCTGGTTGATGAGTCACCCTCCCTTTCCAAGGGGGTGAGAGCCTCCTGCCAGCAGCAGGGGAGAGGTCCTCCCGTGCCCAGCTGACTGGCACCGCCACTGCAAATGCTGCTTTCATTGGCTGGTTGAGGGAAAAGGGTCCTGTAGTTCCACTCAGCTCTGGGCCCAAGATGATCCTCTAAAAAGTAAACAACACCCATGGGGGGAGGTGGGGTGGGGAAATCTACCAAATCTCAAGAGCTTTTAGTCAAGTCTTAAAAATGGGGACATTGAAGGCACTGGGTGTAGACTTTCCCAGACATTGAAGTACCTTGACCAAATTTCTGCTGGTCAGAGTGAGTTAGTGAATATCAAGTCTTATTGTAAAGTCCAATGTGCCTCCTGAAAGAATTGAAGTTCCAGATCAGAAAGTAATCAATGTTTCTGCACCCATCACAATCTGGACTTAAACTTCTTGGTAGAACAGTGGAATAGGCTCCCGAGGGAGATGGTTGAGGCCCCATCCCTGGAGATACTCAAGGTGAGGTTGGACAAGGCTCTGAGCAGCCTGGTCTAGTTGAGGGTATCCCTGCTCACTGCAGGGGGGCTGAACTAGATGACCTTTGGAGGTCCCTTCCAGCCCGAGCCAGTCTAGGATTCTATGTTTCTATGATTCTTTGCTTCTCAGTGTTGGTGTCAACAGCAGTCTGATACGTGGGCTGTAATCTAACAGGGGTATCTGCATAGGGTATAGAATGTAGTAAGTATCATGCTAAATGAGGGCAAAAGAAAGCTCCCAAACTAACAGCAGAAGAGAACACATTTGGGTGCTGCTGTTTAAAGGATGGCAGTGTTCTGTTCCTTGCCAAATGCAATCTTTAAGGGAAGAATGTCCCTGTGTCTTCCCTTTAGTGTTGACCAGGAAGGAGGAATTAGCACAGAACATCAGGAAAACAAACAAATCTACCTGCTTTTTGTTTGCTGATATTTCACTCTCTGTGTCGCCACCAGCACTTTGAAAGTCCAGCATGGCTGTCACTGTTAATGCTTTGGCTCATCTGATCATGTTTGACAGTTCAATCTGAGCAGTGAGTTTCACCTTCTGTTTCAAGTCTGTTTTGTCTTCTGATGGGCGAGTGTCAGGAGGCTGGAGCCAGGCTCTGCTCTGTTATGTCCAATGACAGGACAAGGGGCAACGGGTGTAAGCTGGAGGATAAGAGGTTCCACAGAAACATAAGGAAAAACTTTTTCCTTGGGAGGGTGACGGAGCTCTGGAACAGGCTGCCCAGAGGGGATGTGGAGTCTCCTTCTCTGGAGACATTCAAAACCCACCTGGGCACATTCCTGTGTGATCTGCTCTAGGTGGTCCTGCTCTGGCAGGGGGTTTGGACTGGATGATCTTTTAAGGTTCTTTCCAACCCTTAGCATTCTGTGATGCTCCAGCACTTTACCTGCTCTACATGTTGATTTTAAGTTCTTAGCACAGTAGTTTTAAGCCCATCAGAACCATTACGCAGTAAAATTAAAGAAGACAATTTTATTAACAATAAGCTTATTTTTAAAACAGAATCTGTTTTGACAGTTGTGAACTGTCGGTATATAGCCTTTCAGCAGGATACTACAGCTTAGTATCTTGCAAATTAAGTCTTTCTGGACTAATTTTTCCTCTAGAGCATTGGCTCTTGAGCTTGCAAGCGTTGGCTCTTGAACTCAAAGGCTGCAGCTTTGTATCAAATGTTAGCCGGAGCCCCTTGGGCTGAAACAATAACTTGCTTGTGTTCTGTAAAGTGAATCTTCTTCCCTATTTATGTCTCTTGGTTTAAACTTGATACCTTGGAATAAGTTCAGTTTCTTCCAGCAAGTTCTTTTTGAGACGGTCGTCTCTGGAGTGCTCACAAAGGTGACGTGTATGGGTGAAGCAATGTGTGCAGCAGAACAAGACACTTGTTTCTCCTCTCTAGCCTGCACTGTCTCACCAAGGTAGAGCTTCTGGAAGACGTCGCCTCACCCTCGTGCTCAGCAACCCTTGGCACCTCTTCACGAGATGTGGGATAAGGTGCCTCCGGGGGTGGCCACATAACAGGAGCTTTATTATTCTGTGCTGCCAACCAGTGCACAGGAGCACTCCAGGCTTTTCGTTTCCATTCTTTTGCTGGCTATTTTTCTCTCCACTTGGATCAAATAGAAATTTGAAAGAGAAGTGAAATTGAAACTCGCTGTTGAGGGAACTTGCAAAATTTTTAATAGGGAACATCTGTACCAAGGATTTTGTGCCAAGGCCTCTGTTTTGTTGTATTATCTGCAGAGGATGCTTTACACGAATCCCTATCATTTAGTGATACTCCTGCCTTCAGCTTTTGACTTCCCTGGCGAGCGATGCAGTCACATTTCTGATAGACAAGCTGATAAAAATAAATGAATAAAAACCAAACACCAAGACAGAAAAGAAACTAAATCAGCTACATTTCTGAATATTTAGAGTCCTCTCTTCTTCTTTTTTTTTTTTCTTTCCTTCTGCAGCATCTATGTGAAGCTCCTTGAGAGATTACTTTATTATAATTGGTAATCTGAGCTCTATTATGCTTTCCTAATGATGCTGTTCGTGTTTTGCCTATTTAAATGTTATTTTATATATTCCCTTTACTGCACTGCTGTAAATAAATGATTCAAAATAAACCGTTCAGAAAAATCTGAGCTTTGTGTTTTCTCCTGCAGCCTATGCCCTTGAATCCCAGCTACAGATGGGAGGGAGCTGTACTGCATCTTCTGGGGCTCTTCCACATACACAATCGTGGAATTCATCTCTCCTTGCTGCCTGCCACAGATAGGGAAGGAAGGCACAAGAGAGGATTCAGAGTCTTACTTCAGACGGGTTTGTGCCATTTCTGGGTTATGTCATTTAAAGTATAGTTATTGAGTCCCTGGCATGTGTTCTTTGCCAATTGGTCTGATTATCGTGAGGTTGAACGTTATCCCCAGAGAAATGGATCCAGGCAGGGCAGAGCTCACACAGAACTGGAGCTTGGAGGTGCTTGCTTGAATTAAGACAGTAAGCACAGCAGATAATGGTCCAGCATGGGAGTGGTAGCTAGCATATGGCTGTGCTTAGATCTTGGCTCAGTAAATCTTCAGAACTTTTATTTAGACACCTATGAGGTAAAAAGGGTCAGGGTAGCCTCTGAAGGAGAGGCTTAGGCAGCTAGAAGTTTTGATACAACTTCCAGCTCTGCTGGAAAGGTTGGAGAAGTGCTACCCAGACGGCAAGAGATGCAACAAAGTAGGAAAATAAGGCTGCTACTGTGTGAGAGACTTCAGAGCCGTTCCGCAGAGCTGGAAGTGTTGCAAATTGATTTCCATCCCCGTTAACTGATTTGGCCACTCCTTGGAAAATAGTTCTAGGAGAAACGTGTTCCTTTCCTGAGATGACTGTGCAAAGTCCTCCTGCATTTCTCCATACCACGAATGAAAAATCCCACAGGGCTTCCTCCTTGGGTCTGTGTGTCTCTCCCCTTCTTCCTCAGCAGATGGAGATTACAGCTGCAAATCATCAGTTGGGCTTTTGGCAGAATAGAACGCCCAAAATATCTCTGCTGCTTTCTTCCATGGGTTTGTTTGTTTCCAGATGTCTGCAGCTTATTCACAGTGAAGTATTTTCCCTGATCAATATTTTAACCTCCTTGTTGATATTTACTCAGTGCTGCTGAATAAACTGTAATAAGTGGAGCTCCATGGATGGGAGAGTAAATCTACATTTCTATCAGCTCTCTGGAGGTTTTGCAATAATTCATATTATCTGAGGTTATTGTTATAGTAGGATATTAATGAGCACATCTTCCTTACCCCTGTCTCTTGAAACTTCAAGTCAGATCCCACTTCTGGTGCTAAAACCAACATTTCAGTTCTGAATTAACATGGAAAGGAGGAAGCTTTGTGTTGGTCTCTTGTCAGATCCAGTTTGAAAGAACGCTTTCTTTTTAGTTTTATAAAGATGTATTTGGTATAACTCCATCTGTTTTCCTTTGACCTTTGTGAAGAGAAGGAGATTAAACCCTTCTCTGCGGGTCTTCACTGCATTTTTAAATCCTGCTGGAGGTTTCTGCTCCTCCTCCTTCCATCTTCTTTTAAAACTCTGAAGTCTAATTAGACAGCACTGAGCAGAAGAAATGTCCTCCCTTTTCTCCAGTAGTTCTGCTCCTTGTTTACTATTCAACACAAGAACTTGATTAAAGAACTGCCTGTTCTGTGTTCTGCTGTGCATGCCCTTTACCTAGCATTTCACCTCCAAATACTGACATTTTCTTACCTTTTTATTTTTTTTTTTGTAACTTCTGTCCTGGAAGAAACAAGTTCACAACGTTTTGAAAGTCCCTCTGACCCATTCATCATCATCATTTTAGTGGATGCATGCAGCAGAAGTCAAATAGCCTCAATTGTATCTTATATTGAACTAATCTTTTTTTCCTCTGAAATTCCTTTATTCTGCTATAATAAAACTACCCCTGTCGCTGCTGAGCTATTGCTCATCTGTCTCTCTCTGTAAGATGGGCTTTGCATCTGGTCTGGAGTTGGCAAAAAGAAAATGCTTATGTGAGGTCGGACAGTATCCGTTCACCTTAGAAACAAGCGAAAAAAACAACCCAGAAATTATTTCTTCCTCGCTGCCAATGCTGCTGCGAGTGGCAGTGGCTGTGGAGATCCCCGGTCACTCACAGGAGTGGGAGAGCTCAGAGCAGCTCAGCCAGCATTAGCAAAGCAGCGGGGAAGGACTCCAGCCTTGGCTCCTCTGAGCCTTCTTCCCCTGACAACCAGAGGCTTTATACATTGTGGTGGAGATTTCAAGGCAAACTAATTTGCCCCAGAGTGAGTCAGAGCCCGAGCAGAGACTCCAGGACTGGGGAGCCCTGGACCCATTGCTCAGATGGAGAAGGTGCAACACTTCTCTGGGGCTCAGAGTGTGTCAGCTGATGCCAGAGCCTGGAGCAGCTAAACCAGCATCTCCTCCTCTCTGGGCTGTGTCCTTAGTCCTTGAGCCAACCTGCTGATGAAATCTCCAAAGTTGTTTCTTTCTTCGTTACTCCATTTTCTTAATTTATTTCTTGCTTGAAAGTCTCTTAATCTTTTTCTTTCAACACATTTCAAAGAGAGGTGGGTTTTGTGTGTATGTGGAGGGGTGTTTGTGTGGATTTTTTTTTTTTTTCCCTTTTTAAATGACTGCTTTTATTTTTCTTTGGGGTGTGAATGAAATATGTACAGGAGAAAACACCCTTTGATGGCAGTAATTACCAAGAAGAGAACACCAAACAGCAAGGAAAACTAAGATGCAAGTGAAGATGGACACTGCAAATAATCAGTCCAATGTTTATTATCATCTGAAGAGGACAGATCTCCCCACGAAAGCACAGGGCTGTGACTAAAGGGGGTCTGGGTTTTGCTCTGAGATTGGCCTTACAAGTCTGTGTGACCTCACTGAAATGGTGTGACTGCTCCAGCTCTCCGTTTCCATCTCTAAAATAGCAAGGTACCATGGCATGTGCTTCTCTGAACCTCATTGAAATGCTCTGATCTTCCAGGATCGTCTCACTGCGTGCACAGCACCTGAGAGGGTATGTAAGGGTCTATAGTTAGGCATTAACTGCATGTGGGTATATAGATATACATATATATATGTATTTATGAGATTAAATGGTAAAGGAACTAATTGCTTTCAAAAACTGGGAATAAGCAGAAGTGTGAGGATGGAGGCTGGTAGGTCAGATATGGACTGGAAGGTACCTGAGGCCGAGTGCCCAGCTGCTGATTGGGGCTCAGTGGAGCCAGCCAGGAATTGCAGTCAGCGGGGCCATATCACTGCACTGCAACCAAAAATGCTCCCTGTGAGCCTGGCAGTGGCCGTTGAAAGGTTAGAGATGCCCGTGTGGTAGGAAGGCTCCCACACCTTGAGAAGCAGGTCTGTGAGGTGAACCATCTCCCACTCAGAGCTCCTGGGCAACCTGCCCTCCTGGCTGCAGAGCAGTGAGCTGGCCACACAGCAGCAGTGGCCTCCGGGTTCTGGGTTTCTGTATTTCACACACCCTGGGTCCTGGGTTTCTGTATTTCACACACCCTGGGTCCTGCAGCCGCATTTCAGGGCCACGGGTGACGTGGCAGGGGCACAACCTCCCCCAGGGACAAGCTTCGGACCTTCACGTGTGTCGCAGACTGGGGGAAGTTCTACAGTGCAGGCTGTGGAGCAGCTTCTTCAGCTGGGACTCAGAGAATATGTGTCCTCTCCAGTTCTGCCTCAGGATCACAGATGCCATTTCTGACTTAAGCTCTTTTAAATTCACACACGTTTTCTTTTGCATAAAAAGGAAAGCAAACAAACTGTTCCACAAAATGTTCCTTATTTATCTAACTCATCCTACTAACTTCTTCGAGCCATCTAAATATATATATATAATTAGATGGGCTTTTTTTATGTAACTACCACAAGATACTTATTCCGCTAACCAGTTCCTTCAAAGCTGTTCTTATCTATAAAATTATCTAATTTGGACACGTTCTATTACCAATAGAAAGTTGTTATGAACCTTGAAAAAAAAATCTGGTGCATATATAACAGATTTATTTTTTATATTTCAGTCAAATGAGAAATCTTGCCTTTTGCAATGTCTTTTATCCCCAGAAATCTCTCAGTACTTCATGCATTTGACTGACTCTTTTACAGTGGCACTGTTATTTACTCTTCTGCTGAAATATAGCCACCTATGAAGATAAATGTAGCAGTTGTTTAAATGATCCACATCTCAACTCCACGTCAGTTTGAGAACAGAGCCCCTCTTAGTGCAACTGAGATAATTTAATTGCTTGGCTATATAATATGCCACGAGGTAAGCAGTGTGATTACTGATGGCAGGTCTTTCCCCCTGATGCTTGGATCTGTGAATGTGAGATTATTCCATGGAACAAGCAGCCTGTTGTCTGTGAAAAGAGGGGCAGGCTGATCCCTGGGATCACTGCAGGCTTCCTGACACCCTGCACGGGCACACCCAGTAAAGCTGCTGCTGGGGAAAGTGTGTTCTAGTCTGGCTTGAGCTGGACCTGCCATAGTACAACTATGGTTTTGAGCTCCTGTTCTGGACAATTAGGTCCTTTCCTAACACCATCTGGTTTACCCCCCTGTGCCTTGCTGACCTTAGGGAGCTACAGAAGGAGCTCTCGGGGCTGCCTGGTGCAGTAGCCACCCATGCTCTGGTGTGAGCATCCTGAAGGGTCCTTTGCCTCTGAGTCCCCAGGGACAGATGCTGGCTCTCTGAACTATCAGTGGCTCTTCCCTGTCTTTCTGTGCCCCTGAGTGTAAGTGGGATCCCAGACCCTCTGTAATCTTTGGATTTAGTTTTACAACAACAACAGTTCCTTCTTCCTGCCACAAACAGGATTTTCTAGGTCATCAAGCTCCCTTCCTTTTGCAGGCAACTGTGCCAGATAAACTCATTCATAAAATGACCAAACTCTATTTTAAAACTAGTTGGATGGCTTCCCTCCCCCTCCTCTCCCCACATAACACTTGCTATCAGAAGGCAGTTTCAAAACCTCTCTCTTATGGTTAGAATCCTTTTTATTTCCAAACCAAACCAGATTTATTTGCAGACAGCTTCTACCCCATTTGTTCCCTTGCTAAATTATCTTAAGCATAAAAAAATCCCAAAAGGTTTTAAATAAAACACAACTGTCTCAGAAACTGGAGAGAGCAAATGAAATAATTGGAATCCAGCTATCTTTGCTCAGACTTGGTAGCAAGACTTGCAGCAGGAGAACCTGAGCTTTTCAAGAGCAGGGGAGAAGGAAAGCAGGGGTGGGGGGAAAGGGAGCAGGACTGAGCTCAGCCATGCTGTCCTTCACTCTCGCTTGCAGGGCTCCTAGGAGGGGACTGATCCTGGTGAGGTGGTGAGGGGCTGAGCAGCCAGGCTCTGCTGCTGCCTGCCTTACGCAGGGAGGTTTGCCCGTTGCGGTTGAGGTGAAAGGAAGGCTTCTTACTGCCCATCTGCACAACAGGGCCAGGCAGCACGTCTGCCTTCTGCTCTCCAGGTCCCTGGTGACAACTACCTGGCTCCACGTCTCCTCTGGATCGCGTTCTTTGCAGGGGCTCTCAGCTGCTGGAGGCTGACAAGGGAGCCCTCAAGTTTTGCTTCCGCGCTGAGTTACACCCTGCTGGAGGATGGCTCCTCTTGCTTTTGAGGTTCTCCTGCGTTGGGCTGGGGTTCATGATCACCAGCAGCTTCTGGCCAAGCAGGGGGGAGGGGCCACAGGCAGGATAAACAACTGAGCCAGCCAATGGGAGAGTGGGTAGCAGACTGAGTCCTGCCCCTATATAAGGGGAGGGCTGGGCCAGAGGGAGGGTGCTGGTTTTCAACTTGCTGCAGTGTGTGCATTTAGCTCCTGGATGGAGAAGAGGAAAGTGGTGTCTTGGGCACAGGTAAAGCCTATCAGCGGCTTTGTCTATCATTTCATTAGTACTGTTGTGTTCTTCTCTCTTGTGTTGGTTTATTAAATTGCCCTTATCTCAACCCAGGGGGTCTCACCTTTTCCTTTTCCAGATTCTCCTTCCCACTCCCCAGAAGGGGATGTGGAGGGGCAAAGTGGGGGGTGATCCCAGGAGGGGGTGAGGTGGTTGAGTGGCTGTGGGTGTTTAGCTGCTGGCAGAGACTAAACCATGACAGAGGTGAAGGCCTTGTCTTAGCTTTACAGGCATTAAGTTACTTTCTAAGGGTACAACAGCAAGGCTGAGGCTCCAATAGTTACATGAAGACTTTAGGGCCAGGCAGGAATGTCTAAAAGACAGCCCCAAAGGCAGGAGATGCCAGGAGCCACGAGGAGGATGCAGCACCAGGCAGGATCGTGCCCGTGAGGGGCATACAGAGGAAGCCCTTCCTGGCTGAGCTCCGATCAGCTCTGAGGTAAGAGGTAGGCTCTGTCCATCTCCTGCCTCTGGAGTTTGCACAGAGGCTGCTCTCAGTCTGGAGGCAGTCCCAGCTCTGTCAGCCAGCCCTATGTGCTCCCGGGCCCCGCTGCCACCCGCTCTGTGCGCGCTCGGACGCGGGCAGGAAGCGCTGCTCCGTGCAGGGCTGAGCTGCAGCCCAGACAGTTGTGAGTCTGGACCTCGAGGGCCACGATCATAAATTAAAAGCAAACACAGCCCAGATGTAGGGAAATGCTCTTTTATTCTGAGAATAATAAATGCTTGGAATGGCCTGTTGGGCAGGGTCGCTGGTGCAAAGGCCCAGGGATCATTCACAAAGCAATTGACTTGTAGCTGTTGTCCTAAGGGAAATGATGTGTAAAAGGGATGAGCTCAAAGCACCCTGTGCCTGTTACCTATGTATTTTATGAGTAATTTGTCTCTGAAGCAGAGGCGGGTTTTTTTCTTCTCCTGTGAAGCTGATTCTTTTCCTCCAGCTTATTTCTTCTCAGCAGGAGGGGAAGATGAATTTCCATCAAATAATAGTTCATTGCTCCTAATGCAAGAGTCCAATTAATTGATGGTTTAGAAGCTTTGCTTTTCTCGCTATTAAAAACAAACAAACAAGAAAATAAAACCGCAGTGTAGCAGAGAAGGCTGGAGCATTACAGCCCACAGGGACACCACGGCTTTGAAAACTGACCGTCTGGTGCTGCTTTTCTCAGGTCCTGTTTGTCCCAGTCATGCCAGTTTCCCAGTGCTACATGATGTCTCTTGCCCAGCATGCATTAGTGTTCAGGGCCCAAGGAGAAGACAAACATTTAATATGAGGATTGTAGGACCTGGGGGCAAGGAAGGACCCTCTGTCCTTCTTGGGCGCTGTAGGAGAGGACATGAGGAGAGCCAGAGCCCCAGCTAACAGCAGTGAGTCTCAAAATGCTTAAGGATCTGGAATGTGTGGGGAGAAGGCAAAGCCTTTCCAAAAATCAGATGTGCTCAGTGTGGGGCTTAAAAAAAACCTGATCACTTATGGAAGCAATAGTTCCACCGTCCTACTGCTCCCTGTCCTCTCTCCTCAGTCTCCCACCCTCCCTGCATCCCAGCTCCCTCCATACCCAGTCTCGCCCGCAGCCCCAGCGAGGGATGCCCTC
>WUAM01000263.1:583912-621825 GCA_024336885.1 Actenoides hombroni
GGGGGATATGGTCTAGGGGTGAACTTGTAGAGTAGGGTTAATGGTTGGACACGATGATCCCAAGGGTCTTTTCCAACATAAATGATTCTGTGATTCAAGCAGTTCGAAAGCTATCAAGGCAGTAAACCCAGAAATGTTTCCTATACCTTAAAATGCTCAACTAGTTTCAATAGGAGGTCATGTAAATAAAGAAGGGAGCATGGGACTCCCCAGGTACTTTTCAGCCACGAGTCTGCAGGTGCCTCACAAGAGAGCTGTGAAAGGAGGCTTAGCTGTGATTTGTACAGATCTCTGGACACCAGCTTCTCTCTATGACTGTGCCAAACGAGGGGAGCTGGACATGGGACCTGTCAGCTGTAACGTTGTCCTCTACTTTGTTTGCTCATTGCTCTGCTTCTGTGGGAGACCTTGCTGGGGCTGGGAAGAGTCTCCAGGTGCTCCTGGCTGCAGCTGTGGCCTAAGTGACTCTGCATGGGTGGTATCCACCAGGGCTAAGCAACTGCAGGATGCTGAAAGATCTCCAAGGGCAGCAGTAGTTGGTAAGCCCCAGGAGGTATGAGGAGCCGTGGCAGAAAAAAAAGTTGGCTGAGAGAAAAATGGAGTCATTTCCCTGCACCAGGATGTTGAGGAAATCTCCATTTACAGTAAATTAGCAGTGATTGAATTGTTGGAAGAGGAAGTAATGGACCAAAGGAAGAAACCTGGGTGTTGTAAATCAGTAGGACTGGGGATGGTTCATCCCAGGGCCCTGAAGTAAATAAAGTGTGAAACAGCAACAGGTGTTAATATGAAAGGGATGACTCTTCCTCCTTGCTGGGAAGGTACCAAGGCAGGAACTCAAGCAAAGGGAACTGCCAGTTACAGCAGGAGCAGTTTTGCCACACAATGCCTTTACAGAAATCAACCCTGAGGACAAGCTACGATATCAGGCGAGTGAGTTTTACTTCTGTGCCAGCTGGGAGGGCCTAATTATCACTCAAATATTTGGATGGGTCTAACCTTGGGGGTCAAATCACCATAGCTTATATCAAGAGGATGGGTGCACAGTAGGTAAGCTTACCTTCCTAATGCTGCTTGCAGTTTGGAAGGATGATAAGATGGAACTGAAAATGTACCAGTGGACCTAATTTCTTTGGATTTTTCACTAGATCAATCCAAAAGAGACTATTTTAGGAAATAAATAGCAGAATGTGGGCAATAAATAGCTGTAGGGTAAGGGGCAGACTTTGGTGCTGGCTTTCCTAGTTAAGCTGTAGAAAATAGAAGTATAATGGAGGAGTTCTGATCGGAGCGTAGATAGGTGATTATGTGAAGGTTCTTCACACTGAGGCTAGGCTTATTTATTATCTTTAATGATTTGGAGGTGGAAATGGATCAGAGCTGTGTTAGAGCGAGCGAGCATGCCAACAGAAAGGGTTTGCTTTTGCTGCTAAGCATTTGGAAGAATTAAGAGACCAGGCTGCTGGATTGGAGCGTGCCCACAGTTCAGCCAGTGGAGCAGCAGTCAGGGTGTAGCTTGGACTCGAGCGTTACAAGCACATGAAAAAGCAAAAACTGGAGCAAATCTTTCCCTAAAGATGTAGCCAGGGTGCTCTGGGGGATTCCGCCGGGAGAATGTGCAGGGGTGTGAAGTGGCACATGTGGTTTGTGTGCACAGCTGCCCAGGCCCTGGGGCTGTGGGAGCAAGCTGCAGGTGAAGGGGAGCCCCAGGAGATGCTCTGACCTAGCACACAGTGCTCTGTCTCGGGCACTGTGTGGTCCAGGGGCTCCATGGAGAGCGGTGTCCACTGTGGCGTAGCAGTGACAGCTCTTCCCAAAGCCTCTCACGTCGGTCAGGGATTTGTTGCTGCTGGAGCCAGGGTGCTGCTCAGGCTGGAGCAGAGGCTGTGCCTGTCCAGACTGTGCTGGCATCCAGCTGGACTGGCTGGCTTTAAATGAATCAAGAGTCCTGGTGTGCTCCTCCTTGACTGCTGGGACCTTCCCCTGCATTTTCCAAGGGGACAGGTACCATGGTACTGATTTATCAGGGAAGGAGGAGCCAAGATGTAAGCTGCCCATCTACACAGGTGATTTCCTACCCAGGTCTGCAGAGAGTTGGGAAATGTTCGCACCGTTTGAAGCGGAGTGTTAGTGTTAATGTGCCTGAAGTGCAGGTTTTGAAGAGGTTGTGGTCTCAGGGGTGGGAGGGAGGTTAGAGAGCCCCGAGGGTTGGAGTTTCTGCTTCATTGCAAATCCCTGAGCCAGGTCTCAGTCAGGTGGCAGCGTAACAATATTTATTCTGACCATCTTCTGCGTGGAAGCGGCTGCATAACTCAATACCTGAGCAGTGTCTCCGCTGAGCACCCGGTGAGCCATCCAGCACGGGGGGATTTTCATCTCTGCTGAGATCTTCTGGCTTCAATGTCTGTAGAATTTATCTGCATCCTTCATGAGGGAGCGAGCCGGGGATCCGTCTTTTTCTTAGCCTCTCTGTTCCTTTCTCCCTTCCCCACTCGCTGTTCAGTTTGTTTATTTGGTTAGCTCAGCATCAGCACGATGATTTGGAAATAAAGCAAAAGATCCTCGTCTTGGCCTTACTGCATATGCATAAATGGGAGAAATAGATCACACTGGCAATCCTCAGCCAGGCCACGGTTAATGGAAATTCTTCTGTGACCTTATAAACCCTGCTTTGCAAGGGTTTATAATGAGTCTGCAAAAATTCATTCTGGGCACAAACAAGTCATCTGAGGTCTTAGCCCCTGTGAGCACAAAGTACTAATTTCCCACCCACTCAGGCATGTGCTCAGCAACTTAAAGATTTTGCTATTTTTAAAAAGCAGGTTTTTCCTTTCTGTGGCTGTCGTGGTGTGTGTGTGTGTCGAGGTGTGGGGGGGAGCATGGCTGGTGGTGAGCAGCCCTTTCTGTGCAGGGGAACGTTGGTTTGGAGAGGACCCACCACTGTGGGTCCTGCCTGTGGCTCTAGCCAAGGGGTTTAGGTCATTACCATTGCAGACTGGCCAACTGGGTGATTGCACCTTAATTGCTTCCGTAGAAAATTAGCTTTTTCTACATGATTGTGGCTCTGCACCCTTATCCTGTCCCCTTCCTACATGGACATCTGAATTGAATATCAAAGATAGTCTGGGCCTGACCAGGAGGGGATGGATTGTTGAAAATCCCTGCAACATCTTGTTCAGCTTTAGCTTTTTTTAAAAATCTTTTTTTTTGCTGAAAATCAGAGAGTTTTTGGTTCAATGATGGAAGCTGACATTTTTCTGAAGAGTGCTTTGCGTTTTGATGCCGAGGGGTTTTTCTAATGGCTCTCTTGCCCTGCTCAGAGGCAGAGGGACTGCAGAGCTGGTTGTCACCGAGTCTGTAGTAGGATTCATGGTGGGCATCAGCCCTGTTCTTTCCTTTTGTAGACAGTGATGAAGCAGCAAGTTTCTGTGTCTGCTAGAGTTGCTCTTGATGTGGCTCGTCTCGGGCGAAGTGGCAAGGCTGGGAGGTAACCATGCCACGGGCAGAGCCTGGCTGCAGAGATGCAAGTGCAGTCTAGTGCTGGTCGTGTGCAGTTCACTGAAACCAGTGATGATCTGCAAACTGTTACGTGACAAAACGGCTTTTTTTTCATCCCAAAAAGGTTGATGAAAGTTACAACTCGCACTCACTGTTTGCCCTTTCTGTTTGCTTGTTTGGTCTCTGCTTGTTTTCCAGTTTTGCTCCACCTTGTGTGTGATCTGGTAACATCTGGTGCTAAGAGATTGTATGTGTGCATGGACAGCTTTGAAAGCGGGTTATCACATCTCTTTTTAGACTGAAAAATGTTTGGGGCAGAGACTGTGCTACTGTTACCAGAGCATCTGGTCTTCTCCAGGTCCAATTCATCACTGTCTTGCAGTTTGCATTATTGTTCACACCAAGGGAAAGTGGGTGTGAAGGTGGAATAATAATGTTTCACACTTGCTTTGCATTGGTTTTGATATCCATTTTAACCTATCAGAAAAGGCATCGAGAAATTGGGTAGTTGGAAGCTGAAAGCACAGTCTACAAAGAGCATGTTAATTAATTACCCTTACTGAGCAAATGACCACTGTGCTCAATGCTCTATCAATGACAAATTTAAAATCAAGATGGGACTTTTAAATTCCAACTCAAGTGTTCAAATCATGGCACAGGAGTTAGTGGGTGAGGGCAGCAGCAGAGCTCCGTGGAATGGTTCCCCCAGCTTCAATCTTCTCATTCTGTGTAGATCTTCTGAACGCCACTCCAGCGTGGCTGGGCAGTGGTGATGTTTTCTTGAGTCTGCAGAGAGCCCTGAACAATATTTCTGTAGTATAATATATCTTTAAAAGTGAGTTGGTGGGAATATTAGCTGTTAAATGTTGGATATCAGCATTGTAGTCTCTCTAAGGAAACCCCATGGCATAAACATGGGAAGAATTTAATGCTAGGTAATGTATCTGAAGTTTGGTGAAGATGGTGTATGATATATCTGAAGGAAACAGGGCACTTTGGTGTTATAGTGGTTGGACTTTCCAAAGGTCTTTAAGGAGACTTCTCTTTTGGTGATTTGGACTGACATGCCTTTTGTTCTATTCCTGCTGAGTGTTAAATAAGATTTAAGTCTCCTCCGTCACCATTTAGTTATTGAAGAACATCACAGCCAACTGAAATGCAAACAAAACTGTCTTGATGTTTGTTTATGCAACAGATCATTAGGAAGTCTGTAGGAAAAAAAAAAATGTTCTGGTCTGTTAGATAATTAATCTGCATTTTAAGAATTGTCTAAAGACATATTTGCAAGCTAGTCCATTGAGCTGCTGCTCATCTAGTCAATAATCCCCATATTTAATAGTCCCTAAGAATGTATTTCCATAATGTGCTGTGAACAGTTGAGAAATCTGCATCTTTTTTGTCTTAAGATGTCAGTGCTTGCACATTTTCTGTGACAAATTTTTTTCTGACTGTTGGTGAAAAATCCAGACATATTAGCTTCCAACTGGTAGGGCTGGGGTTAGGGAGAAAGAAAGCTTCTTAAAGCAAATCCCTGGGTCCAGATCCCTTCAAATGCTGGATGAGTTTGCAATTTCCATCTGGCATCAGATGCCAGTTCCATGGCCCGAGTCTGCACCGTGCTGGCAGCGCTGCCCAAAATGTGCCTCGTGGCGAGAGGGGCTTTGCTGGCTCTCCAAGGCCCTGGCTCCGTGTCCCGTGGGTGTCAGAGGAGCAGGAGCATGTCTCCAGAAGGAGGATCTGAGATATATCTCGAGCTACATCTGAAGCAGCGCTGCGTCGTAGGGAGAGTTCCGTTGGAAGGGGTGTGAGATGCCGTAGTCCTTGGGTGGTAGATTTATTCTGGCAGGAGCCTGGAGCACAGATATGCTGGCACTGCTTGGCTTTGACTGATGGGGCTTGTTTGGCTCCTGGGAGCTGGCTGTACTGCAGTAGCACAAAGCCCAGGCTGGGACCCGCGGCTGTGTGCGGGCAATGAGTGCCCTGGTTCTGCCCGGGCTCCTGACAGCAGGCGAGGTCACTCGTGGATGGCTCTGCTTTTGGGATGTCTGCGGCGTAACCAATGACCCGCCGTGTCCGAGCCAAGGTAACCCGCGTCCCCGTGCTGTGACAGATGGGAGGGTTTGAGAAAGGGCGTGAGGTTTAGTCGAGTTATCATCTTGCATTTATAGGGGAAGACGGGTAAAGGCACCGGCAGCTCTGGCGGCACGGCTGGCGTGCGATGATTTACTAATCCGCATTAAGGAGAGCAGGGAGTAAAACCCACACTCTGAGACAGGCACCCCTGGGAGTCAAGGTGAGAGGCTGGAGCTTAATTTCATTATCTTATCAATAACTAGCTGGTCTTGTGCTGTGTTCTGAATTCTCAGGAGCGTTAGTGCTATCTTTGGCTGTCTAAGCAAAGAAATAATGAATACATGTAGGAAGAGCGTTCTGTGCAGTCATGGTATCTATACCTTAAAAATGATGTTGGCAAACTGGCGAGAGATAAGAGAAGAGCTACAAGGATGATGTGAGGTTTGTAAAGCATGCTGGAGAGAGAGACTGAAGCTCAATCTGTTTCTTTTAACAAAGAGAAGGCTAAGGGTTGATGTGATTATTGTCTGTAAGTACTTAACCAGGGGAAGAGACTTTTGCTAGCCAAAGGGACGAAGGCAGGACATGGTTCTGCGGCTGGGTGCTCAAGCTAGATAAATTCAGATGAAAAAAGGAATGTTTTATTTTTGTACAGCTTTATATTCAAGCAGAAGAGCAAATTACCCAGGTCTTGGTACATTTGCCGGTTTAAAATTGAAATAATACATCTTGTGGACTCCTTTTAGGTCAGCTGCAGGCTGTGGAGATTGGGTGTGGGCAAACCCAGAATCAATCAATAACAAGTAAAACAAGATTCTCCAAATGGTCATTATTGTTCTTCAGATCTTTCAGTTATATCAAGAATCTCTTACCTTTTTCTTTGTTTTCTTTTTTTCTTTTGGGGCAGGGAGGCTGACAAGTCTGCGTCTCCAGGCTCTTGAGCCAGTGCCCTCTTGTAGAACTTTGCTGCCTCCCCCTACTAGATGGAAGGTCTTGCCAGGTGGTCACCCCACAGACTTGTTTTGTCTCCTTCCACCCCTTTGACTCTGCTCTTTGCAGAATCAAAGAGCATTTCCTTTCAGACGGTGGCATCCACGTTTTTTTTTCTTTCGACGTTTGGTGTTCGCTGCACGGAAGAAAATTAAATTAGTGTTGTATCAGGACAGGGGCAAGATTACCATTTGCAAAAACCACGTTTTGCTTAAGTTAGTAATATTGTAATTGTTAATTGAGTGTTCATTGATTGTCTGTCACTGCCTTGATGTAATCTGTTACTCTTCTTTCAGGCAGACGACCTACCACTGATTATAGAGCGTAGCTGCTCTTGCACCAGTTAACTCTCTTGGCCCTTCTTTTTTTTTCCCTCCAGGGGTTCTGTTTTACCAGTGGTATAATTAGCATCATCTTCTCCTCTTTGGAGTGATCTTAGCCTGCGTGTCATCCTTGTTCTCTCCCAAGTAGCTTTAATGCACCTAATATTTCAGGGCTTTTAAGTAGCCTGAGACAAAAATTTAAGCAGGGGATGCATTTGAACTCAATTCAAGAGCCGTTGTCTGCATGGATTTAGGGTCCAAATGTCTCCAGAAATGGCTTTGTTCATTAGAGGCTCTTCGTTGCTGAAGGTTCAATTACAGAAGCAAATAGTGTTTTATGGGAGTGGGAGGGAAAAGAAAAACTGGAACCGAGTCTCCTGTGGCGTCTTCCGCGTAAATGGCTCCGTAGTCAGGCAGTCATGGACAAGCCCTTCGGGGTGCTGGGTATGTAGCAATGAGACCATCCGTGTGTTCATGTCATGCTTGTCACTGGAGACTTTGCCAGCACTTCAGTGAAGCTCTTCAGGCTCCCTGGAGAGGTGGTGAGTGTGCAGGTGTGGGCAGATAGAGGCACTGGGGAGCGAAGGCAAGGGCTGGTGCAGGAGCTTGGCTGAGCCCTTGCCCGGCGCGTTGGCAGCGGGGCCAGGCAGATGCTGCAGAGTTTGACGTAGCATCCGGATCCACGAGTCCTTGAGTCCTCTGAGTACTTCTGTAGCAGAAGACGAGGAGCTGGCAGCACATTCCAGTAATCCCCTGCACTAAATGATGCTGCTCTTCTGTATCCACTGTGTGATCCAACGTGTCAGAAGTAATTGCATTTTTTCTCAAAGAATGAGACTCGTGGCATAACATGGTGCAGCTTTGCATATTCAATTATTGCGTCTCTGCCAGAGTTTGCAAGGAAATCTTTAAGATTTGTAGTGGGCTTTCCTGAAGCCATGGGCAGGTCCTTGAGATCTTTCTGCTCTGTGCATGGTGGACTCGAGCACTTTTGGGAGGCTAATTAACCCTAGGTGAGAGGCTGTGATTTAACATTTATAAGGGGCAGAGGGGTGGAAATTAATATTCTTTCTGCCATGCTGAGTATGTTTAAACTCCTGCTTTCAGCTTGTCTGACTTGGAATATCTTCTAACTAGTACAAATGATAGAACAATTTATTTTAGATGATGAGTTATGAGAATATTGCTCATATATCCAGAACACGACATTTTCAATCACATCTTCATTGCATTGGTAAGAAAAAAATGGATTTTGTATCTTGACATGTTTATCCTTTGGAGACTGAGTCAATTACCACGTTGTATAAGAACTCACTCTATAGCTCTTAAGTCTCTGGGTATATTATCCTGTCAAGAGGAAAATCCTACAGGGTTTATTCCAGCTATTACAAAGTTGGGAGGATAGCACAAGTTGAGAGCTATCTACAGGTGGCATTCAGGAGCAGGAAAACGACTTAATAAAGGTGTCCTGTTACTATATGTACGTTAGAGTCAATTAAGTTCTATGGAAAAGCTCTCTTGGGGAAGAAGAACTTCCCTCAAATACTTTTTTTTGTCTTAGCCTCCTTTAATTTCGTGAGTATATAATCTTAGAGGGACTGGGGATTACCTGGTCAGCCTCTCTGCTGATTTCTGCACTATTAGTGTCAGTATGAGTAGCAGTGATGGCTCTGGCCACCCTGGGCTGCTGGGCACTTTGTCACAGGCTCTGTGCTAAGGATGGTTGGTTTGCTGCTAGCTGGTCCTCAGAGTCCCTGTGTCCTTCTTGGTGGCTCTCCCTCCCTCTCCAGCTTCAAAGGTAGGGTGCAGATGACTTTCCCCTTGCAGTGTGTTAGGGCTTGCGGAGCTTTGCCAGCGTGTCCGAGAGCAGTGCTATAGGCAGTGGCTCTGTACATCCTGCTGGCATCTTCCTTCAACCCTTCCGCAGACACACGCAAGGAAAGGGGACTCCTTACAGGACAGTGGACACCTAAATCCTTCCTCGTGGTGATGTTTCTTCAGCTTCTCCTTCCATTGCACTGAACTTTTGGTTCCCTCTTCATGCTCTTTCTCCAGAGGCTGCAGGGTAGGGAGAGATGCTGGAAAATGATGCCAAGTTGCTGCTCGGGGGGGCACTCGCATCGCTGTCTTTCGCTGTTGCACATCGATGAGCTTGGTCAGCACGAATGTGGATTGGTGCCCTCAGAGAACGGCTCCTTGTACGAGATTACCTGGGCTGCAGAATGTGCTGCCACTTCCCAAAAAAGGCCCTGAAAAAGTAAATCAGCTTAGAAACAAGCATTGAATTCAGCCTTTTTCATCCCAGGCTGTACCCTGGTGCCCATCTCCTCCCCACTCTGTGGTTCTGTCCCGATGTCAGCCTGGTTTTGGAAAGTGCCATGGCAGGAAGGTCGGATGGGCTGGGCTGTGCCAGGGCTGGACCTGCACTGGGCTCCAGTGGGCTGAGTTGGCCCTGGCTTGGAAAGGCAGATAGGGCAGCATGTGTGCACAGCGAGCTTGGTGAGACTGGAAAGAAACCTGTGGCAGGGAGGTTAATGCTTCAAAGAAAACAGTGCCGTCTTTTTTTTATCGTTTTATTTGTATTATTCACTTCCCCTGTTCAGTTTTTGGCAGCGTGCAGCCATAAACTTTTCTTCAGGGCCACAAAGAATCAGAAACTTGTTTACCATCAGCCTGTTAAAATGAAGGTGCAAACTGAGGATCTGGGGCTTTTAGCAATATGTCAGAAATCATGAGTTGAATGATATATCAGCTTTGGCTTAAAGCTCTTTACAGCCCATAGCTGAGGTAATTGATGGAATTGGTGCATTGCTAGCAGTGGTCTGCAGGGTTCATCCTGCTGCGAATTACAGCCGTTTGAGTCGTGCTGGTGGACTTGCTGGTTGTTTGGTGGGGAGCACCGTACTGGAAAGCCCCTCCTCACTTCTCTCTGCATGCAGAGCCCGGACTGCGCTCCTGGAATGTGGCAAGTTAAAATGGATTGATGCTACAGGAGGTGGAAATGCTGTTCGGAAAGTACAACTGGAAGCAGTTTTCTCCTTGAGTGTATGTTGAGCAAATTTCCAGTCACAGCGACAAAAATATCCGAGTCCCATTTGCAGACGCGGGTGTTAATACAGCGCGGCTGATATGCTCCATTTACTTGCATAAATGCAGCTTTTAAAGCTGTCACATATGCTAGATAGAGCCACTACCCCTCACCTGCTTCTTGGAATGGCAGTGTTTAGAAGGGATTCCCAAGACGATGGAGATGATGGTTGTATCGATGCTTTTGTGCATATGTCAGGGCTAGAAACCCACCATTTCCAAGCTGGTGTGTAGAGCAACACTTCAGATGAAATGCTCAAAATGCAGTTATACAGATGGAATGCTGAGCTACGTACCTTGGCTCAAGCCTTCCCCTTTCTGTAGGTTTGTTTACGTGGAGGTTTTGTGCTGGGTTTTGATTTTCCCATTATTGAGGTTGTTATGTTTTTATAGTGTTGCATTAGTCATTGGTGCCTTTTATGCCTTTCAAGGTTGCCAGCCATGACTAATGAAGAGTTTTGCTGCAGCCCTTTTATGGAGTTGGAGACTCAAGCTGGGTTAACAGGGGCTTTTTTTTTTTTTTTTCTCCTCCCCACTTTCTCACCACCAAAAATCGATCCCGAAGAGTTGGTGCTTTCGTTGGGAAGCTGCAAGCTGAGAAGTTGTGACTCTTTTCTCCCCACACACCCAGCCGGGAGCGGATGATTCAGAAGTGCTGGGTGTCTCCAGTGTGGATGTGGCATGCTGTGGGCTGGTCTCTCTGGTCAGAGTGCAACCCCTGGTAACCCACCATCCCTGTGTGACATCCTGGGAGTTCCTGCCCGAGCGAGAGCTCTGCTTTATGGGACCGTTTGGAGTCATGGTGGATGGCAGGGGGTTGAGAAAACGTGCTGCTTTTTCCTGGAGCGGTGGCAACAAGGTTTCTAGTTCCTTTTTAGCTCCGTAACTGGGGTGTTAATGAAGAGCTCCAACCTGGTGAAGAAATCAGTCTCTTTCTTGGTGAAGGGATGAACTTCTGTTCAAGTGAAAATCTGAAGCACTGAACCTATCAGCAACTGGCCTTTGCAGTCAGGGTCGTTATCTCCCAAGCTGTGGCCACTGGGATGTCTTTGGTGTCACTACACATTCTCCCTGCCCATTTGGGATCACTGAATGCAAACTCTGGTGTTTTCTGTCTAGCAATGGCCACGGTCATGAGCATTTTGGCAAGGTCAAATGTGGGACCCTACACCTGTGCTGGGGACGGTTGAGTCGTTGCTGCTTCATTGCTGAGTTGGTGCCATACTTTTTATGAATATGTATATTCATAATGGATGTTTTCTCTGCAAATTTGGATCTGTGTAACTCTATGTCACCCTTAATTGCAAATAATTGGGGATGTGGAAACAGGTAGCTTTGGATAAGCAACCATTACTTAATTTCCATTAAAAATTTCAAATATGCTTCCTATCCTTTACAAAAAAAAAAAAAAAAAGCAGTGGAAAACAGATTGAGATGACTTGTTTTAAAAGTAAAGGAAGCTGTTGTCTTGTCTACTGGGATGTTTCCACTGAGATGACTAGGTTTGGAGTTTTAATACACTGCACATTTTTTGTTTCTTTTTTTTTTCTCCCCAGATTCTGTTACTGAACTTTGCCCTGTGGGTGGAACTTGTGTTAGCTTTGTTAGAGCATCTCAAACCTCTAATTATTGGGGAAATGGTTTTCTGTGGATGAGAAATATGAAGCCAGCTGCCGTGTATGCATTGGTTTTGTTTTGGTTTTTTTTTCCCTAGGTGTAGATGTGTCTACTTAATTTAAACAACAGGGGATATGTAAGTGTGGCTTGATTGGTGTGTCTGCATTACCTCTCTGGTCCAGCAGAATGAGATGTACTTCTGTGTGTGTGTGTTTTCATGTTGTATATTCACTCAGAGAGCTCAAAAATGTTTTGTATTTGGGGTATTGTTATTTTGCAACTGAAATGAAGTCACATGGAATTATTTTAAAAGGCACAGAGTCACATGGAGCCACCAGGAGCAGTTAGTCAGGGAATATGGAAAGGCACCAGCCCTAATGATGACAGGGAGCAGTTCTTTATGGGATCTGGGAGCAAAAGGCAGGGAACAAATGGATACAGCCCGCAGAGGCACAGGATGGAATTCATCAGGGAAGCAGGGTTTGCAACCAATCGTATATGCAGTTGTTAATGTCTCAGGTGATTAGTTAGGACCTGCTGTCCCATCCTTCTTGGGCAAAGTGCCTGCAAGAAGGAAAAAGAAGGCCGCACGAACTGAGGAGAGATAAAGAAGCAAAACAAAGGGTGTAACAATATTATAAAGTAGTCTGGAAGAATGAAAAAGAGGAGGAAAATAATATAATGGAGGAATCCATCTGGATTCTAGCTATCTGCAGTCAAGTTGTTGGCGAGGCGTTTAGTGTATGCGTGTGAAAGCAAAGCTCCAGCACAGAAAGTGGGGAGGACCGTTTGCTGCCTTGTTTTCTTTTCCCATCTATGAAGGTAAGCTCTTGAGTCCCATGGTCCTTGCCGTGCTGAGCGTATGAAAGCCAGGCAGGAACAGGCAGGACTGACAGGTTTGGGAGTAGTAGATAATGTCCAAAAGTAGAGTGCTTGGTGTCTGCTGCAGGGAGCTGGTGGGTGTCCTCACTGTCCTTAAAGCGTGGCAGAGGAATGCTGGTTGGGAGGCTGCTACAAATAAGCAGTGGTGAAATAGGAAGGATGGCAGAAAGAAGCCAGGCTCTGTGCAGGACAACACTCTAACCTGTCAAATTTGGCCCCAGACATGGGGCTGGAGTGTAGCCTGGGTCAGTGGAGTCATATCCCTTTGAGAGCTGAGTCTGTGGAGAAGGAAAGGGGCATAGAGCTGGATCAAGAAGGAGAATCTCTGTGTGTAAGGAGGAGTCAGGAGCAGAGATGCCGCTCAGCAACTCTGCTTCAGCAACAGGTCTGAGACTGTGCCTGGCTCATTTGCACTGTGGTTACTCGGTGAGCTTTGCTTCTCCTTCTGTCTCTTCCCAGCATGCTCTGATTTTTTGCCACCTATTACTTTGTTTAAAAACTAGCTTGTGTTGCCTGGGCACTTGCTAGGTCCCAGCTATCTGGCACAGCCCCGCTTCCCTCTCCTTCTGCTTTCCCAAGGCCATGAGCCAATGCTTCAAAGTTGGGAGCTTCAGGCTGAACTCCAGCATCTGCAGTTTAGGCACAAAAATAACCCCTTGACTGTTTCATCTCTGAAGGTAATTAGCTTGTCTGAAAGAGGAACTGATTCTTTGGGTATCCAGATCTGAGTACCAGGGTCTGCCTTCTCTGTGGCCAGTGCCTAAGGGAAAATCAGGCCAGTGCCTTTAGAGAGTGGCTGTCTCTAAGGGTTTCAATTTTGCTTGCCTGTTTGAGCCTAATACACAGAGCTCCCATTTGTGCTGTTGCTTTAGCTGTGCCATATGCATGGGCTTGGATGGTGATACGACGACAGCAAATTTCTGAGCCGGGCTTGCAGAGGGCAGTTCAAATAAGATGGCCCATCAATTCTGTTCTGTAATGTTTGATTTATTAAAGTATGGAAACCTGCGGCCATCTCGGCGCTGAACACATGCCCACAGGAATCAAAGAGAAACAATCTCAAAGAAAGGGAATGAACTCTTCTCAACAGCATAAATTGCAGCAAGAAAAATTGAGGCTGGACATCAGGAAACATTGTTGAACAGTAAAAATAGTGAAGCACTAAAATAGATTGCTAAGGGAGTTTGCAGAGTATCTGTCACTGGAGATTTTAAAGAACAGATTAGACAAATGGCTTGGAAGGATTGAGCTTGTTGGATAGACGGGGGGACTCACAGAGCTCTTCATTTACTCCCTGTTTCCCACAGTTCCTTCATCAGTGTCACAGCAGCCTGAACTGCCTCAGTGGTGGGCAGGGCAGCGGGTGCCTTTCTCCCCGGGCTTAACCTCTGCTGGGCTGGTCCATCTCTGGGGCATGCGGACTCCTGGAGGCAGGTGCTTTGGGGTTACCTTGCTCACTCTTAGTACCTTATTTTTAGCCCTCTGACCACTGAAGAGTCTGTGCCAGGTATTGGTGATAATACAAGAACAGCAGCCTTGGGCTACTGCAAACTTCAGTTTAATTCATACCTCTGCCAGAGACCTCGGGCAAGTTGTATTAACCTCTGGAACACGGGCCAAACTTTAAGCAACAAGTAGAGGCATCCATGTCAGGGACTTGAGATGAGTTATGTTCTGCTACAATCCATGGATAATGGAGACAGCGGTGATAAAGTGGAAAAGATCTTGACTTGTATCTTACGGTCCCAGGAAGAAAAACAGGACCAAACTTTACAGTACTAAACTGGTTTTGCACCTCTGCACCCCTTTTAGATGCTGGGAGTGATTCTGCTCCCTGTGATGTGCAGTGCTTTTTTTCAAGCAGGTTTTATGCAAATTGGAATGGGTGTTATATGAAAACGTTATACCTCAAGACTTCCAGGGCCCTGGAAGGAGAAAAAATACATTTGGAAAATTAAGTATTTCTGACTAGAGCATGATAAATCTTTTGCTGTTTAGGAAGGTGAGAAATTAAAATTGCAAAACAGGCAGCAAGGGAGCAAGGCAGCGTGCGTGGCAGGGTTGGCTGGGTCTCCTGACTTCAGAGAGATGGTGAGAGGGAATCAGCAGAGAGACAGAGCTCGTTCATATTCAGAGAGGTCTAAGAGCCCTGGTATGGCACGGCTGTGGTCTTCATTTGCATGTGTGGGATAACTGCAAGCTCTTGCCATGCAGTGCTGAGCCTGCTCATGGCTATAGTTGTTTGACTTAGGAGTGTTTTTCCTTGTCTTTGTAGTGCTGTGAGAGGAGTGCTGGGAAGACTGGGGGGCATTTATTTGTGTCTTTTCACTGTCTCTCTTAATCTACAGAACCTCTACAAAGATAAGTGGTGGAGTTGAATGGTGGGTTAGAGATGAAAAAAACACAATTTACAAATATGTAAGCATGGGGAGAGGGAAAGGAGAGAAGTGCACGGGTCACCTGGTGATCTAAGTGCTGGAATATACTGTAGAGCTTAAGGATCAGATGTGTGCTGGGGCAACTTCTGACTTGTCCTCCCTTTAAAAGGAAAATCACAGGGTGTTTTATTTGATCTGGAGAGACTGCATTCTCTGTCTTAGCACTCTCAATGTACAAAGCACAAATTATGCCCTCCCTGTCTTAAGAAAACCACTTCTGTTCAGCCTGCGCTGGTCTGCTGGATCCCTAAGGCCAGGTTTTGCTATATAAAGCCAAAGACATCGTTGCGTTTTATTTCAGACTGAAGTATGTTCTTAGAGAGATAGCTGACGCATTAACCCGTCAGGCGTCCTTACTGCCATCATGTTCAGTTGTACACCCAGGCCCTCAAATGGGGAAAAACCTTTGGAAAACCTGAGTTATAATCTCGAGGACTGCAGCAAGGGGTAGATGGGTGATTTGGTCAGGTCAGAGACTCTGGTCTGAGAGGCCAAGCTCTGTCTGGGTCCCAAGGGTGTACTTGGAGCAGGGACTGGTGAAGTGGCAGCATGGTATCCCCATTTCACAGGGGGATGGAGCGGCCAGTCCAGCAGATGCCAGGAGCTGACTTTGTATCTCCAGGGAACTCTCCCCTTTCCCACTCAGTGGGAGCTTTTAGGGCTGAGTTGACCCCACAGAGGGACCAGGAGACCCTTTAGCCATGTCCCTGACCCTCTGCAGGGTGGTGGCAAGCGGGGTGCCAGCAGCAGCCTCTTCCTTCCCCTGAAGTATGGCCCTGGCAGCTCCAGCGCCTCTGTTACTCTGGCAACAAACTGTGATCAGACAGCACCAAGCAGATGAATTCAGCCCCTTGTTCCAGGAAAAATGCTCTCATTGAAGCTGAGCCAGAGCAAAAACCCTCCTGCCTTCCTTCTGCTGAACGACACCGGTGTCCGTTCGTGCACTTACTGGTTAGTGTGTGCGGTGGGGACCGCGGGAGGAGGCACCTCACAGACAGGGAGCAGCAGGCACGGCCACATCTGAATCAGGGCCACCGAGTCCCTTGCCCCCTGGCATGTGTCTGGAGGTGGCTGAGCTCCAGAGGATGTAGAAAGGAGACGAGGGCTTGGGGAGGTGAGAGTGCCAGAGAAGATGGGGATGGATAGAGGGGGAGATGCTGCGGAAGAGGGAAGAGCAGGGAGACCCGCTGGCAGCACTGGGAACTGTCACCGAGGCACACGGGTGTGAGGTGGAGATTCTGCCCTCGTCCCACCACAATAAAGGAAGTCTTGCAGAGCACTTCTCTCTCTGCCCCTTTGTCGGCCGACGACGGTAACAAAGGCATTTGTGGCACTGGGGATGTGCTGCTTCTCTGGAATTGAGGGACCTGCCCAGAATGATAATTGGGTCCTTTTAAAATTTATTTTTTTTTTTAAGAAGCTAACAGTCTACTGCACAAAGTAATTAACTGGACAGATGGATACAGCAGAATTTGTAAACATCGACAGCAACAATAAGGTACTTTTTCTTTTTTTTAAAGGCCTTGTGTCAGCAGAAGGGCCTCAAGTCAGGCCTCGCTTTCAGGGAAGCAGCTAAAGCAAATGAGACTTTAAAAAATTAATAGTCTTGGTAGCTGCTTATGATGCAGGTGTCTGGTGATGGCTGTGAGGACAGCCAAAAGGTAGAGGGGAGGGCAAAAAGGCCAGGATTTCAGTATACTGCCATGTTTGGGTGTGTATCTCACTTGGTCTGTGCAGAACATCCCCTCTTCGTGCACATAAAGGGGTAGTTTCTCACCGGATGTGTGAGAGGACTGGAAGAAGATGGTTGTTGCAGTACCAAATCCAGCTGATGTGTTATTTAGACTGTTGCCTGTACTCCGGGACTGTCAGATCTGTTTCGAGTTGCCCGCAATGGGTGATCAAAACACTTCCTTTGCTCCTACCTGGTAGAGTTTGGTTAAAGAGGGATGAAGTGTGTTGCTCCCACACTTGCTAACCCATCTGGGTCTTTCCTGTGCAGTATGTCAGTCTCTTCTATTCTTGCCATTTGGTGGTTTCTTGTGGCAGTGAGCTCCACAGGGTTAATTATGTGTGGGGTGTTCTTCACTCTGCCCCTTACTTCTTACAGCAGAAGCCTCCTGGTTGATGGCCTGTCAATGCAATACCAAAGGCATGTAAAATAGGAAGCAGAGGGCACGGCTGTAGAATTGCAGCTCACGCAGAGCTTGTGTGGGCACCTCTGGACTGTGCTGCATTCTGCAATTAGTCTGACCTAAAGGAGAGCAAAGTGCTGGTGTTGCTTTGTAGCAGGTTATTGGCTCTGTGCTGGTGTCAGTCCATCCAGCAAGACTTGGCGGATGTTGTCCTGCAGCATCAGCATTCCAGGAGATGTGTTAAAGGTTAGGCAAGGTGCTCATTTTCCCTGGCAGCTCGGTGTACATCACCAGAACATCCTTCCTCCAGATGAAATATTGTAGACGCAGGGAAAGACACTTGTTGCAGACGTGTCCCTGTGAGTACAGCCAGCAAACACAGTTTGCAGCTGGTTGGCAGCTCCAGTCCAGTTCCCACCCACTGGTGGTGGTAGGTCTGTTCGCGGTGCTGGGCTTGCTCATCTGGAGACAGGGTGGACCTTGCCCCAGGCCTGGAGGGATTGGTTTGGATTTGGGGGTTTGTTGGCTTATTTCTTTGATTTCAGCAGCATAATTGTGTGTCCTCAATTAGGGCTGCAATAGTGTGGTTTATGGCAGGGGGGTTACAGTAAAGCCACAGAAAGCACTGCATAAATGTTGATGCTGCACCCAAAGAGAACATCTCCCTCATTATCTACAGGCTCTTGCTTTTCCTTAATTAGCAGGCAGGAATTGGGACAAGTTGTACCAACTGCATAAGTGGGGGCATATGGGGAAAGAAGCTGCTAAAAACTGGCGTTGTATTAGTGTGGCAAAATTTATTAGGGAGAGGGTGAGTGAAAAATGAGAGGCGAGCGGTGTGCGGTGCCTCCTGAATTTGTAACGACCCCAGCCTGGCTGGAACACCCTCGCTCTGGCAAAGGGAATGTGAAGCATTTGACAGATCAAACCCTGTCAGGGAAACAAGGAACAGCAGTGGGGGAACCTTGCCGAAATCGTGCTTGGCTAATCAAGTTGTCTGTGTTCTGGGATTGTGACTAGAGCTTTCAGTACACTGATGACAGAAGCACCTTCCCTATGGTTTGTGCTTCTGTTTTCCTTTTTGCTTCTGCCTGTATGGTTATGCTGCTTTCCCTCCCCTGAGAATGAATTATTGTTTTTTTTTAAAGACATTGCATTGGAAAAGGATTGGTTTTTCAGGTTTTTTAATAGGGAAAATGTAGAAGTCCTGTCTTTCTCCATTGAGGGGAGGAAGGAGGAAAAAGCAAAGCATCATGACTTCCTGGATGCAACAGTTCAACGGTTTCAATTATTGCTGAAGGTTTGTTTTGGATATTTATTTTTTTTCCCCTGCCCTGCTGTAGGACTGAAGAACTTTATTCTGGTCTATACTGTCTCGTCTTCACGAATTTTGGAGACAAGTTGAGAGTTTCTCTTGCTTTCCACTTTCATTAGTTGAAAGTACTGTTTGGAATGAGGAGATGGTTGGGCTGATGTGCCAGGGATTATTACATACCTTTGGCAGAAGCAGGGCAGGGTGAGGAGCACTAGCATCCCCCTCTTGTCCTGCCAGAGGGTTTTGGCTGGGCTCTCATGGACAGAGTGTGCTCTTCCTCACTGGGTGCTGAGTCTCCACGGGAGCAAGGAATTCATCTTTTTCCATGTAATGCAGCATCTGCCTGCAGACCTGGTTGCTACAAGATAGTCTCTAGTTCAGAGTCATTCAGATTCAGCACTCACAGAGATAACGGGAGAATCAAAACTGAGACAAATGAGCATTATGCAGTCAGGGTTTGTTTAATTTTTTTTAAAGGATAGAAATATTTCTGCTGCTGGACATGGCAAAGGTCAGGCACAGTTCTCCTTCGGGACAGGTTAACTTGGGTTTCCTTGCAACTTGTTCCAAATCTTCTGGGTTGGTCAGAGACCAGATCTAGGAGTGGGCATGCCAGCATTCCAGTCTTGTGGAGCAATTTGGACATTTTGATGGTGATCTCTTGGCTTCTAGAAACGGAGGTCCAGCAAACTCATGGGCTTCATATGAGCAGCAGGTAAAGGAAGCAATCTTGAAATCCTTTCCAGTTCCGGTAGCTACAATACCAGCTCCACACCAAATTGTGTGTTGTGGATGGATTGTCTCCAATTGGACTAACTGCTTGTTGTCCTTTTATGGGAAAAGCCTCCGGGCATTTCTGGGTGGTTTTACTGTGAAAAGCAAGCTGATGTGAACAGGTAAAGTCCGTTTATCTGAAGGGTCTTTCATAGGCAGGGGGATTGCTGGGAGCACAATACTAGTGCTGCAACCCTTGGATTTTTGTGCTCTATGCCAAAATGTGCAGGTCACTGATTCATAGGATGAAAGACTCCTGACTTGAACATTAACAGCTCTGCTACAAACTGCTTTAGTTCATTATGGTTGGGTAATTAATAGATGCTCTTTCAAATCTACTGAAGCTTGGAGCTGTCAGGCAGGGAGCAGCAGTAGGCTCAGAGTGTGACAGGGAACACAAACCAAAGCAAAGAACTGCCCGTGTTCCAGCAGAGGCCAGACGTGGCTGATCTGGAGGCAGGCAGTGGTGCCATCGTGAGTTGAAAGTGGCCCTGGAGCTGAAGGAAGTGTCCATCTGCCTGGGCTGTGCTCCAGAGCGTCTGGAGCAGGGTAAGCAGTGGTGGGAGCACTGGGTGGGAGGAGGGCAGCAGTGGGCAGAGGCAGGAGAGCCTTGGGGGGATGCTCCTTGCATAGCACTGGGCTTTTTCTTGCCCCTTTTGCCAGTAGTGAAGAGGTAACAAAGGAAAGGAAATATCTGACATAGCAGGTCAGTGACAGCATCTGGAATAAACTTGAGTCTGTCCGCTGAAAACTTTTTCAGGGTGAAAATGTGGAGGAGTATAGCTCAGAAGTAAAGAAGAGCCAGGCTGGGCATCAGCATCCTGGCAGAGGACAGAGCTTCTAGGCAGTTATTATGGGAAAATTCCTCAAGCCATTCAAGTAGAGGGGAAAGCACTAACATTTTTTTTTTTCAATGTAAAAATATAGAAATAGTAAAATCAACTGGAGTAGCAGCTCCTATTGGCAGGCCAGAAGTACTGCTGCATCCCTGAATTGAGGCACTTGCCTTCTAGGTCATGGGAGCAATTGCACTGGGGAGAGGAGGCAAACGCAGGGCACGTCCCTGCTGCTGTCACCCCCCTCCCTCTCCATCTGCCCTGCCAATTTGTGTGCAAATCGAGGGCAGGGATGGCTGCTGACCACGAGCGTGCTTGGCACCTTCCTCAGAAGGGGCTCTCCTGCTTGTCGTGCTGGAAATGGACATCCCCATCACCCTGAGGTCTCATCCCCGTGGGCAGGGGAACCTCTTCTGCCTCAGCCTGGGGCTGACCCAGCCGGAGAGCACACGTGACACAGAGGAACCCGAATTAGCCCATCTGCCTCCTGCTCCGTGTAGGCTTGAGTGAAGCCGTGAGAGCTGGGGGAGGCTCCAAACTGGCAAAAATACACATGTGGAGAAATAGTTGCAGTTTTGGAAACGAAAAACAAAAGTCACAATCCTCCCTTCTTATGGGTTCTTTTCCCTTCTGCTGCTTTTTTTCTTCTTCCTCACCCTCCCTCCCCCCTTCAGTAAAAGCTTTTTTCTCCAGTAACCCCTAATAAAGGAGATAGAAACTGAGTGTGTTACTTGAGGGACTCGTGGGGAAAAATGGGAAACTTCTTGGTGAGGGGGCTGAATTGCAAGAATTATCAATTTTTGGAAGAAGGCCATTCTTTTGACAAAAACTATTTGAGAAATTCTCCCCAGCTCTAGCTGTAAAGTGTTTTGGCCACCATCCTGTGTAATCACAGTTCATTATTTCTGAAGCACGGATGCTGAAATACTCCTCATGCGAGGAATGATTATGCCTCAGTCAGGCAGCAGCAGAGACCTGCTCTCCCCTGCTGACCCTGCTGGCAGGATGGTTCCCCTCTACCCCAGGGATCTCAGCTCTGCAGGCAACCTGGGACCCAGCTGATGGCTCCATAAAACACAGCCACGCTTTGCCGGGTGGAGATTGGGCTTTGCAAGATTTCGGGGTGGCAGGGGTGCTATCCAAAGCCTTTGGTGATACCTGCAGCCTGGTGTAACAGACCATGGGCTGGCCAGAACAGCGTGGCTGTTGAACTTGTGCTCTGAAGCCTGCTTGGCCCCTGACCCCCAGCCCGGGTGAAGGTGCCTCTGCTTGCCTGGCCCTGCGGCTTGCCTGACCCCTGTCCTTGCAGCAGGGTGAAGCTGTAGTTTTTCTTCCACTCTTGCTGATGGGTTAATTATGCAGTTGAAACCTCCTTCTATTTCTTCTCCTTGAAGCAGAGATGAGCATTTTGCAAATGTTTTGAAGTGCCCGTGACAGCAGTACAATACTGGTACCGTTTATTTAGTTCCTTACTCTACCTCTCCTGCCTCCCTCCTCCCCGAACACCTGCCTTTTATCCAATTTAATTTTCACACCTCCTCCTGCTGCTGTGTCCTTGCCAGTTATCTCTGTGACTGTGCAGTGGGTGTCTCTTTATTGGAGCGATTGCCTTGAAGACTCCCATCCCAAACTGGTTTCTGTGAGCCCAGCAGAGCTGGTCCCAGAGCTCTGACTGCCACGGCTTCTGTCTGTCCTGGGGGAGATCGCCTCAGATCTCCACCAAGGCAGCGCTAAAGCATGGGGTTAACTTCAAATTTGTGCTCAAGTCATATTGATTTCAATATAAACAAGTTTCTCCATCAATTGGGTCACCTGTTCTTGCCACACTGGCTTGGTGGAGAGCAGGTGAGTGTGTCTGCAAGCCCCATGCTGACTGATTCAATGAAGGACACAGTCTGAGATGATTATGAGGGACCTTGATCATAAAGACAGAGGTTACCCTAACTGGGAGGGGGAAAAGATGGTGCCTGCACTGCGGGGCTGTCTGCAGCTGGTACCCTGCCGTACATCTCCAGAGTGCCCTTTCTGAGCGAGGAAGCCGGGAAGAGGGGAAACTGATGGCTTTTTGCTAGGATGAAAAGAAAGCAAAGTATGAATGGTCATAATTTAGTGGGCTCTTGGGTAAATTTGTATTTCATTCTGATTATTGAGTGCATTCCCTAATTGCAGCAATAAAAAGGAATAGTCCATCTTCTAAATGCAAACGATAGTGCTGATTGTTATTTAATTAGTTGATTCCAGTGGTCGAGGGGTGAGCTTGGAATTACAATTGCAGCTTGTATTATTTCACTGAGATTGCCGAATTAATTAGGAGAACAATGGAATTCTTCATTGTTGACATCTTAAGAACTTGTGACAATAACTTTTAAACTGAAGGAATAATAAAAGGTCGTAATGGGTTCTTCTGCAGAGACACAGGAGGAAACTGTAGTTCCTCCATCTCCACTGCCCTTCCCTATGGTAGAAGAAGAGATGTTTACAGCTCAGTTTAGGAGAGCATCTGAGTGATGTTGTAGGAGAGCAGGAGCAGCCCGGCCACTCTGCAGCCATATGGTTAGGTGTGCTGGGAATAGCAATGGACATGGTGGGCTTAGCATGGCGTGCTGGGAGCAGATCTTGCCATTGGGATGACACGAGGGAGAGGAGTCCTGCAGTGTGGAGGGAAAAGCACAGTGTGCTCGGTTTGCCTGCCAATGTGTGATGCTTGTCATCACCTCTCCTCCGTGACTGTGTTGGACCCAGGCAAGGTCAGCCTGTGGGCAAGGCACCCTAGTGCAGGAGAGCAATGCTGAGATCATAGAATCACAGAATGTTAGGGGTTGGAAGGAACCTCAAAAGATCATCTAGTCCAACCCCCCTGCCAGAGCAGGACCACCTAGAGCAGGTCACACAGGAACGTGTCCCGGCTCCATCCTCCTGACATGACCTTTACATATTTATAAACACTACTGAGGTCACCCCTCAGTCTCCTCTTCTCCAAGCTAAAGAGACCCAGCTCCCTCAGCCTTTCCTCAGCAGGGAGATGCTCTACTCCCTTCATCATCTCTGTGGCTCTGTGCTGGACTCTCTCAAGCAATTCCCTGTCCTTCTTGAACTGAGGGGTCCAGAACTGGACACAATATTCCAGATGCAGCCTCACCAGGGCAGAGTAGGGGAGGAGGAGAACCTCTCTCCACCTACTAACCACACCCCTTCTAATCCACCCCAGGAAGCCATTGATCTTCTTGGCCACGAGGGCTCTTTGCTGTCTCATGGTCATCCTGCTGTCCACCAGGACCCCCAGGTTTCTTTCCCCTATGCTGCTCTCATATGGAGATGGACGGTGGGAGTGCAGGAGGCGACCTGGTCGCTGCGTGACTTTGCTCTGTGTGTTGCCGAGGGACACGGGGCTGCTGAAGGTCCTGTCTGCCACGGACCGAGCTCCCCTGGGCTCTCCAGCTCACCCGCAGCTTGCCAGGCACGCTCCGAGACAGCGTGCAGCGGCATGGCGGTCAGGGTGCTCCTGTTGGCATCGGAGGAGGTTTGCTGATGGGATCTGGAGACCAGCTCCCCTGTGCTAAGGTGAGTTCACCAAACAGTTTTCCTTTTGGTGCGTTTGATGAGCAAGGTTTTCGCTATGATGAGCAGACAAAAACGTGTGGATGGATCATTCAGGCAAAGACAAGGTAATTTAAAGTCAAACTTGAGTTGCTGACGTGGGTTAATTCCTAAGTGGAAAAATAGCCCGTGGTATTCATTGTCACACAGTATAATTGAAGCTGAGAGTAGATATTTATGTGGCTTATCAGACTTTACGGACTTGTAAGTGTAAAAGCATAAATGAATAGAAAGTTATAAATTCTTATGCTTCAGGATATGACCTAACTTCAGCTTAATGAGAGCTGGGCAGAAACTTAACCTCAGGACAAGATGTCTCTCCTCTGCCTTTGCACTTTTTTCTCAAGTACTCGGTGCTGGCTGCTGTCAGACGCTGACAACCAGACCAAAGAAACCACTCCTCTGTCCCAAGGGAAGCTGGGTCCATGCTGGGACATGTTAGGTTCAGCCTAATGACCTGCTGGTCCTCCACCCCAGAAAATACTGCCTTGCAGTGCATCTGTCCTGGCTTGGGGTTCATTCTCACTGGCATCTACTGGCCCAAGCAGCTGAGAGGGGCCACAGCTGGGATAAATAACTGAGCCAGCCAATGGGAGAGTTGATACCCTTCTGATGTCATACCCCTATATAAGGGGAGGGCTGTAGAAGGTAGGGGCACCTGGTTTCAACTGGTTTCAGTGTGTAGCATCAGCTCGCCTCCAGAAACAGGGAAAGTGGCGTCTCGGGCACAGGTAGAGCCTCGCACTGACTTTGTCATTTCATTAGCACTGTTGTTTTCTTCTCTTTGTGTTGTTTTATTAAACTGCCTTTATCTCAACCCCTGGGGTCTCACTTTTTTTTCTTCCTCTCAATTCTCCTTCCCATCCTACAGGAAGGGAATGGAGGGGGGTGGAGTGGTGGGCAAGTGGCTGTTTAGCTGCCGGCGGAGGCTAAACCACGACTGCTTCCCACTGCAATGGTGGTTCTGCACCGCTGAGTAAAAATCAGGATGATCACCTGCCCCGTTCTCATTGCTGTGTCAAGAAAATAAGGTGTTGCCTCTCCTGACGTGACCCAGACGCAGTGCCTGGAGAGACAGGCTTGTGGGAAAGCACATTTCCCTAAAAGCTGATAATGACCTTTAAAAAACTAGCCCTGAAGTGAAAAGCAGAGGAGTCTTTAGAAACTGAAGCAATTTGCAAGTGTGTCCGTGAAAATGATGGGCATTGAGGCTTTGCTCTGAAAATGTTGGCTTTATTGTTTTATCTCTCTTTTTTCTTTTTCTTCTTTTCTTCTTCTTCTTCTTTTTTTTTTTTTTAATGTTATTGAAAATGTGGTTTGTATAATGGTCTTTCGGCTGGTTTATTGTGATGTGGATTTTATTGTAGCTGACTGAGTATTTGTGGGGATATTACAGCCTTGCAGTAGAAGAAAATACAGAACAGGCTTCCTCAAAATGCATGGGGGGCATTATTATGTTACAGTAATCATCTTTCCTGACCGAACTTGGCTTCCCCTTTCATGGGTGCTCTGCAGAGAGTTGTTCCTTTCTTGTGTATGTCTTTGTATTGTCAGGATTAATTTTTCAGAGGGAGAAGTCTTCATAAGCTAAGTGTTCCTCTACAGAAATACTGTGGCTTGAATCTACTACACTGTTCACTTCCTTCCTTCCCAGGGGCTGCTACCAACCCCTCTATTTTCCTCTCCCTTTAGCTTCTACTTGTTCATGACAAGCAAAAGTCTCCTCTCCCTCACCACAAGTACCTTTGCTTTCTCTGTTCACTGATTTCTCTCTTCAGACTCCAGAACATCTCTAATCTCTCTTCCCATACTGATAAGTAAAATGAGTTGTTCTTTTCCCCACCCAGCAACAGCTCAACTCGGACAGGGCTGAAGGGCAGTTTTGCTCAGGCTGTGATTGACAGGGATCTTTGGGATTTTGTGGGCTGTGCTGATATATTTCCCTCTTTGCCCCTCCCTTCCCCCAGGAGTTTGCCACCTTCAGAAGAAAGGGCAACCAAGCTCCCTGCCCAGAGTGCAAAGAGCAAGGGGAAGGAGATGCTGAGCTGACAGAGGCATGGGTGAGATCAGCCTTGCTGGGCACTGGTGGTTATGAGTCCATCAGCCAGGAGCTGTGGAGAGAAAGAAACCTCAGAGGAGAGCGAGGTGAACTGGGGAGGTGAAGAAGAGAGAGCAGCAAGGAGGAGAAAAAAAAGAATGGCACCCTGGAAAAATGCCAGAGAGAACAGTGTACAAAATACCACAGAACTGACAGTTGATTTAAAGTCTTCAGGAAAGGAAAGGGAGAAGAAAAGGGGGGGAAAAAAGGTCTTTGTTGCAAAGAAGTGAGTGATACGGAAGAGTCGATGGTGGTGTGGAAATATGTGGCATTGTCCTGAGTCTGAGACTTTCTCCTCTTTCTACTGCAGTAGTCCTGGGTGTCCCAGTCAATGCACATTGCATCTTCCCGAGCATCATTGTCCAGGAGCTCTGCCCTGCTCAGGGGAGGTTCTAGGTTCCAGGTTAGAGAAAGCTGGTGGAAGAAGTACAAGAACTGAATTTGGACCCTGAACAGGAGGCTGTTTGCAGGTACAGTGCAAAGCTGGAATCTGTTTTTGCCGCAGAATGAAGGGGGTTATCCCCTCCCAGTGGGCACCTGCCTACTGAGATCAAAGTGTGGCCACATGTATGCGTAAGGAAGTGTGGCTTCTTGTGTCAGTGTCTGCTTCTGCCCCCGAGAGAGACAGCACTTGGCCCTCTCCTCTGGCTTCAAGCTTTGCCTGGTACCATTTTCTTCTCCTGCCTTCCTGTACAACAGAGTTCCTGGATCTGCTGAGCTTTTGCCCAAACACACTCCAGACTCTGTTCCTCAAGTAACTGGGGGGAGTTATGCTTACTTTCCTCAGGGCTAAGGTTACCTCGAGCTGAGGTTTTGAGGGACAAAATGAATCTTGGATATCTGGTGATGGAAGCCCCTGCATTCTTCCTGAAGGTGCCATCTGTCCCCAGAAACAAGAAGTCTAAAGACAACATATGCTGAAGGGGAAGAGCAGAGCTATAGAAAATAATATTTCTTCGTCCTTTGAGTTGAGAGTTCCCTACGGCTCTAAGCTGGAGTAAGTTGTGAAGCATATGGTGACACACCTCACATCATGCTGGTCCCTGCTGTTCCTGCCAGGAAACCATTGCTGGTAGGTATGAGCAACTGCTCCAGCACTGCCTGCCTCTCCAAAGGCTTCCTGGCAGCTGGATCTGTGGTCTCTGCTGCAGGACCAGTGCTCCCCGCTGCAGCGGCACCTGTTCCAGTCTGCCTCTTCCCAGTTCCCACCACAGAGCTTGTCCACACAGCATCACTGCCTGCCTCTTTAGCTCCCCATCTCCCAGCTCTCTGGGACCACCAGCTGCTCTTCTGCTGATGTCAACTTACACAACCCTCCAAAGGCAGCATGTACCTCTTCACTGTAATTGCCATGTGCTGAATAATTTACAGATTCTGTATTTTTGGCTTGGATGTAGTGTCCCTTCCTGGAAGAATCACCATTTAGGTTAATGGGATGCTTTAAACTGGATGAAGCTGTGGTACTAGGGAGTGACTGGGATGCAGTGGAGATTCAGCTGGTTTAGTACTAGAGTTGGGGAGTTTGAGTAGCCCAGAGGATGTGCCCAGGTAGCTCATTCGTGCTCCGATCAGCCACTGTCTCTTTTGACAGGAATATAGATGCAATGGTTCTTTTTCACTCTGTCTGGAATAGCTTTGTAATAACAGTAGGAGTTGGAGAGGCATTTTTATTGATTAAACAATTGAGGCTATTTGTCTTTACAAAACCAAAAATATAGCGGTGTCTTTTGCTTCCTACATATACATTATACACATTTATTATGTGTGGCAATCTCTGTAATCAAGCTGATGTTTATCCTGAACTGGTTTATAACACTGGATTGAGATGGCATCATGTGAATATGATGAAAATATGCTGAATAGCAAGGACTGGAGTCGAGGTAGCCCATGAAGACAGGGAGGGAGGCCGGCCAGGTGCTGGCCTCTTGCTGGAGACGCGTGATGCGAGCAAAGAATGACTTCTGAGATGTCTGCTCCTGTGCGCTCTCCCAGCAATGCACCAGTGATTTCCAAGACATTCCTTCGATCAAACATCATTTCAGCTATTGGAAAATTTGTAGCTGCCTCCGTCTCTTGACCCTTTCTGCCAATGGTACTGTGTGATTGCAGCGTGTCGGTGTTTCTCTGAGTCTGAAGCAGGAGGTGTGTGTCTGTGTAGAGGAGGGGCAGCTCTGATGCACACAGCTTAGGCTGCTCCGCCTTTGGCACAGAAGTCCTCTTCTTTTGTGGCTTTTTCTGCCCTCCCTCTTGTTTGGCTTTATCAGTTTGGAGGTGGTACCTGTGATGAGCCAGCCCCGGAGCATTGATACGGATCTTGTCTTTTTATTTGTGTGTTTGTGTTAGCTCATATGTAACTGAGTGCTTGGGAAATATCTCTGACTGCACTTGCTCTTATAGCTTGTTGCTGTTTTGTGGCATTTTTTTTTCTTCTTTTCTCCCCTTCTGCAAACTGGGCACATGAGCATTTCTCTGCAAACAGGAACGTGTGTGATGGAGCTTGGATCCCTTTAGGCATTCATGGGCTTTCTGAGGTCAGCCACTGAAGATGATTTGTGTAACCTTTTCTAGCAGTCAGATATGAGAGCTGTCTCTGCTGTGTGTCTGAGTCAACCCCTAGCTTTGGGCCGGCAAAAGGAGCTTACTTTGACAGGCCTGCAGTTCCACTGGCAATAGCAAGTGTCCCTCGGGGGGCTTTGTTTCACACCTCCAGGTTCCCTTACCTGCCTTCCCAGCCAAGGGAACTGTGGTCCAGCAAGGGACTTGAGCCTTACCAAGAGGCAGGGAGCGGTTTGTCCGAGCAGAGGTGAAGCAGCTTGAATTTGACTGAATTAAGTGGTCATTTAGATTTTAACACTTGACACTGAGTTGTTTGTTCTGATTCTTTTGGGCTTCCTTAGGAAGCTGTGGCGTACAGAGTAGACAGAAATGAGTTGAGCTTGAAGTGCCTTTGTAGGTGTGTTTGTTTATATGATATCTTAGGTGCACAATATGTCTGTGTATGCCTCAGCCACCTTCATCTTGAAGAAGCTGGGGGCTTGGCTGAGAACACTGTATGTGTGGCACATATGTACGTGTTGCTCTGTTCTCTGTGTGACGTGTTGAAGGAATATTGGATGGAAGCCTGGATGGGGACCTTATGAGACACATAGGCAGGTACCTGCCTTGGTAAAACTTAGCCAGTACCATCTCAAAGCGACTACAGTTTTTTTTCCTCCCTTGTTAGTTTTTGGGAAGGCTGTTCTAGATACTTGCTGCTCTAATGGAGAGGAACACCTTTAGAACGCCAGCCTAAATTAATTCAGAACTTGCTTAGCCTCATTAGTTTTTGTGTCATTATTATTCTTGGACATAAATAATAATCTGGAAGAGTTGTCCACTGAGCTAATCTGGCTGTAATTGTGCAGTAACGTGCACGTCACAGTAGCGTGTGTGTGCGGGCTTACTTGGGTTGGGTTTTGCTCGCGAGTTCCTTTCAGTATGGAGTAAAAAAAGGTGCCCTTGTGACTGCAGCTTTGCAAGGGATAATTTACATTTCCTCAGAGCCCCCCTTCAATAGAACTTGTTAAAATTTCCCAGGTTAAGAGGATAATGAAGAAAACCAAATACAACTGGTAAGACAGAGGGATCTTGTGAAAAATGCTCTCTAGGGGAAAATGTCTTTTATGGTGTGCTAAGTGTGCGTGTCTCTATGTGAAGCAGTGTCACACCTTGCTTTTTGTGTGGTTCAGAAACAATCAACTTTGTCATGTCCTAGAACTGAGGACAGGAAATAATGCCAGTGGACAGGAGGATGCATGCCTGCTACTTTGGATGGAAGTCGTCTGACCTCTGTCAGAGGGGCAGAGGAGGGACAGTCAGTCAAGCACTTCATCCACCTGGCTGTAGCTTTGAGACTGAGGCCTAAAAAAAGTTGGCTGTAAAAGTTGGTTGTAATTTTCCTATATCTGATATTTGAGAATCTTTTTTGTTTTGAATGCATTCATAAAACATCTTGGGGAAGCAACAGTGTGGTCCAGCCCTTGGGGCATGGCAAAGGGTGGCCAGAGCGACCACCCATCCTACGTTCAGCATGGAGATTCTGATGGTTTGGGGTTTTGGCCTTGTTTTGATGTCATGGTTGTATGAGGGTTGTTATTTTAACTCTATGTAATTAATGCCAGTATAGGCATTTGCTCAGTAGTGGGTGAAACAAGTCCCTTGCCTCTTGACTTTTGTCCCTCAGTTTCTCCTGAGCTCAGCCAGTCCTTGCACTGGTTTCCCATCTCTTGTATTCATTTAGTGGGGCACAGAAAAAAATAGGATGGTTTCAGTGGTATTTGTGTGCATAGAAATGAGGTGGTTGGAGGGTTGAGCAGGGGTACCAGCAGCCACTTTGTGTGGAGGGGAGAGGCAGAATGGCAGCTTGGCTTTATGTGGCAGCTTGCAGAGATGAGGACACTGGCTGCCTTCTTCCTGCAGTGGTTTAGGGTTCCATAGAGTTGTCTTTATTCTGCTGGTGTGTCCCTTGATTCTAGTCTTGCTCTGTCTGCCTTAATTGGGTACTGCAACAGTTATATATGTTAAAATAAATGAACTTTTTACTGCAAAAGAGGAAAAGGAGAGACAGATGATCCCTCAGCAACAGCTGTTTGAAGAAAGAATCCTACAGAAGGTGCTTCCTTCACTAATTAGAAATCTGCTTTCCTTTAGGAAGGATAACATCTACATTCTTGACTCCTGTTCTTGCTTCTAATTACTTCTTGGAGAAGTGAATAAAGACACTGTTTCATATGTTTTACTTAGAGTTGCTGAGGCAGAGAATGTTGGATGGAAATGTCTTCTGGAGATGGGAAGGGGGAAAAAAAAAAGTCAGATGGCACTTTGAATTGCAGGAAAGGGGGATTGTTTTAATTCCAGCACTGGATTAAAAGCAGTGGTAGAGTTGATATGTGGGATGTTCTGGGTATCAGGGGAGAGGATGCTATTCCTTAGAGAGGACAAATCTGTGACGAACTGGGACATGCGGAAGATGACGTTGCCAGCCTGCAGATAGCCGAGCGGGGCTGCTGTAGAGCCAGCCAGCCGCAGCTCCCTCTCCCCCTGCAAATTACAGCTTTCTGGACGTAGACATTAGGGATCTTAGACTGGACATTAGGGAAAAAAAATTCACAGCAAGAGCAGTCAGACACTGGAACAGGCTGCCCGGGGAGGAGGTTGAGTCACCATCCCTGAATGTGTTTAAGGGTCGTTTAGATGTGAGTTGGGGGACACAGTTTAGGGGTGAACTTTGTAGAGTCGGGTTAATGGTTGGACTTGATGATGCCAAGGGTCTTTTCCAACCTGAATGATGATTCTTTCTTGCACAGTGGCTTCTCTGTGTAATTCAAGTAAAAAAGAATGAGGGTTGTTGCAGTAGCTGTGTCCAGCCAGAAGGTCACGAGAGATGCTGGGCAGAGGAGCCTGTTGCTGTCGGAAGGGATGTGGGAGAGAGGTTTAGGATAGAGCAAGCAAATGTTGAACCTCTCTACGCGTGCAATTTGGTTGAGATTTCCAGAGGTGTTCCTGAACTCAGGAAACTGCAGGGCTGTTTGGAACGGTTGCTGAAAGGAGCCTGTTGCAGGCTGCGGTGGGTGGCGGGGAAGCGAAGGTGCAGCAGCTCTGCAAAACAAGCGTGGTGGGAGGGGAGGAAGGTGAGTCATGGCGAAGGCACCAGAACCTGCTGTGGAGGGGCTTGCTGCTTCGCCTTGGATCTCAGCCTCCTCCCAGGTTAGCTCGAGGTTCGTTCCCGAGGAAGAAAATAAATGGAAGTAAGCCCATATACCTCCGTGCCTTATTGTCCTGGCTTACGGTGGGAATTAGTTGTGTAAGCCACTTTGGGGTTCTGGCTTAGTGATTACAGTGCAGATGGGCTCCACCAGCACTGTTTGAGATCTGGTGAATAGAGCAGCTTCTTGTCAGAAGGGTTTTTTTTGTGATTTGTTGTTGTTTTTTTGTCATGTAAATTCATCACAAAGCAAATGCTTAGAAAAATGGAACGTTGAAGCTAAAATTCTACAAAAGAGCAAACATGCTAGTTTGGCATCTTATAAAAAAACATGCTTTGATTGTTTTCCATTAAGAAATAATTTTGTTTTGAAGCGTGTTTCATCTTTTTTGTTAAGGTTATAAATATTAAAACTGGAAGAAAGCATTTTATTCAACCAGAAACAAATAATTCTGTATTTTTTGCTGATAGCTGTGAGCAGTTGGGGAGGTGTGGGGTGACTCCTGTGGGCTGGAGGGGAACTATTTGTGATTCTCTCTAGGGAAGAAGGCACGCAGGGTGTTGTTGGCAGCCAGTGGTGGTGGTTTGAGCAAAGCCTCCTTCCGTCTCTGCTGAACTTTTTTTAAACTTTGAGCAGGTGTTAGTTTGCAATCCAGCGATTCAATTACTCTGGGCAGTAAATTTCAAAGTAAGTGGTAGAAGCTCCATCACTTGAAGTACCAATGTTTTTCTTTTTTTTTTCCTCCCAGTCTTCGAGGTAGTATCATCAGCAGTGGAAGTAATGAAGCCTGGTTTCCTATGGATTTCTTTCTCATGCTTGGATTCTTTGATAACTGAATAAGTGCGAGCTTTGACTGAATGCCCCAGCCACAGAAAAAGTGTCAGAAAAGCTGCATTGTGTGTAAATTCTCTAAAAGAAGTGAGCTTGCATTGCATCCTGCCTGTCTGTGAGGATGCTGAGAGACTGGCTATTGTCCATCAGCTATTTTTGTGAAGCTGGAAGTCTTTGGGGGAGCTGGCTCTGTCACGTGTGGCTGCAGGTCTCTAGGAGGTTCATTTCTGGGGGTGGGAGGCTGACAGACGGCTGCTCAGGGGAGCTTGTTTCCATGGGAAAGCAGGTTACAAATACAGTAGGTGAAGAACTATTTGGAAGATGTATCTTTGTTGTGACCTTGTTGGAGCCAGGGACGCTATTTCTGGACTCTGAGAGGAGGAAGGAGCATTTTTTTTTTCCCTTTGGGAGCTGGTTTCTCCTGGGACTGTGTGAATAAACACGCCCATTAACGTGGTGACAAACAGGACTTGGCATGCAGGGTGGGTAAGCGTGGTACTTAAATTAAAACTGCTAGTTTACCGTGACCAATGGATGGGATTTAAAGGCTTTGGTTCTTGTGTTTGGTGAGTACCATATCCGCAGTTGCCAGAGGGTTAGTTAAACGACGTGCAGTATAGTAAAAAATGATCCATTTCTCGAGATGCAATCTTCCTAAAATCACTTTACCTTTTCAGTGGTAGTCGTTTTCAGGAGTGTGCTTAAACAAAAGCAGTAATGAAAAGTGTGTGTGTGTGTCTGGGCAATAAGAAGGTAGAGGAGAGAAATAAGTGTTTCATCTCTTGCCTAGGAGCCATACAGATGAGTTTCCATCTGCGCAACCTGTGGTTTGCCAGATGAATTCCCCTGGCTCTAAAGCACCAGGGTGGTGCTGGTGTCCTCCAGCACTGATGTTCAGCATCCAGTGGAGGAGTGAAAATCCAGGGGGCAAAAGCAGGATGGGAGAACCGAGTGACAAATCTTTCTGTACAAATAGAAAGTGATAAGCTGATAACTGGTAGCTCTGATAGGCAATTAACACAATTGGTTAACTTAACTGATGGGAGAGATCTCCTTTATGTAAAGGTTTGCCTCAAGTCTTTATGCCCTTTGTGAAGGCTTGCAGAGAATAGCTGGGGAGGATAGACATCTTCGGAAATTAGCAGTGACTTTCAGGCAGAAGAGATGATTAATGAGAATTTATTGCCCTTGATGGACAAATGAAGCACCTCCAGTTTTCTTGTGAATGATGTTCAGTTTTCTTTTCTCCAGTAAATGATTCAGCTACTCAAACTTTTCTAAGAACGATTAGAGGTAAAGAGAGGGGAGAGAAGGGAAGAACTGGCCCCTCTCAGCTTGATTTATGATCTAACTCTTTCGTAACAAGATTTCCAGTGTTGTAAAATATTAAATACATCCTTATATTCAATATCACATTTTGATACATTTCATGCCTCATTTGCTACTGGAGTCAAGGACAACTTCACATTTTTCATGGCACGAGGCCCAGATTTGTCTATTTATTTATTTTTAATCACTACGTTTTTCTTTTTTTTTTCTTTTTTTTTTTTTTTTTACCTGTATCAATTTGGATTAAATCTTGGCAACCATAGCAACCTATTCCACTGGGTGGTTTCAGGTCTCCAGCACGTGGGAACTTTTTTGCTTGGCTTATCCTCCCTGGGCTGCTGTGCAGTAACCATCTGTGGAGGATCATGGTTGGTAGGGAATGGGGTGAGATACGGTTTTGTGCTAAATGTTAGACCCAGGCAGGCAGCTCTGTCTGTCACTGGCAGTGTCACTTTTAAACAAAAGGCTGTTTTGTTTAACAGCTCACGTGATATAATGAGGGGGATTAAGAGGAATTTGCTGCGACTGTTGAAGGAAGAAGCACATAACTCCTGTTAATTAGGAAGGGCTCAGTATTTGTCTTTGCTTTGATCTGTGTGGGAGTTTTTTGATTGTTGATTCTTGCATTGGGGAACAACAGCTGAATCCTGTTGCCTCCTGTATCGAGTCACCAGTACAGAGTGACTGCTTCCACAGGTAGGGATGTGGCAGAGCCAGGACTGCATCTTTGTAATCGGAAGGTGGGCTCCATCCCATTTCAGTTGTTGGACCTGGGGTGCACCCTTTTAAATTCCCAAGGAGTTTCTACGGGACTACTCTAACATCTGGGCTCTGTGGAGGCTGAGTGGGAACGTGTCAGTGTTAGCTAGGGGTTAGATTCTAGGGGGGAGAGCTCCCTTCTCATAGCATACCATGCCCAGCATCCATCCTACTTGCCTTCACTGAGGCATCTCATCCCCTCAAGTCAATGAAGAAGAATTGGTCTGTGTTCCCTCTGGAGGTGATACCTCAGATGTGAGTCATCCTCCTGGGCTCAGGGTGTCTGATTTTCAAAACCCTATTTTTTTCCTCCTACTGGCAAGGTGACTCCAGTTTTTTTATGTAAGTACGTACAGTAAGAGCCATTTACAAGTTAGTGGAGCTCAAGAAGCTCTGCCTAGAAATAAGACAGATGTTTTTGAACAGTGAGAGTAATTAGAAACTGTGGTACCTACCCTAAGGCTTGTGGTCAATTATCCATTAATGGCAACTTTACATTGCGATTGGATCCTTTTCTGGAAGGACGCGCTGTAGTTGAAGTTGGACTGAGCTCAAAAAGGCCCATGGCCAGGTGTTTTGGAAAAGGGCCTGGACAACCATAGGGGTCCCTTGCTGATCTGTAAGTGGGGTTTGGTTTAGCAAAAGAGTCCAACGTTCACGGCTGTTTTTCAGTGAGCTCCTTTGAACTGCTCCAGTTTTGCCACTGAAAACCTGGCCTGGAGACTGGGAAGGTGGAAAATTTTACAGGCAAATGTACTGGCGGTGTTGCCCTCCCAGCTCTCAAGAGGGCACATCTTTCAGAAGGCATCAGCACCCAGAGACGAAATGCTTTCAAGTTTAAGTGATAACATCTCCTAATGGGCAGGCACTGAGCTGCCTTTAGGGGCAGGTCATCACCAAGGCACGGGGCCCTAAATGAGTGACTTGGAATTTTGGTCTGTTGGCAAAGGAGTCTGTGAAAAATGAGAGCTTCACAAATGATAAACAAAACAGATTTCCTCCATAGGAGAATTTCTAAGATTGTGGATGAAAAAACCTTCAAAGCCCTTCTTTTTAAATGAAGGTTTCAATAGGAGTCAGGGACCTTATTAGTTTAGGGGGTCTTAAAAATCCCCCTAGGGATCCCACTGCCTCTTTTGGTGGCTGATATCCTCTGAAAATCCATCCCCAAGTACTTGAATCGCTTCTGAAAATGGAACTTACCCTGCTAAATTACCTGGTTCCTTGAAAACACTATCCATGGCATTGCCTTGTTCTAATAGCTGTGGCAATTAAAAGCCTTCCTGCATCTTGCTGTCAGCAGGCCCTTGTGTATGGCAGGGAGTGCAGGAGTTTCACCCAGGCTGCTTTTTATGATCCCCATGCTTTGCAAACGAAATAAAAATTTAGTGAGGGAACCTGTCTTTGTTGCCTTCCTTCCCGTACAGCAAGCTAATTGAAAACAACATGAATGTTAATGATGCATTTCGCATTTGGAAGTTAGAGGGGTGATTAATACATTGTACGTTGTATATTAACACCTTCTCAGGGGCGTAATGAAGACAAAATATATGCTGTGAGACGAAGCTGTTTATTTTGCGCCGTGTTTCCTGTGTTCCACCATCCCTTCTCACGTTGAAATACAAGCTTTCCAATCCAAAGGGTTTTGTTTCAAAGCATAATTTAAAATCAATCAATAAACTTTTATGTCTTAATCCTTTTTTTCTTCTCCCTTTTGATTGAATTGCTGAGACAAAATGCACACAGTTAATGGAGAGGTGAGGAAGGCAGGAAGAGGAAAGGAAAGCTAAAGGGGATCATGTGAAAGGCCAGTCACGTGACTGGTTCCTGGAGCTGTCTCCTCTTCATGCTGGTGGAAATGGCCTGTTATTGGAGAGAGAGCTATCAAAAGGTAACCTGTTAGGAGTCCAGGGAAAGCTTCCCCCTCCCACTCCTTGACCAATGGCAATGTCCAGAATCCTTGTAACGCTTTTTTTGAATAATTGTGATAAATGGCTCATGTGAAGTCTCTGGCATGGCTGGAGAATGAAGCGTTTGATTAATCTTCAAGGCAGTTGGATGCACTGAGTGCACCCATCTGACGAGCAGACATCAGTCTTCTCTGTCCCCTCTTCGTACTGGAATGCCAACTGCTCTCTTAACTGGGCTGCTGTGACTCATGACTTCTGGAGCACCCGTGCACATGGTTCCTCGTGTGAGCCCGTCTGCCCTTCAAAGGCCTGTCTCCTTCCAGAGTTAAGCTGGGACTTGGGCACTGTCGTGGCCCCGGCCTTGCTGTCTGACTCTCCCAGCTTCTTTCCTGTGCCACATTTCAAAACCTCTTTGCTTTCATGAGACCTTTCAACAGGGCAGAGCTTTCAACAAAGAGGGCAGAGCTTTCTGTGGAGGTGGGCACAGGCCAGGTAACCTGCCTTTGGCACAGTGCCGACCTGCGTCAGCGTAGCTGGCACTGAGCACCTGACTTACAGCCTGCTTGCAGCCTTGGCAGAGGGTTCAGCTGAGCAGTGGATGAGCAGCACTGCCCTGCTCACTCTGCAAATTCATGTTCTGGAAGACTTCAAAGGTTGCCAACTTTCCTGGTTTTGCTGAGGATGTTTGAATGGGCTTGTAATTATGCAAGACAGTTGAAGCTCCTGGTGTCCTGCATCTTCCGTGCGGCTTCTGCTCTTCTAAGTAGGAATAAGTCTCCTGTTTATGAAGCAAACTTGAGGTACAACAGGCATGGTCAGAAACCAGAAGGAAATTAAGAATGCAGATGTATTGGTGTTACATACGTTACTTTGTATGGTAAGATGGGTCTGGAGGATTGTTACTTTTAGTGTGATTTTTTGTGTAGTGACCTTGGAATTCTTTACTCTTCTTTTAATCTTGTCTGGGGTTGTTTATGATGGAAAGGAATGTGATTTTTTGTTGTTGTTGTTGTCATAAAGTATGTATCTGGTTGAGTGCCTAGATGAGCTCACATGGAAGCATGGCATCCGTTGAACTTCTCATAAAACTGCAGTGTCAGTGAAGTTGTAACCTGAGAAAGCATCTCAAGCCCTTTCAGATGGGAAGGCAGGACAATGATGTTGCATGGCTTGAGTATCAGACACTGCAAGACAAGTCAGTGGGTCTGCAACCACATGATGAATAAGAACCTTAGCACTGGTTGGCAGCTGAGGCTGCATCTGAAATCTTACTCAAGGAGCAGAGCAAGTGGTGGACATCAGTCCAGCCAGTGTCTAGGGGGCTACGGTCCCCATGGACTTCCTGAGGCTCACGAAAAGTGATGAGCATCTGCATATTTGTGTATCTCAGATTGCTCACAGTAAGGAGCTCTGGGAAATTATTATTTAGCACTATCTGGCTCTTACGCTTTAATATTGTTGTCGTAGGTGGAAGCATGTGGTGGTGGTGGCTGATTATGGAGCTTGCTCCAGGAAGGGAAGGAGATCACGCGAGCTGTAACACGTCTATAATTAAGTACAATGAATGGCTATAAAACAACAAACACATCTAAATGCTGTTCTTGGCCACAGCTGAATTATTTTTCTCCTTTAGCAAAGTCATTTAAGGGGAAGGGGGGGGCGGGAGGAAGAGGAGCG
>WUAM01000263.1:631965-645859 GCA_024336885.1 Actenoides hombroni
CCACCTGCCTCCCTGGTCTCTCTTGTGTCCATACCTCACCACCTTCCTCCCCGGTCTGTCTTGTGTCCATACCTCCCCACCTGCCTCCCTGGTCTCTCTTGTGTCCATACCTCCCCACCTTCCTCCCACACCGCCGCTCCTGTGCTCTGCAGGCTCTGCTGCTGGCACACGCTTGCGTCACTGGGTGAAATTAGAGCCCCTGATGAAGCCCCTGGGCCCCCGCAGACAACGCTGGGCTCAGTGGCTGCAATCCAGGTGTGAAATAACCTCCTCCAGTCGCTCATCACCTCGGCGGCAGAGCGGCTGTGGTAGAAGAGCCGTTTGATGCAGACAGCAGAGCGGTGGATGCGGAGCGCTTCCGAAGCGACATGTCTTCGGGGCAGGGACTATTCCTATAGCAAGCAGCAACCGAGGTGATGGCCGTTGGTTTTGTTTTTAATTTAAGGGTCTATTTGCACACACCAGGCCGTCCTTGTTCTGTCAGCAATGGCACCTGCACACCGGGGTCACCATCTCACTGTGCTCACTCTTTGAGGATTTTTTCTCGGTTTAAGCAACAGCATCTGTTGGGGCTGGCAGAGAGAAAATGGCCCCCTAACACTATGATTTAACTTCTGGCAAAGCAGGCTGAGAGATGGAGGGGAGGAAGAGCTGCTCCGTGAGGGGCTGGGGGAAGAGCTCAGGCTGGAAGTCTGAGCGACCACCTCCTTTCCCCTTCAGAATGCTCAGTGTTATCTGTCCTTTGTATCGAAGCTACTTTTGGAAAGGAGTAATGAGGAGTTTAGCATTAATAGCTCTTCTTCCGGGGACAGGAGAAGATACAGAGGCTGCCAGGCTGCCATTTGACAGCTGTTGGCAACAGTGAGCTGGGCTGATGGCTACTGGGCAGCTGGAATACTTGGAAGCCTGCTGAGCTCAAAACTGGTTCAAAATGAGTTGCACTGAATCACGGCCGCTCAAAATTTCTGCTTGGAGCGTAACTGAGCTCGAGTGAATCCCAGAGGGTGGGGGGGAGAAAACCCAAGTGGTTCTTGTGAGCTGGGGAGTTAAGGCAGCCTGGCGTACGGTTTGTGTCTCTCGGCTGAGTTCAGCAGGCTCTAGTTGACGATTTTCCCTACATTTGGGGCATGCATCTTTCCCTTGTGGATTCCTTGGTGTCTAATGGGAGTTGAGCTAAACTTGCAGTCCTTTCCTCTGCGGAGAAATCTTTCTCTCCTCTACTAGACTATTATTTTATGAAACTCATACAAACCAATAGCTTCATGAGTCTGCATCCCCATGAAATTTGGTTGGAAACTGGCTGTCATATTCCAGGTTGATTAGGGATGGGCACATCAACGGGTATGGAAAGCACAACTGCATAAGCCTCACTTTCTCTGGCATTAAGACCAAACCAGAAGTGTCTGGATCAGAAAGGACAAATTCAGGATGTCAGATGTCTGAGTCCTGTTGGCTCATCTGGCCAGGCAGGTTGTGAATTCGGGCTTAAGGATAACATCTGCATTAGAATATGGTGCTGGATTTTTATGTTTGTGTCTTGACCTATAATCCATCCGAAGTTAGGCTCAGGCTGCTTAATGAGCACAATTTATGCTTATAGCTGGAAGAGAATGATGCGATCAGGGTTTTCAGAGTGCTCAGCGTGGGCATAACTTAGTCCCTTTGTACTTTCCTCATTTAACTGGAATTGATGTTGAGCCAGTGATGAGAACAACTGAAAAGCCAACTCTGGAAAAGGTTGTTCCTTGCTCAGTTTGTAAATTGGTTATTGCTGATGAGGATGGGTGCTCTGGGAGCAGTTTTGAGAACGCTGCTAAGTCAGGAGCAGAGACAGCCTGATTATAGCCAGCTTGGAACAACAGAAAGGCAAGGTGGTCACAATGAATTTGTTCTGTGCGTAAATTTGTTTTTCACTTGGAGGCAATGCCCTGTGCCTTTGTAGGACTGTGTGCCGTGCTTTGTTAATGAAGCCAAGTGATCTTGGCTTGCTACACGTCCAACCCCCGGATAAAGTCTGCAACTGTTGTTCTGTTTACATCACACTGCAGATAGGAAGGGAACGCTTGTGCTCGGGTAAGAATGGAGTATATGCCCCTTATGTGTCTGAGAGATTTATCCCATGCTGAACTCATCACAGTGATGGTGAAATGTGGGCTCTGTTTGAATCAATGGTGAAATGCTTCACTGTCGGTGGGGCTTTTCCTCAGGATAGTTTTCATGGGAACTCTTGAGTCCAAGTCCCATCAGCACTTGTAGAGATCTCTGCTGGCCTTTAGTGTGGAAGAGCTTAGATCTCTTGCAGGAGTGGCTGTGTCTGGGCGAGGTCTGTGCGAGTGAGAGGGCTGATGGCATTTGGCTTGCTAAAGGGAGAAATGGTAAATAACATGGACAAAACCATATGTGAAGCCCCGAGCTCTCCAAGAATTGGGTATGTTGTGGCCTTATCTGAAGCAAAGGGGCCAGATATTTGAGAAACAAAGGATAAGCCAGATACAGAGCAGTTATCTTGAGGCTTATGAAACTTGAGTGGTGCTTTGTTCAAAAGCACTTCTTTTATCATCAGGCAAGCTGCTCTGTGCCTGTATTCCCTGTTACACAAATGACTCTTCAAGTCTTAGAATAAATATATTAAAGGCCATGAGACAGGGAGGAGAGGCTGCTGAGAAATTGAGGGATGCCAGAGCCAAGACTGTGAAGAGAAGTCATGTCTCTTACTGAATTTTCTGTGCTGTTATGAAGGGAAAAGCCTGAGCAGCTTTTTGCCAAGGATGTGTATATGAAGATTTCTCTGGTCTTTCGCCCATTAATGTAGCGACAGCCCTAATAAGAAGTTTCCTTTTGTTGGCAAATGTTGTCACTCTTCTGCCCTGTCACCATCACCCTACAAGGGTTCTCCTCCTGATGAGCCAGAGAGGTGAGGGCTCATTTCCCAGTGAGCTCTTTATAGAAATCTCTATTGGATTAAATGACAAGCCAATTCCCCTAGGCCCCCATCCTCTGCAGTGACCCAGTGAGGGAGGTCAGCAAAATCTGCCTACCCTGAAACATTGCACACGTGCCCTTGTCTGGGAGGGATTTCTCATGTGGCCAGGACTCCCCTCACTTCTCTGCTGCTGCGGGGTGTGGGATTTGGCGTGTTGTTGCAACGAGCAGGGAAAAAATGCCAGAGCTGCTTATTCTCCTTCATCCCTCTGGGACTTCCATGTTTCATCTTGGTAACACAGTAGCGCAGCACCTCTAATTGGATGCTCTTTGGTGTTAAACTGTTAATCAAACACACAGGTTTCTCTTTTGAAATCTCTTTTTTTTTTTTTTTTTTTTTTTGTGTCACTTATGCTACAAGCAGGATTAAAAGCTTGTCTCATGCAAATTAATGCCTTTTAAATGCAGTATTGGTTACCAGTTTGCTCTTTGGTTCTGCTCTCCTGTGCAAAACTGTTTCTACAAGGCACTCCATTACACCAGCAGCTCACTCGTGCATCTGCTTGTTGTGTGCAGCTGTACTCTTGCATGTACCTTTAGTTTTGCAGATCGCCTTGCTCTCTTGTGCAGACTTTTCTCCTCTGCCTGCTCTCAAGCCTATCACCCTTGTGCTTTCTTGTGCATGTTCTTAGCTTGGCATCTGTCCTCTTCCTCACCTCCTTTTCAGTGCACACGCTTGCTGTCTTCCAAATGCACACCCGAAAATTCTTGCTCCATTAAAATATACAAAGTAAGTCCTACAAACATCAGCCTCAGCCATTCACAAATTACTTCCTCGATGTACAGGCTTTTTGAGTTTGTATGTATCAATGTTCTTTGGGTGATAGATGGGAGATTAATGTATTTATTTCACTTACAGTTTTGGCAGCTTTAAAAAGAAGCAAAACTAGTTTTTTGGCCATAAACCACTTCTTGAAGGTTGATTTGGTAGAGGGTTCTTTGTTTTCCTTTCTTTTTTCCTCTTGAATCTGCCAGAGACTTTAAGTGAAATAAATAGATTAATCTTCTTTCTGTAGCCCAGAGATCAGGTTGATGCATTTAAGAGCTTTTTCTCCCTCTAGACTTCTGATATGTTCACAGATCCGATTCATATTTTAGAACTTCCTTCATGTGTAAAGAGACTCAGTGGTAGCAGTAATTCTTCACTAGGAGCAAATAAGGGTTAGTGCTTGTTGGATTTCTTTTCTTCTGAGAGAGCTGAAAATTTTCCATCAAAGTGTTTTTGATACAAAGAAATTCTGTGGGAAAAGATCAGTCTTGAGGGGGGAGGTGTGTGTGGAAAGACCCAAAACCTGATCTCCTTCGATAGAAAACGTTGGTATTTTGCATGACTGCGTGGCTTCAAGAAGGTTCAGTTGCTGTGAGCCAAACAGCTGAAAGCAGATTTCTCAAAGTGTATAAACTTAGCAAAACAGAACTGTGAAGAAGTGTGGCAGAACTGGAAAACTCATCAGCTTGGAAGAGGGGAAAATGTTTTTCTGAGCAGCTGTTTTCTGCAGTGGAGGGGTATCCACTGAGTGGAAGGAGGTTCCAGGGCAGGGGTTTCTTAGAGCAGCTCATTCTAAACACAGACCTTGGCACATATAAAGCTGGGATCCTGGTGAGCGATATTTTTTCTTCCAGCATGTGCACTGACATCACAGCTTAGGGAGAAGCAGTCAGGCAAGTTTGAAGAACTGAAGGTTTAATGCCATCTGGGTACTTGGGTCTCACGCTGCCCAGGGAAAGATAAGAGTATTGCTAAAAGCGTGTGGGGTCTGTGTCCTTTCCCAGCATAGCACTGGGAAAATGTAGGTGCCTGGCTTGCCCTTTCTCCCACCTGGCTGCCTAGGGACCTCCATACATTTGCTAGATGAAGTCTGTGTCTGGTCTGCCCCTGTCAGGTGAATGTTTGACTCTGGCAGAGCTCGGACAGAGACTGAGTTGCCTCAGACCAGGGAGAGAGCCAGTGGACCAGTAGGAAATGGCACCGGAGTTGCTCTTCAGTCTTATTTTACTCTTGGCTCTTCTTATGCCCATATAGACAACCTACAAGAAAGCAGTGTGTGGGCTGAGCTTGTGTCCTGCCACGTGCTTTCGAGGGATGTTTGAACTGGGACTCCGTGCCCCCTCCAGTGAAAGGAACTTTGCTTTGTGTTTCCACTGTGCTGTAGGACAGGACTGTTGCTGAGGGATGTTTTCTGCAGAAGAGCTGATGTTCCTCATGGCTTGTCCATGGTTCAGGTGTTTGTATTGAGGTTGTTCTCTATTGGAACAAAACTGAAACGTCGAAACTCCATTTTTATCTGTTTCTTGTGTAAAGTAGTTTATCTGTTTCTTGTGTATCTATTTCTTAGTGTAACACAGTTGTTGGTTTGAAAGCTATTTCTTTTTCCTGGTCAAGCATTTTATGAAGCCCAGGCTCTGACTGTTTTTATTTATTCAGGGTCCCACTGGCCTCTTTGCAAGAAGAGAGTAGTTAAGCAATTGAGATTCTGCTCACCTAGGGGTTTCCTCGTGCCACCTCAGCTGGGGGGATCAGTTTGTATTTCCCTTTCTGAAAATACTAGCTTGTACTTGGCTGCATTCTGTCTGCAGCACAAACCAGCTCCTCTCTCTCGCACCAGAGGTGGCTGAATGGCAGCCACGACCCGCAGAGTGGGTAGGAGTCTTCTGCTGAATAAATGTGGTGTAACGTCTGATACGACAGCCCTGGCCTCTTTATACAGGAGAAACCACTGGTGTGAGGCTGTATGCTGAGGCTTTTGTGAGTGCCAGTTGTGGGGAGGTAAACAAAGCTTTTCTTGCTTCTTTTTTGATGATTTGGAGTAAAACCTGTCCAGGAACTTTATCAAAGGTAAAAAGCCCTTAGCCTGGTAATTGTCATTATCAGTGGGCTTAAAAGGCTGAGGTGATGTCATGATGTACAGCTCTTAGATCGGAGGGGCCGTGCTGCTGTGGAAAACTGTTTCCCAGGCCCCTGTTTAATGGCAGCTTGCTGGACGTCTCATCTGGAAGAAAATCTGCCTTTCTCCTTCCACCTCCAGACACTCCCCTTCTCCTCCCCGGGCTTGTCGGGATTTTTCCTTTAAGATAACAGCTTCAAGCCAATTAAGAGCGTCTGAAGTGGGAAAAGCAGACATCGCTGTGTGAGACCACAGTGTTTTTAACTGCTATTGTCTGTTAATAAAAATAAATTGTGGGCACCAGGGAGAGAGAAAATCCCACATGATCTTAGTTTTCTCTTTTTGTTGCTTTTTCCCAGTGGGAAGTAAATTGTCTCGGGCAGAGAGGCTTTCAGCAGATGATGTCGGGAGGGTTGTGCTGGGTTGGTTTGGAAGGATACTGGTCCTGTAAATCCCCTTGCACGTGTGCTGCCCATCTCCTTGGCTCGGTCGCTCTGTCCGTGGTGTAAATCATTGCCTATAAGCTTTGATGCCAGGCTGTGAACTGGAGGGGGCTGAGGCACAGGAAAAGCTGTTGTTCTGCTGCTGGGAGCGGTCTCACATCTGGCAGTGGGATGGGGCAGCTGAAGGCAGCATCCTCTCTGTCACACCGTGGAGCTGGCCAGAGCTTGTCCATCACATCTCCCCGCTGCAGAAGCACGACTCGGTTGGCTCTGCTGGGGAGGGGGAGACAGGGTTACACCAAACAGTGCTAGCACTTTGATGTATGGAGGGGTTTTGGTCATGGTGCTGTGCACGTCTGGGATGGTCTGACCTTGGCCGGACGCCTGGTGCCCACCCAGCCGCTCTATCACTTCCCTCCCCTCCTCTCAGCTGGACCAGGGGGAAGAGAGTAAGATGAAACTCATGGGCTAAGATAAAAGCAGTTTAATGAAAAAGCAAAGCAGTGCTGCGTGTGGATGCAAAAGAAAACAAAGATTTATTCTCTACTTCTCATCAGCAGGTGCTGGCTGGTCCCTTTTTAGGAAGCAGGGCTCCAAAGGCGTAGTGGTTGCTCAGAGGACAAGCCAATCCTCCCCCTTCCTCCTTTTCCTAGCTGTTATAGTTCAGCTGACATCATATGATATGGAATAGACCTCTGGTCAGTTTGGGTCAGCTGTCCCAGTTGTGTCCCCTTCCAAAATCTTGTCCCCCCCATCCCACTGCAGGGGCAATGTTGGAAAACATCCCTGGTGCTGCACGAGCCCTGCCCAGCAGCAGCCACAGCACGGGGGGGTTACCAGCACCTTTCCAGCTCCCAGTGCAAAGCACAGCACTGGGAGGGCTGCTGTGGGGAAAATTCACTCTGTCTCAGTCAGGCCCAATACAAAGTCCATCATGTTGTGCCCCTTGGTGTCTGTTTTCTCCAGAGCTGAAGGGCTTCCTTGGTGGCTGTGGTGCACGGTGAAGGCTTTGCTGTGCCTGGCAGTGCCCTGAGGAGCAGGGCAGGAAGAAACAGGACAGCACCACGCAGACTGCATCCTTCTGCCTGCCCGAAGCAGTTTCCTACTGTGGTTGTACTGGTGAAATTTCCTAGCAGAGAATCAGCTTAAACCCATTCCTAGAATAAAACAAGCTGCCCCGACAAATGAGTTTTGATGCTGTCAGGCTGATGTCAGTAGTGGGACTTTTGTAAGCGTGGCTCTGAGGGGGCAGGTGGGGTTTTCACACTCATCATTCACTTGGCTGTGCCAATAAAGCTTTCGAGTATTGAGTGACCCCGAGGGGCCCGATAGGTCGGATGAGAAGCCTGCGGAGGAGCAGATAATTGAATGGAGACATCCTGGGAGTGACTCAGCCTGAGACTGTAATTGCTGAAGCCTCTGCGTGCGCACGGGTCTGTGGTTGATAATGCTGGGGAGCATCTGACGTCGAGGTAGCTAAGTCTATATGTAGCTCGCATGAGGAATTAGGATGGGTACATGTTGCTTTTATCTCTAGGCAATGATATGAAAAGTTGATCAGGCTTTGCTAATGCTGGGGAGGGCTGAGAAGGGTGCGACGAGGGAACTCAGGAATGTGGAGGAAATTAAAGAAAATAATCCACGGGAATAAGAAATGTCAGGAATACATTCGTCCTTCTGCTTCACTGCCTCCAGAATTCTTTTCTCCTTGAAGTTTCTTGCTTCTTTTTCTGGAAGTCACGAAAGGGGGAGGAAAAAAAGTAAGAGAGAGAGATAAAAGAACACAGCTAGGAGGGAAAAAAAAAAATACCCATTTTATGTATCAGCTGAGCAAGTGTTTATCACTAATATCACCTTCCCTTGAATATCACCTACTGCGGTGCTAACTGAATGACCCTTACGGAGCTGTGCTGTCAGTGTGGTGTGATGGAGAGTCAGAGGTCCTTTTATCCCCCTGGTACCTGAGGAAGAGAGATACCACTGCTCTGTCTCTCACCTCAGATGAGTTCAAGGCACAGTGCAAATGTTGTGAGGACAATGCGAGAAGAGGAGAGACGTGGTGGCTGAAAGCAAATCAGGCGCTTTAATGCTGATGGAATCTAAAAAGAGACATAGTTTTTATAGGAACATAGAAATTGCTAGACTGGAACAGAGCTGTGCTTCATATTGTTAAGTATCCTCTTTTAGTACTAGCTGCTTCCAGAAGCAGTGTAAGGAGGCTTGCCCCAAGGGGTGATTCTTCTACCCCTCAAACACGGGGAGTCAGCCGGTGCCTTGCAGCGTGGAGGGTTTATGTGGTATCCAAAAATCTTATTTTCTCTCCTTTTTTTTTTTTAACTTTACTATTGTATTTCTAGCTATTCATTCTCTTTATAAATGTCTGATCCTTCTCTGAACCTTACTGAGGTTTTGACTGCAGCAATACCTAGTGGTAGTGATTTGCCCATGCTAATTATGCGTTTTGCAGAGGAAAACATATTGTTTGTAGCTTTAAATGGAGAGATTTTTCAGTTTAATTGAACTTACATCTTTGTATCCCTGGGGCAAGCTTGCAATTTAGTTCCTCCTCTCCCCCTGAGACACGCAGGCACTTTCTCAAGCCCAGCAACAGTCACTTGTTGGAATGTTTTCAGGTTCCTTTCCTCTTGTCAGTTCCATTTAAATTTGAGCCTCTCTGCAGATGAAGCTTTGCAAAAGGAAATCACTCTCTTTGCTTGTCGAAAGAATGAAAAAGGCCCTGTTAAGTTGTTTGTTGATATTTCCTGACAGTTTTTCAGAATTCCTCGCTGCTCTGCAGCTGTTAAATTTGTTGTCTCAGCTGTGAGGATTACTCTAGCTTTGCTTGAGCTGCATTTTCTCACCATTCATCAAGCTTCTGGTGATGCACAGAAAGATCCATCAACACCACAGCCACCTCCAAACTAGCATTTGGGTAAAAGTCTGCCTCCCGATTGCCTGGCTGAGATTGAACTCGCTGCCAAGTTTTAAAGGGTGTTTGTGGTTTCTCAGCAAGCTTGCAGACGATGGTGTAGGGGATTTGCAGAAGTAAATGGGGGTTGCATGAGGATAAAGCAAATGCTGGGATTTTTGAAAGGCTGGTCCTGGCACTGCCTTCCAGGACCATGGATATAAGTGCTCTGCCTTGTCTTGCTGGGATGCAGCCCATCACCAGGACTCCCCAGCTTGCTGGAGCCAGATGTGGCAGGACAGATGTGGCAGAGCAGGTGTCAAGCAGATTTTGCATGGTGGCAGGCTCTTTGGAAGCGTGAACAAATAGCAATGCACCAGGATTTCTTGAGTGTTCTTGGCAGGTCGGGCAAAGGGAACAAGAGGGAGAAGAGAGAAGAGAGGTGGCTGATGTTCAGGGGTATATTCACTACTAGCGTGGCAGCTTCAGGAGAGTTTTATTCTGTGATTTAACATTTTATTCTGCCTTTTGGCTTTTGCTGTATCATCTAAGAACTTTTCTGCAAAATTCTGAAAATATCAGGGAGATGTGGTGATAACAACAAAGAAGAGTTACCATCTCACATGGGCATTAAAAATGTATAAGTAGTTTCAGAAGGAAGTTGCTTCCTCGGAGAAGCAAATCATCCAGAATTCTGCTTGGTATTTAGAGACTTTTATCTCCAGAGAGAACTCAAAACTATTCAGTATAGTATTGATTTATTTTATTCTCTTGAATTTTCAGAGCTAACGATGAAAAAAAGCTTAACAGACAAAGAATTACATATTTGTGCTGTGCAGAGAGAAACCAAGGACCAGCTCGTGACCCACCAGCAATTCATGTACCTCCCTGAAGGACCCATGAAACTCTTTTCTAGCCAGCCTGCTCCTTTTTGGGGTAGCAGATTCGGACTGTTTCATCAACAGCTGTCTGTCAACCAGGCTTACTTGCTAGCATAGCGTGCTACCAGTACAGTAAAGAGGAACCATTAATGCAAGAGCTGTAAATGTACAGGCTGACATGTTCTTGATGGAAATGTTAGTGAAGGAAGTTGGTTTGATTTATTTCCAGCAAACGGTGGTAGGGATCAGCCTGGGATAAGTCATCTTCCTCTGCACAAGAATTAGTGCGGCGAGTTGCTAAATATCCTTGTTCTCTTAAGTGTTTTCTTGGCTTCTAAGGCTTTCCGCTTTGTTACATGAAAGGAGGATGTTATCTTCCTTCCTTGTCTGTAGGGAATTTTGGGCTGCACTGGAGTCGATGCCTCGGTCGTACCTATGATTCATTGCTGCCCCTGGGCAGAAAGCGTGTTTTATGGCTGCTGGTGAGGAGATGAGAGACAGACGGGTGCACCTTGCAGCTGGGAGGGAGCAAAAGCTGTTGGGAGGATAACTAGCTCAGCAAGGCAAGAAGTAGTTTACCATGAAGGGGTTTGAGCTGTGTTTACCACCCTTTCGTGCCTGAATTTAGAGAGTAGGAGGCAGGAGAAACTTGAGGACTGGGGAGATGGAGAGCAGTGAGGACTGAAATTCCTCTTTGTTCCTCTGAGAATGGAAACCTTGATGTTAGGATAGCAAGAAAAATCCTCTCTCTCTGCTTCCCCTCTCATGCTACGTCTTGAATGCCAGCGTCTGTTCCCACTGCTCGGCGGTGCAGGTGTGATGGTGGGGAAGTGTCATTGTGTTGCACCCCTTGGGTGTTTTGCAAGCACTTCCATCAACCAGATGGTCTATGGGTATGGGTCGTAGCAGCCTGTGTGGTTCTGCTGTTTGGCAAACCCCAAGGTGTGTTGCTGTTGCTGACAGCTGTTCTTTGGGTTCATGCTCAAAAATCAAAGTGCTGGGAAGCCGTTCTTAGCAGTGGGTAATGTGTTAGGTGAACACAGCATCCCTCTGTGCTCCATGTTCTAGGTAATTACAACCCTGCCGCTCACATAGCAGAGCACAGCGGGTTCCCTGTAGTTATTATTTAGCTTTGCTATTAACTCTAAGCCGGCGATGCAAAGGCAGCTGCCTGGCTGGGAATCTTGTCATTCACCTCTTCTCCAAACTGGGCTGGAAATGGGGAGGTGGCCTTGAGGTCTGTTCCCTCAGAGTTGAGAGACACAAGACCCTTTCAGAGACCCAGGCTGTTTGTAGCTTGGAGCTACAAACTGTAACCTTCGTACAGTTTGTCTTTGCAGAGTTTAAAATGAGAACCACCCATCTGAGCATGGTGATTTCCGTGTGCGGCTGCCCCTCCTATTCCTACTCATTCTGTGGGAGAAACACTGACAAATCTGTTTCCCACCCCCTTCCCCTAGGACCAAGTCACACCCCATGGGCTGCCATTCCCTAAGCCCTCTTCATGAGTGGTGTGAAGGGAGGAGATGAGGAGGGTGAGCAGGTAGCCGTGCGAGAAGTGGAACCTAAAGGAGGAAAACAAGACTGTGGGACATGGAGAGTGGATTTGGAGCTGATCCCGAGCATGACCACAGCTCCTTGGGGTGCAGACCTCGTGCTTCTCTTAAGTTGCTCCTTGCTCCTCCTCGGGCCCTGCAGGGAAGGGTTGGGAGGGGGGTGTGTGTGTGCCTGGGTGTCACCTCCGTGCCGATTCCTCAGCCTGGGCTGTCATACTGGTGTGAGTAAATCTGACCTGATCCTGCTGTTTTGTCAATAACCTGGAAAGGTGGAAAGTAGCTGCTTCGAAGTGCTCAGATGATATGTTGCTCCACAATCCGTCTCTGCTGCTGCCACTGCTTCTAAGTAACCAATTCACCATGCGTTTAACTTTTCAGGGCTTTTCCTCCCTAGGCATTACTCTGTAACTCCCACTAAAAAAAACCCAAACCCCAAAGAAAATTGTCATTGCCCTTCAGAGTTGACTTGTGACTTCCAGGAGGGTTTTGGCAGCTTCTGCTGTTTAAAAATATGTTGAGCGCACAACGTCTGAAATTAGGATGCTCTTCAAATGTCCAGTGGACACTTGAGCATTGGGTGCTTCGATTTCCTTGAACTGAGAGAACTGGGACTCAGAAGGCAGGGCTGCTGGTGGGACCTTCCCAAGGGAGATGGGATCCAGAAAGAGAACAAGCCACAGTGGGTGGAGATGTCCGTGGGCTCCCTGCTCAGCCCCTGCCTTCCCTTCATTTCTATGGCCACATCTCAATATTTTCTGCCTCCCTTCTTTGTCTGTAAAAAGGGATAGCCACTCTGGGAAGCAAGGAGATGAGATAGTGGAAGTCTAAATGTAATCTAAAAATAGCTGAATTGAAAAAAATTGCGAGTAAAAAGCTATGTCTTTCTCAAACAAAACTGCTGGTAACTTCAAAGGCAGATTAAAGACTTTGCCTGTGTCAGGACTTCAATATTTGGCCCAAGAATTAGACAAACGGAATAGAGTGAGGATGTTTGCCAGAAAATTGGAGAAGGGAGAGATAAGGTAACAGATGAAATACTCAAAGTCAGCATTTAAGGACATTGCTACCTGTGGAGATAATTTTCTCAACTTGAGGAACAACCATTTCTCCTATAAAGTAAAATCTACCAGCTACGTAGCTGTTTAAAGTGGTATTTGTTAAAAATTTAAGTGTGCTGTGGGAGTCTGCTGTGGGACAACCAGTGCCAATATCTGTACTGATGATAGGTTTCTGATTTTCCCCTTACTGCTCTCCATTTTGGCAGCGTTTGGACTTCGAAAGTCAGACCTCTGTGTGGTCATTACCTTGTAAGAGAAGAAAAACAATGATCCTGGTTTTGGTCTTGTCCTGAATCCTCTTGTGCAAGACAGGGAGGGAAAGAGGTGGAGACTGTGACTGGGGCTGGAGTGGTGCAAAGGGTTGGTTTCTAAGTTGGTGGCCATAGTGACTCTCTGGCTTCGACTCCTAGCCCTCAGATTATGTTTTGGTATGAAAATGTTTTGTCCTATCCTAAAACCAGAACTCAGTGTTACGTTTTGAGTAAAAAAATAAAAGCGGAGGGAGGGTGGGAACTTAGAGATGTGACTCAATATTGAGTCCCTCTTGTTTTTGTGGAAATACTAAAAATGCCAAGATGAAATATTAGGAGTTTTCCTTGTGATTATTTTCCTTTTTTTTTTTTTTTTTTTTTTGTTAGGAGCTCTTTGCCCAGTTTGATTCTAATTCCTGAATAATTCATAGTCTGTAAATAGCTTCCTCCTCCTTTGGTAAATAGACTCTTTGTCCCAAGTGCTTGGCAAGCTGGAAGCAGTGTCATCCTGCTGAGTCGCCGGTTGGGAGCCGAGGTGCTCACGACGCCCCGTGTTCTCTCTCCGCAGAGTTATGTCATGCCCAGACCACCAAAGGGCTCCATGAGGATTTATAGAAGATGCCCCGTGTCTTGGCGCCTCTGGTGCTCCTTCTGCTGTGGTTGATGAGGATGGCTGCCAGCCCCCACTCCCTGAGGATCGGTGAGTACCAAGCGTGCTCTGCCCGGTGTTTGACCGTCGTCTTTCCGCTCGTCCTTCGGACGCGCTCGGAGGAGGTGTCTGCGCTCCCCGAGCGGGCTGGGCTGAAGCACTCGCTGAGCTGCCCTGTCCCACCTGCGTTTCGGAACTGTTCTCACCTTCGTGGGGGTCCTGGTGGCCAGCAGGGTGACCATGAGCCAGCGATGTGCACTCCAAGAAGGCGAGTGGCATCC
>WUAM01000263.1:662189-680009 GCA_024336885.1 Actenoides hombroni
GCTCTCAGTTGCAGAAATGGAAAACGCACTGAAATGAAATGCAGGTATTACTTTTTCTTGCACCTCTCCTCTCTTTCCCTTCTGATTCTCACAACAGACAGCATATACCTGGGTTTTGAGACATCTGGGCTGTCTGTAAGAGACAGCCATTTCCAGGAGAAATGCCAAACTCTGTCTTTCCCTTCTCAGAAAATCTCTCCCCAGGTAGTAAATCTGACTATTCAGTTAAAAGCTGAGAATCTGGAAATGTAAAAATATTAGCATTGGGTTTATGTATTTTTTTCTAGCCAGGATATCAGTGCCTGAGTGGTGAGACCGAGTGGATTTCTTGTTGCACAGCAGAGTCTGTCTCTCGAAGAGCAGCAGGATCTGATAGCTGTGGCTGTGGTAGAGGGTTCTGCTCCTGCCTGGCTTTTTTTTCTCCTTCATTGTAAGCCTTGGCACGACACACACGCTTTAGATTTCAGTCTCAGCTAGCTAATCTGCTTTCTGACCTATAGAAGAAAATAGCCAGTAATTATTTGTTTACTTTGCGCAATTCAACTGCACAAATGCTTCCTTAGAAAAAGACAGGGTAGGTGATTACTAGAGGAGGTTTATTTTACTTTATTTTCCCCGCCACATTGTCTTTTAATTCAGCAGGACTGGATTTCTTGGCTTTGCCATTTGTAGGAGACCTGAACCGTGTTACGACATAAAATCTGTCAGCCAGCAAAGTCTCCTGGGTCTGAAGCAGAGAGATGCTGTGAGGGAACACACAGTCAACGTGTATGTGCTGTGCCTCCAGCTCAGGGAGACTGGCCAGCCCCAGCTGAGGCAGGTGGGCACACCAGCCTTCACGCAGCCAAGCAGTAACACACTGCTGGGTTTGGATGGGACTGGAAGGCACAGTGCTGGCTGAATCGGGTTGCTCTTTCCCTACATTGTTCCTCAAAGTCAACCTGACCCTGCTTTGCACTGTGTTTCCATGAAAGCGGGAGAGAGCTGAGCATCTTGCAGATGACAAAAACTCTTTTTCAGGCTGGGATTATTCAACTAATTTTGTGATTATGGTGATAATCCCTTTTGCAATGCTACCCCTCTCTGAGGAGCTCTTTCCTCGGGGACTTGCAAGCCCCAAATCGCATTTTCTCCTAATGCCGACGTGCTCTAGATTAAATTAAGGCGCTCTCAAGGATCAGAGGTGTTCAGGTCCTCCAGTATTTATAGCTTTGGAGTCTGTAGTGTATTGGCTGTTGCCTCAATAGAGCCAGTGGTAGGGACGGAGACTGAGGGGCTCTGTTGGACAGGAGATGGCTTTTCAAGCTCGAGCCCGTGTCGTTGCAGCAGAGCGAGCGAGCTGGAGCTGACCCACCAGCCCTGGGCAGCGTCACAGCCTGGGCAGCGATGGCTGGGGCCCACCAGCTTGCTGACTTCAGAGATCAGTTGTTTTCAGATGGGAATTTGGTGCAGCCAGAGAGGGTGGGCAGCTGACGTGCCACCACCTCCGAGGGCAGGCAGGGAGGCAGCGAGAGCGGCACTGCTCTCCGAGCTGCGATCCCTTCCTGCTCCTGCTGCCAGGTACTTGGTGGCAAATAAATATTTTGCTCACAACTCACTTGAGGTGGCATCTAACCAGATGTTCTCTCTCTTGGTACGGCGGGAGATTTATTTGGTTGTCCACTTATAGCTTATTATTTTCATCTATCTCCACCCCCCAGCTTAACAGCAGTTTGCTGTACACCGGGGTATACATTGTCTTCCGATTAAGGGCCGTTTAGCTGTTGGCTGCTTGCTCATTTCACTTTTATAGACACATTTACAGCGGCACAGATAGAGGCACGAGCGCCCAGGAGCAAGGGTAAGGAGAATGGAGAGTCGCAACAGCTTGATGAGATTGGATTTTAATAAAGTTTCCAGCTAAGCTGCATCACAACTGTTCCTCATAGAGGAGGTGCTGGGGGTGGCACAGCTTCTCAACTGGTGGGACACCCAGTGGGACCAGTGCTGGGGCCAGCTGTAGGCTTCTCATGAAGTCCTCGACCATCGGGGATGTTTGAGTTGTGCACAGCTAGGAGCGAGGCTCTCTAGGGTGAAGAGCGATTTCCCAGCTTTCGGCAGCTGCTAATGAGTTGCAGATGATGAGATAATTTATAAAAATTAGGAGCGATTTTCTTCATTGTGCTAATATCGCTTGGCAATGAAACTGCTCTTTTAGAAGGGTGACTTTTCCCTGATGTAGGGATCAAGGCTAAAAATACACACGTGTGTGTATCAGTCGAGCAGGAGAGCGTGCTTCTTCACCACACGCGAGGAGGTATTTCAGGAGTTCATTCCAACCGTAAGAATGAGTTCAAATTGAAATGCAAATTTCAGCGTCGCTTAGAGCACTGTTTGGAAGGGAAAAAAAAAAACCCCAAACAAACAACGTTTGATCGTGTCACCTTGGTGCAGGGCAGGAGGACAATCCTCTCCAGCGGGCTGTGGAGGGAGGCTTCGCCGTGGAGCAGACAGCTTGCGTTACGGGGGGGGTTTTGGCAGCGAATCAGCAAAAGGAAGGTCGCTTTTCTCCCCCTTCCCCAGGAGTGACGGTGACTCAGTGCCGGCTCATGACGTCATGCAGGAGTAGCGGCTCCCAGGGAGTTACAAGAGAAGTGGTTTGTCTTTGTGAGGAGTGCCTGGAGGAGACTGGGTGGTAGAGCCAGGGGAAGGCAGGGAAGCAGAGCAGCGGAGAAAGGCTCAGCACCCAGTGCTGCTTGTCCAGGGGCTTCCCGTGGCTGCGGAGCTGAGCTGCGATGGTGGGGCTCATCCTCCTTGGAGGAGGGCTTAGGGGAGGCGGGGGGATTGGCTCCGTATGCCAAGTCGGTGTGTGAAGGGGAGCCCTGTGCTTGACCTCTACACTTCTCCTGAGCCTCGGGCGTTGTTTGCCCCTTTACCTGCGCTAAGATTAAGCTGGGCTCTTAAGCCTGTGCTTCTGGCTGGTCTAGTGGGAACTGAGAAACAGGGACGTTGCTGGTGCAGTTTTTTGGAAAAAGACATTTATTAGTCTGAAGAATGAATTTTCCACAAACTCTGAAGGCTTCCAGTACTCCATCAGGTTTCTAATGATTTTGTCACAGTGTTAATCCCTCAGGTGAGCGGCAGCATTTTGATATCAGCGAACAAATTACATTTCTGCGTAGATAACCCAATATGGAGTCAAGCATGAGAGCAGAAAACAATTCATCAGCTTCTAATGGGGCCTACAGATTTCAAGCAGGGCTGGATTCAGTGGCAGTGAAGGAAGGGAGCCTGGAGCAGCCCCCTGCAAGCCCTGGGTCTGCACGGGGCAGCTGTGCTGGTGCACATGGGGAACCTGCTTGGGCTTATGGTGATGCTGAGGTGGAGCACCCTCGGTGCCCCTCGCTGTACAGTGTTATTTATAGTAGAGGCAATGGCTGGACCAGAGAGTTTACAACAAACCACGAGCAGAATGGAGAAGGTGGAGGACCAGAGGATGCTGAACGAGGCCGGCAGGAGCTGAGTTCAGAACAAATAGCAGGATGTCGGTTTGGCACAACAGGCAATTGACTTGTTGAGATTGAAGGACATTGCGAGCACAGAAAGTCTGCACAGATTTAAGGGGAAACTGGGCGAGCACAGCGAAGAGAAAAGCAGTTAGGAGTTATTAAATATATAAACAACATTAGTTTCAGAAGTTTCCTAACCTGAGAGTAGCTGAAGGCTGGGAGGCTATTAGTAGGAATTATTGCACAGACTTTTGGTCTGACAGTAACATTTGTTCTTATGATCCAGATAGGAAGCAGAGGCCCAGAGACAGTGAAAGGAATTGCCAGTAGCGAGCTCTCAAATTAGCACCTCCATCTCCCAGGTCCTGGTCCAGCGTACTGTCCATCAAGAGCAAAAGGTGCAGAAATCCGGCCGGGCTGTTTGTGACACGCGGACTGAGTGCGGGTGCAAAGGGCCAAGCAGCAGGTATCAGAGGGGGGGGGGGAGGTTTGGGTGCAGTAAGTGGAAAGGGGGTGGGGGGGACAGTTTGCTGTGTGCAGATAGCGTTGATGCTCTGGGAGTGCTGAGCCATTGGTGCTCTGAGCATCTAATGGTAATTGCTTGGGATCCTCCAGTCTGAGCAGGCACACAGGACAGGAAACAGCTCTATGTGAGCATGAAATTGCCTTCCAAGCCAAGGGAGGATGCCGGAGGGCAAGTGTGTGCGAACGGAGCAGCGCTCTGAGAGCGCATCAGCGGGGCAAAGCCCGGGATACGCGGCCGTGCGCGCAGGGTGTCCATCTGTGAAATAAACGGCGGTGGAGCGGGGAGCGGGGCTGGCAGCAGCTGCTGGTTTGCAGGAGCCAGATGCTGAGGTGTGCTGACAAAACCTGCAGTGCCCGCGTGCTCTCCTGGTGGCAGGAATTGTCGGGGGGCTGTGCTGCTGGGGTGCATCTGGGTGCCAGCAGCACCTGGCACCCCTTGGGATCTCATGGCTGGGATGCCACCGAGGCTCAGCCAGCACGTGCTACTTCTCCCTTGTCGGCCACAGAGCAGCAGCATCTTCTCTGGGCCGCACGGGCTGGTGCAAACTGATCCACAAAGCCTTTTGGAGGAGGTATTCGCATGCACAAGCCTAGCGCTGGAAACTGCTGCTTAAAATTATTCCCTGGTTTTCTGGAAGCAGAGTTAATTTAAACCCAGGTTTGTTTTTCCTTACATGAAACAAAACACACTTCTCCCATTTCCGTAGCTGCATGATCATTTCTTCTTTTTAATGCCATCCTTAAATATCTTCTTCCTCTCTAAGTGATTCTCTCTTGCTCTTTATGTGGAGCTATCTCGCTCTCCCAATCTCTCCTACCCTCTCCATGTGTCAGCTTTAGTTGCCACTTTCCTAGGAAAAGCCTGTTATGTTCCTTCAACCTCTATGTAGATGCTGATAAATAATTCTTTGCGGCATTTTATTAGTATCCTTTGAATCCCTTCTAATTTAAACATCTTTGGGTTTATATTTTTGGGTGCCTTGCTTTATCTGTCTGTGTATACACACAGAGCTGTGAGCACAACCTCATTGAGACTCCCATTAGGAGGACTTACATCCTGGCCTAATCTTATCTGTGATATGCCTTTGAATCTTCCTGCAAATCTTTTTCTAATTCAGTCTCTCATATATCTTTTCTTTGGCTTTGTTTTTCAAACCAGTAGGCTTCTGCTGGCTTGGCCTGTAGCTGCGTGGCCGCAGGCTGTGGTCTGTGTGAGGGCAGCTGGGGCAGGACCTGGACAGGAGACCACCACAGCAGAGCTACAGTACTGGGGCAAGGTCATTCAGCGTGGTTTGTGAAAACATTCCTTTAATTAATGCATGGTGTACTGGGGAGCTGCTCTTACCTGTACGTGAAACATCCACAAACACCCTGATGCCAAAGGCCCAGGAGATAGGACTTTGTGATAGGTACATGTAGGAACTTGCTCAGCCAGTGCTGGGAGGCGTGTGCTCTGCTTTTCTCTGAGGATTTTTTTGGCATCCTACCACTTGTGTCCACCCAGGTGCTGGATACCTGGAGACAGTGTGAAGTCTTGTCTCTTGTAGTCCAAAGGAACGACCCAAGTAATAGTTACTGACCCAAATACTGATGGCAAGGCCTTGGAATATTAGCCAGCATGCCCCGGGCTTGCTGTCAGAAGGACCTTGTCTTAATTTTCCAACTGGAAAGGCTTCATCAGCTCCTGCTCTAAGCGTGTGGCTCTGCCACACGTTAGTAATCAGCTTGTGCAACACTTGGAGTCATCCCCTCTCTATATAATCTGCTCAGGATGCTCTTTATCGCCTGTCTGCTGGCTAATTGGAACTTTCTCAGGATAAATTCATCTCGCTGCATGTCCCAGTCGTTTGTAGGTAGTTGGGAGTGTGTGTTTGAAACCCAAAGAGGCTGTGAGCTGGCAGAGTGGGGCAGGGGGAAGCAGCTGACACTTGTATAGGTCCACCTTTCCAAAGAAGGATTTTGCATCCAGTTCCTGCAAGGAAGCAAGTCCATCTGGTCCAGAGAGGGGATCTGCTGCGGGTGGTAAGGAAACCTTCTGTGGCAGGAGAAGCGTGTGGGTCAGAGACTGCGTGCAGCTGGTGTTGGGGTGGCCGCGTGAAACGGGTCGTGCTGCCATCTGTGGGTTCCGGCTACGGCTGGAGACAGCAGAGGAAGGAAAGGTAAAGCAGAGCGATGAGGAGGAGGGAACCACACCATCTCTTATTAGTAAATGATGCTTGCGTGTTAAAAGGAAAGAACAAAACATCTCCATCCCCTTGCCCTTTAGGTCAATAAAATGAACGCTTACTAATGGCTGAATCAGAGACTCAACAACTTCGTTACACGTGTAAAATCAATCGCCATTATCTATCTCTCTTTCTATTGATCCATGCTGCAGTATGTCAACATGTTTTGGCAGATGGCTATGAGCAGACAGTGGTCTGCTTAATATGTCCACATGCTGTTTTGCTGAGGCCTTTAGAAGACACGTTGAACAGACTGGTCTCTTCCTGAGGGGTCAGACCTTCCTTGAGTCTTCCATCTGGGCTCCGTGCAGGTGACTCTCCACATCAGCGCATTGGTGAGCTGCTGGCCAGAAGGTCTGCTGGAGCAAAGAGGCCCCCGAGCTAAGCAGAAGGGGCAGCTTGCGATGTAAAAGGCCACGCAGCCTTGTGAGAAGGGCTAAGGCAAATTTGTAGCTTCCAGACTGCTGCTAGGAGCCTTGGATGTAAATGACAACATAGCTAATAAGGTCTAATTGGCTATTAAAGGACGAAGCGGCCCCAGAGATGGTAAGGGCCAATTAACCCTGGGAGCCAGGAGCGTGACACTGTAGGGCTGTGCAGTGATGTGTGCCTGAGCCTTTCATACATGGGTATAGAAAAGGAGCAGGGGAGGTCCTTGCCAAAACCTGCCTGAAATAGCTCAGGATGTGTCAGGTACACGGCAAGGTGAGGCTGGAGGGGGGATTAGTGGCTGACGAGCATGGGCACACCCAGCACAGATCTTACTGTGGGGATCAAAAGGGCCCTCAGTGAGATGAAACATCTCAGGTAGCTGCTTCTTTTTTTAAATATCTGCTTAGCAGTGAGGAACTATCAGCTACATCAGGTGGGCTGGATCCACAGGGAAGCCTTACTGGGGAGTGTTCGCGGGTGTTACCGGCACGATGCGACACACTGGTGCTTGGTTAAACACAAGGATGGTCATGCAGCTGGGGACCAGGAGGGAGGCAGGTCTGCTCCTGTGGGAAACGGTCCTTGGAAAGCTGAGATTGTTTCCTGAGCAGCCCAGTCCAAAGAATGAAGTCAGCAGGGGACTGTGGGCAGCTCAATCAATCACTCTGCTTCAAAACCTCTTCTGAGATCAGGGCCGTGGGGAGCTGGTGTTGTGACACATGCTTGTCACTAATTGCAATAAACAAATTGTGCCTAATAGCTTTGTCTTCTGATGCCACTGCCTTCTTAGTAAAGGAAAATGGAGATATTCAATGTTCCAAATTAAGCTACCTATTTTCATCGTCTGTTTTTCTGCTATGACAAAATATGGACTTGGTGGATTTGACAAGGAATTGAGACCCAGCAACCGCTGCATGGTGTGAACCATGGGGCCTACATCAGAGTCTATTGCTTTCTGAATCTTTATTGCATAAGGCTGGCTTTGTGCATTGCTGTTGTGACGGTGGCCTTTCTCTTGGTCCTCTTCCTCCTGTTGATTTTATTGTTTCTGATTTCTGCATTGTTGCTGCTCTGAAGTTTGGCCATTCTGTGCTCCAGCGAGTTCAGTCCAAGTGGGAGATTGGTTTGACAGTAGGGCTCAGCTCATGGACTTGGAGGAGCAGCAAGGCTGATCATTGCTTGTCTTCTGCTTGGCTTTTTACACAGTAGAGAGGAGACTGTGACTGTAGGGTCTGTCCTACAGTAGCACACCCATGTTTTGGCCTGTTCCAGAGGAAGAAATAAGACTAATACACTGCTAATAGCACAGTTCTCACCATAGGTTTCCATGAAAAGCAGAGCTGAGCAGAAGGAAAGAGTTGCTGTCCTCATTTCCTGATGATCCCCAAGGACATTTCTCTCTTGTTGTGTTCAAGAAGTAGATGGAAAGATGATCTAGTGCTGACCTCAGCAGTATACACAAAAGTGGTTAGCTTCTCTAAACCAGTCTGACCATCTTTTAGTCTGCCTGGCTAATGAGACTCCTATTGATGATCTCTAGTTTACACACTTGCTGCTCTCAAAGTGAACTGTCCTGAGCTGGAGTTCCCATTCCCAAGAGTGCTGAGACCCAGGGCAGCTGCTCCTGGACAGGGACCAGCCCTCCCGAGTGGGACTCTGCTCAGCCCCTGCCATGACCCTTGGGCTTTGGCTGAGGGGCAGAGGGGATTCAGAGGCTGCTTTCTGTCTTGATTTGGGTGCAAATGAGACAAAAGCTTCTTTTAGACACATAGCCCGAAGTGCTTTGCTGAAATAATTTCCGTTACCTTTTATCTGCCTCAAAGGAACACTTAAAAAATCATCCTGCCCGTAGTGGGTAACCTGATGAGTCTAATTTGGTGGTATGAAAACACAGCCACTTGGAGCTTTCCGATCCATGTTCTGGCTAATTAGATACGCTTCCCCTGCTAGCTTTTGCCTGCTGTGCAGTGTTGCGTGTGTTCAAACACCCTATCAAGAGCAGGAGGCGTCTATGTGTGCGTTTTTGGCTAATATGTTTGTGGAGATAGGAGTTGGTGTTGTTAATTGTCAGCCCAGCAGAAAACAGGACGTACCATCTCCAGCTGTAAAGGCAGCACGCGTCCCACCAGTTCCCCAGTCTGAGAGCCCCCAGGCAGCACTGTGTGGGGGTGACATGGCAGCCTGCTTTTCCCCTCTTGCCTCGTGGTTTGATTTATTTTGGTAGCCTGTGTTTGCAGGCAGTGTTGGAGAGGTTTTGAGGGGAGGGAGGATAATGTTCTCCAAGGGGAGGAGGGGTTGGGAGTCATTCACTGTGGGTGATAGGAGACTGCAGAGGCAGAGTGGGGATGTGAGAGAGGCAGGACTCCAGGGCTCGTGCCTGGGCAGCAAGCACACAGCAGCTCTGGGGCACTGCCACTTCCAGTCAGCAGACAGAAGGGATGATGGCATCCCAACCCGCAGAGATGCTGGCATCCCATCCCGTGGAGATGCAGCCGTGCACTTGAGGGGAGCACTCTGGAAGGGTGGCTGTAGCTGTGCAGCCACTGCCTCTAACCCTCTGAGCATTTGGAGTTGCAGCTGTCGGGGTGCATTGTGTATGGCACAGGGATGGAATTGCCTGAGCGGTTTGCGTGCATCTGGATGCAGCGTGGGCTGAACAAGAGCTGGCCATGCACTGGGTGCAGCTTGCAGTTCTGGGGGTCTAAGTAACATGCCATGAAACTCTGGTACCTTTTTGCCAGCACTGAATTGCTTTTGAAAATAGACTTTATTAGAGGCTTGCTTGTGGAGAAAGGTGGACCAATTTTTCTTAGGAGATGAGAAAGCTGCTGGTTCCCTCAAGGATGGAAACTGTTTTCTGTAGTTCAATGCTAGAGGGATAAGACAGGACCTCAGAGCACCGAGCAACGTTTACTCCCTCACCAACAAATTGTTTCATGTCCACTTAGGGATGCCACCAATGTGTGTCCTGTCTGCGCACACCTCCTAGCACAAACATCAGCTATGGGGAAAAGGCACAGAAATTCAGCAGAGTCTGGCAGAGGTTTTCACCTAGACAGAAAATAAATTGGCTGCTACTGCTCTTCTCTCTTCTAAATTGGCGATGCCTGGAATAGGGCCAACTTTCTTTTTCTCTCTCTGGGAGATATCTATTGCTTCTCTGGGGAAATCTCCAAGGGGACCTGGGGAAGGAGATTGGCTTGTGGTTGCAGTAAGCAGCAGGATGTTGCAAAGGTTAATTGCATCCAGCTGATGCGCTACTGAAAACCAGCATTTTGAGATGAAAAATGACTGCAAAGCCGAATCCCCGGTGTGCAATAGCCTCTGCCCTGGACCTGCCCGCGTTCCTGCCTCTCCCTCTCTCCAGGGGGAAGCGAGCACATCATTTAGGTGCCTGGGCAGCAGTTTACAACAACAGCCTGATCCGTGTTCCTACCCAAGCTCTTCTAACGGGCAAGTCCTTGTACGCTGATGAGCCTGAGAACGGGATCGGTCGTGCCTCTAATGGCCGAGCACATGTTGCAGGTTTTTTTGCTTAAACGTGATCTGATGTGTTCAAAAGCTGCACAGAATGTCTTAAAGAAAACGAGAACTTAGCAGGAAGTCTGAAACCCAACAGAAGGCTCTTTATTGACCATGGGATGCTGTTTTCAGAAGGATTCTGCGGGTGGCTGTTTCTGTGTAGTAAAACATGTAGGGCTGGTCTGGATGTGGTGGTTGGGTTGGGTTTTTTTTTTCAGACAGTTAGGAAACCAATAAAGTTAAATTGGTAGAACTGTCTAACGTGATTACCACAAGATGGGGATAAATGTGGTTTCATTAGATCTTGTTTTGAAGTAGGAGACTGTCATTTTCTGATGGGAAGCTGAGATGACAGGGAGTATTGGTATTTGAAGTGCCTTTTTTAAGAATGACCTGCTCTGTCTTTTTGACATCAGACATATGTATGCAAAAAGAGAGCTCTGGTTTATGGTTTTTCTGGTGCAGCAAAAAATGGAAAGCTCCATTTTTAGTCTTACGTTTTTCTATCAAAGAATTAATGAGGGGCAGGGAGGGGAAACTTGGATGAAACTGCTTAAACATGTTGTTTATAGTGGGGCTTGTGTGCAAAACTGAGCTTGAGCTGAGACAACAGTTACGTGCAGGCATCTCCTATGTAGTGGCTCCTGTGACCCCAGATACAGCTGGTAAATTCAGCAGTGGCAGGATAAGCTGTAGAGTGGTGTACTGCTCTGGGAGCTGCCTGACTAGAAGGATGAGTCCACTACTGAAGGTGGTTTCTGGCTACAGACCCATATTCAGGGTATCCCAAGTCACATATTATCAATGGTAGATTTTAGTTTTGGTGGAAACTCCCGGGTTGGTTGCATGGGCAGGACAAGCCATGTGCTTAAATCTTAGAAGTTTCTGGTTTTGGGGAGGTAGGGGCTATGTCTTGGGATAACTCTAGTCCTTGACCACCCTGGAACAAGGAGTCTGAGTTGTAAGTATGTTTTTCTCTAGTGCAGATGGTTGTCTTGCACTTGGTAAGAAATCCACAACTTGCTTCTCTGGTGCCACATGTTTCTTGCAGGGAGAGGACTCAAAGCTGACACTCAGCTCCAGTCTGATTTCTTTGCCTCCTGGCTCTGATCTCATTGTCAATCATTATATGATTCACAGGGACTTCCCACTGTCCCTGTGATGTTAATTAAAAGATTTCTAGCCTTAAAAATTTCTTTACACTGTTGGTCTTCTGCAAGAAGCTACAAAGTAGATTGGTGTTTATGCTATTAATCTCCTGGTGTCTCTGGGAGACCAGCACTGGCTGGAGCCATGCACAGATTGATTTTTTTCCTGGTGGTCAGGAGGAGAGAGAAGTGCAATGTCTGATACCCCCTGGCTGGGAGATGAAATCTGGGAGGCCGTGGATAGAAAAGCTCTAAGGAGGACAGGAGAGAAGAGGGACGGCCCAGATCCCATTATAGCAAAGATGATATGCCATCAAATGAGTAATGCTGATGGAAAATGTAGCAAATGACTAATGTTGCAGCCAGAGTAATTGTTTGGAGGACCGGCATTTCTAGTGTGAAAAGATTTAGAGAGAGCTTTCAGTACATAAAGGAGAAATTGGCCCTGAAGTTCAGGGCCAAGGTGGCAGCTGAGATTGGAAGGGGGAGGGTGGTGGGGTGTTTTATGTATTTTAAGGAAAGGAAATAATTTTTTTCAAACTGCATTTCACTCAACTGAATACCAGCAAGAAAGGCTGGACTGAAAAAAATCTTTATTCCACAGGATTCACAGGACAGGCGTTGCCTCACCTGGGCTGCTCATGGCAGCCAGCCCTGGCCATCGAGCTGTGCCCTGAGGAGCTAAAGGGGGACCTTCCGCATCCCTGAGGATGTAATCCCGTGTAATTATCATTTCGTTCCCCCTTTTTGTGTACAGACATTAACTAATTCACTCCTTGGGCAATCTCTGGTGTAGCTTCTGGAACGAGACTGCTTATGTGAGGTTTTCTGGAGTTCACGACGTCTGCGGTGGCAGCAACAGCAGCTTTTCTGAACAGTGGATGCTTCCCTGTGAGCTGGGATTAGTTCATTTCCTTCACGGATGTTGGGTAGCCAGGGCAAGGTAGAAATCCCTTTATGATGGGCCAGCTTTATTGCAGTCCGTAACTGGGATTTCAGGCTGTCCAGAAGAGCGTGTTTGTGTAAAGTAATGATCCCATTTTCTTGCTCCCTTTATCCATCTCCTGATCTTTTTGCTCTCTTCTTCAGCAATACCTTTTACACTCGGTTAAATCAAAGTGCAAAGCTCTGGTTATCTGAATGAGTTAGTGACCCTCAAGATACTTAAGACCCGGGCAAATAAGATGGCATCAAATGGTAGCTTTTGACTCTTGTTCTTTAAGGGTTTTATGCACCATGTGTGTGGATGGGTGCAGAAGAAGGGGTTCGTTAGTGGGAGCAGAGCAAAGACAATCCAAGTAATAAGCTGCCATTTGGAGCTTTTATAAAGGTCTGAGGAGCAGTTTGTGGCTTCCGGATGGGCAAGGGTCACCCTTTTCTTCCTCATTTCTCCCCAGGCTCCTTTGCTCAGGATCAAGAGAGCGGTTTAATGTTGAGGACACAGGTCTGGATGTGGACCCTCAGGTTTGGGTCCCAGCTGTGCTTCAGGCTTGTGTTGGGACTGGACTGGGAATGGGGCTGTCTGCTCCCGGCCATGCAAAGATTAAAGCGATTGGGAGCCTGATACCCAGGGCTCAGGGGCTACCTTGGGCATGCAGAAGCTGGCAGGACAAGAGGGGAAGCAGCTGATGGTTTCCATTCAAAGCACACTCTCTTTGCACCCTTTGTCCCTTTCTGCCCACAGCGGGAAGGACAGATTTCCAGTGCAGAGGAGCTGGCAGGATGCCCGTCCCCCTCTGCCTTTGGCAGCCCACAGGTTAGGAGCGTGTCACGGGAACCCGCAAGCGTGGAGCTGAGCTCCAGGCTGCTGACGCTCTGATTAATACTGCAGCAGGGCTTGTTATGCTGGAGAGGAACCTTTACTCCAGAGACATTAAATATTAATAGCAGCAATAGAGACACAGATAAACAAGAGCAAGTTATAAACTGTTCATTTTGAGGGCATCGGTGTTAACTCTGGCAAACTTGTGTTACAGTCAGCTCGGAAACATGGGCCAAAGGCTGGTGCTGCATTTAAATCCCTGGATTTCCACCCTATCCGTAGAGTGCCTGACTGTTTGCCCAGCTCTGCCCTGCAGAAAAGCCCTACCTACCCACAGTCAGCTCCTCGCTGCAAAGTGGCAGGCTCTTTAACCTGACACCAACGCTCTGACTTGGTCTGAGCTTCCGCAGCAGCTGCCATCTGTGCATTGTGCATTCTCATTTGATGTCAGTGCATCTGGCCTGGTCAGAGAGTTTGTTCTGCAAGTTCCTAGGTAGCTGAAAACTTACCTTCAAAAATCAAACGGGTATCTTTAGCCTTGTGTCGTGCCAGGTCATTATAAACTATCCAGGCTGGATCCTCTCAGCATCCGGATGGAAAGGACAGCCCAGCCTTGCTGGAGATGACAGGGATGCTTTGGTAGGATGAGACCTCCCATGGGCTGGTCTCAGTTGGTGCTCAGAAATGCTGCTGTAGGTTTTCGGGTCTCCTTATGGGGCATCCATGACCAATTAAGTGCCCTTGCAATGCAGACCATGATATTTATTTGAAAATCCTCCTGACACGTGGTGGTAGTTTACCAATCAGACAGGTTTTTGCATGTTTGAAACTTAGCACTTAATGGTGCTAATGTCTGAGGCTTTTCTGGTAATAGTAGTTGTGTGGGCTGGAGAGTCATCACATAACTCCAGGAGCTGGGCATAGAAGAAGAACACTAAATATTTCCAGTGCAAACTAAGACTCGATAACAAGCATTGTGTTTACTACTTAGATTAAACAGCTTTCCGATGAGAAGTGATTGTAAACTCATATTTTAGTAATGCAAAATAATGTTGACTGCATTCAAAGTGCAATCATTTATAACATGTTATGTCAACTTTTCTGCTGTAATTTATAATAATGATTGGACTCGATGATCTTAAAGGTCTTTTCCAACCTAGGTCATTCTGTGATAATGGATTCTTCTTCCGAAGGGGTAGGAACAGGGAAGACTGTTGCTGGCTAATGTGTCACACTGGAAAGAGCAGCATTTTGGTATTTTATCTGGGTTTGGGTGCACTTTTGGCTGCACCCCATTGTTTAGGGAGGACCCCTGGGACACAGCACACACAGGGAAATCAGAGGTGTGTGAGCCTTTGGGCCAACCTGCCAGTCTGTAAAACGCTTAAGATGTCTCCTTGAACAAGCAGGTCTAGAAACTGCTGTTTGTTGAAGAATGGGAGCTTGGAGAGAGAGAGTTCCAGCTCCTCCTGCGAAGTAAGATGATGAAGGGACTGATTGTGCAGAACCACCCGGGCAATGACGTGACCATCTCACCAGGTAGCTTGGGAAACTCTAGTGAAGCAGAACGGGGGAGCTGAGCGGCTGTCGGCACGCAGAGCGAAAATAATAATTAATGTAAACGAAAGCAAAACCCAACCAATGGCTGCAGAGGGAAGAGAGCAATAAAATTATCACTGCTCTGCCATCCCAAAGCTGACCAGTGGGGTTTTTAAATCCCCTCTTAATAATGTAGCAAGGAAAACCAGACTGGGAATCTAAAGGTTTAATATAGGAAAAAATCGGCCAAATAAATCTTTATTTAAACATTTGCTCCCCTTGTAAGAGAAATATAGTAAGTTTCTTTTTTTCTTTTTAATGCCATTGGGACAAACGCATACTTTAATCTTTAGATTTTAGCATGGCCAGACTCAATATATTCAGGTGGTATTTGTTCAGACCTTTTCAAGCATTAACAGAAGGCGAAAGGAAGATGCTGACTGTTTTTTGGTTCAAGATCTAATCAAGGTCTGCATGGTTGGGTTAAAAGCATGCCATTATGGGCTGGCAGCTCAAGTCAGGTTGCTGGCAGGTGGAGAAAGCTGGGTGGCACTAGGTGATGGTAGCACGAAGCTGGGAGGCAGTGAGCTCCCCGGGTCCGTGCACTGCTGCCGCGTGGCAATTGCGTGGCCATCCTGCCTGAGCTGCTCCTGGCCCCTGGCAGGTCCCTGCGTGGTGCACGCTGGCAGCTGCAGCTCACGGAGCCCCACTTCCCTGCTGAGGGAGAGACAAGTGGTTTACACAATTGGATGGCAATGCTTAGAAAATGGCCCTCGTCACTTACGTTTCTGTTATTAATTCACTCCCCTGTGATAATTGGCAATTGCACAAGGCCCCTCTTTTCTGGTTAGGACACTTGTATGTAGTTTGTCTTAACATGATTTATGGCAGTGGCACTTTAAAAGTAGTTGAGATTGCTGCAGCGGTTTCTTGAAGAAATTCTGAAGGATGTTTTGGGTGGTGGTGGGGAATGAAGGGTACAAGCAGGCAGCAGTTAGATATCTGACTCATTTTTTTTCCTCGCTCCCTGCAATGCTGACAGAAACATCTGGAGGTCGCCTGCGCCGAACACGTGTCTCCACCCCAGAGAGACACACAACCACCTCCTCCTGCACAGTATAAAACTTACTGTCTTTTCTTGAATGAGACAGCTTAAAAGGGCAAGAAAAATATGGAGCGAAGTGTTTGGCTAATGCTTACTTTCAATGCACCAAGACTTGCTATCATTATTTCTTCCAGGATGGCTTTTGGTGGCATGGTTGGGAGATGGATGGAGCTATTGTGAACATTGTGATGGGAGTTCAGCAGTGTGGAGTCAGAGGGAGAGGGCTGTGAATCTCTGGGAAGTATATTTCAGCCAAGATCCTACATAGGCAACAGATGTTGTACTGGTTTAACGATTGATTTTTATAAATCCATTTCACCCTTGTTTGAATCTGTTGGTAAATTGCTGCTGTTTATAGTCTCTGTGGCAACACGTGAATAGCCCCGTTTATGGTTAGGTGCTGTACAGATCCAAGCAGGGAGGGAAACAGAAGTTCTTAGTGTCAAACCGAGACACACCAAAATAAACGAACCCAATTAGAGTCAGATGGGCTAAAGCATTCACACTAGCTCCTGGCTCGAGTGGTTTGTTTCCACTGCAGCCAGTACAGCAGAGTTAGATGGACAGAACCCTCTGCCCATGTTGCTGGAGAAGACATTGACATTTCCAGGCTCCCTTGAGAGCTCCGGTGTCACCTTCCTGTGTACTCGGTGTTAGCTGGCTGAAGTTATTTGTGCTTGAGTTTACCTTTCTAGGAGCTTAATCTACTTAACCTTTTCTACTTGGAGCTCTGCTATTGGTGACCCCACCATGGTGTCCCCCCGAGCAGGGGTGAGCTCTGCCTGTGACTCGCAGCCCCGCTGGGCTCTGCTCTGCGCTGCCTCAGGAAGGTGCTGGGACAGCAGCTCTGGTTTCTGTGCTCTTCCTCCTTCTGCGAGGCTGGTGGTGATGCCACTGAGCAATAAATGTGAGCACGAAAATTGCACAGGGTTTGTTTGCTGGTTTTGTGTTTTGTTTTGGGTTTTTCTGTGACCCAGAGGACTCGAATGAGAAAATAGTCCAGGTTTGTCAGCTGAGGAAATTGGTGAGAAAATCCAATCCAGGAGGCTGGAAACTCTCTCTGGGTGTTTTGTGATCAATCCACATATAACTGAGGCAGTGGAACAAGGAGGAAGCTGAGCTAGAAAACCCTCTCTTCTTCTCCCCTGATTAAAGTCAGGAAGACTCCATCAGCCAGCAGAGCAGGCTTTTTAAAAATTATTGTGTGTGTGTTGCATGCTTGCAGTAAAAACAGGAGTGTTAATGGTAGCTGTGCCTGGACTCTGAATTACTGTAGTACTGTCAGTCTGGGCTCTTCCAAAATATAACCTGGTTCAGAGTTTTGCTGAAGGGATCATAAAGTTTGTGTGAGAAGAGCTGGAAACAAAACAGAAAAGGGTTTTGCAATAAAAAGAACTAAACTGGCTCTGGATGAGAAGGTGGGCATGTGGGAGGGACATCGTGGCTGTTAGATCTGTAGTGATGGTGACACTTTTTCTTCTTCCAGTGCTGCTCCTCCATGCAGCTGAAATAACCTATCTTTGCTTGCCAGGAAGCCACTGTCCCCTCTGCCCTTGCCAGCTGACCTGTGGCCCTGAGCGCCTTGAGCTGCTGGTAAAAAGGGCCGAGGAGGAAACCAGGTGTTGGTAGGACCAGCAGCCTTGTCTCAGGATCTGAGGGGCTTCTGGCAGCCCGTGGGTCCTGCTGGAGCTGTACCGAGAGACAGCAGGCGAGGTGTGGAGGAGGAGGGGACTGAGAGGCAGGGCTAAGCGATGGCATCTGCGAGGCAGTTTTGTTCAGTCGGTGATGCCAAGAGGTAGGGTCGCTGCTGCCGAGTCTCCCTCACCCCCACGCTTGCTGGGCTGCCTGTGCCGTGCCTGGTGGGTGAGCTGGGGGAGCAGGTCCTCAACGAGGGCATCCGTGAGATGGAGAGAGGGAAGCCCCAACCATCCTCCTCCTTTGCAGCGGGCCGGGGAGTGGCGAGCGTGCTGGGAAAGCTGCCTGCGACTGGGGTGGTGCTGTGCCCGCGCCCAGGGCAGATGAGGGAGCAGGCGAGTGCCGTCCAGCAGCGGCGGTAATTATGAGTGTGGCTGCG
>WUAM01000263.1:680109-697233 GCA_024336885.1 Actenoides hombroni
GGAAAGCTGCCTGCGAATGGGCTGGTGCTGTGCCAGGGCCCAGAGCATATGGAGGAGCAGTCGAGTGCTGTCCAGCAGCAGAGGAAATTAAAAGTGTGGCAGGCGGTCAGGGAGCAATGGCTGTGGTGTGGGGGAAAGCCAGGCCCTCACCGGTACCGCCTGCTCTCCTGTACCGAAGCGGTGCCAGCCCTGCTGCCCTGCCCGGGATGCAGGGTGGTGACACCGTGGGGACATGGTGCTGGCACCTGGGCTAGCCCTCGTGCTCGGCTGGCAGCGGCGCGGGGGTTGCTCTGGTTTGTGCTGGGGTTTTGCCCCTCAAGCCATCTGAACATCCAGCCTCCTGCCGCTCAGTCGTTAGGCACTGGTGAGCTGCCCAAAACTCCTGTCACGCAGGAAGATGGGCAGCAGCCCATCCACATCCTCCCGAGCTGCTTGGTAAGCAGTGCCTTCCTCGTGCAGCACCTCAGGGAACTGCTTTTCCCCAGAACATTTTTTCTTTTTTTCTGACCCAACTCTAAGGTGCCCGTTGAACCCCCACGCTGTAGGGTAGGCTGTTGGCAGACCCTTTCTCATGGGGTTATTTTAAATGGGAAATAATTTCTTTGTTTGGAGCGTTTGTCCTGGGATGGCTTGGGGCAGTTGCTGGCCCAAGCAGTTGGGACGGGCCATAGACGGGATAAACAGCCAAGCCAGCCAATGGGAGAGTCGATACCCTGCTGACGTCACACGCCTATATAAGGAGAGGGCTGGCCTGGGGCAGGGGTGCCTGGTTTCAACTTGCTGCAGTGTGTGGCTTCAGTGTGGCCAGAAACAGGGAAAGTGGCACCTTGGGCACGGGTAGAACCTATCACTGGCTTTGTCTGTCACGTTATTAGTACTGCTGTTTTCTTCTCTTTTGTGGTGTTTTATTAAACTGCCCTTATCTCAACCCACAGGATCTCACTTTTTTTCTCCCTCCTGGTTTTCCTTCCCATCCCACTGGAGGGGGTGTGGAGGGGGATTGGAAATAGGTGGGTGAGCAGCAGTGGGTGTTTAGCTGCCAGCAGAGGTTAAACGGTGACAGTGTTCTGTTTGAAAGTGGTACACAAAAATTTCCTGTACCAAAGCATGGTTTGATTGATGTGGAATGAGAGTCAAGCTTTGCTCCTGAGTTTGTGCATCTTCTTCTGTCTTCAATGGAAACTAGAGGCAGTGTAAGCAGCTTCTAGGGCAGTGTAAGGAGCTGGTCCAGATTCAAGGCAAGAGGTGATTTTGGATGAAAGTGGCTTTATTTGTAAAAAGAGAGGTGGCCTTAAAAATGCCTCATAGACACAATATCTGCATTTGAGTCCCTAATATTTCTGGAAGGTAGGAGGTAATTGCCGTGCAGCTTCCTAGGTTGAAATGCTTAAAAGAATCACCCTTAAGTGAAATATACCTCCTGGAGAAAACCATGAGTTCTCCCCTGTTCCTCTCAGCATTTATTTATAGCTAATAACACTCTGTGCTTGTCTTTGGATCTAGCCCAGGCTGAAGCCAGGCGATAGATTTTGCAGTGCTTAGTAATGGAAAGCCTCAAATGAAATTAAATATATTTATTTCAAGCATCTATGTAGACAGGCTACCTGGTAATGGAGATGAAAGAGGAGATGTCATTTATTTTTTACTTTAAAAAGGGAGTAAAAAAATAGATTTTAGATGATGTTACTCCTGTGGTATCCTCAGACAGTTCTTTGCTACACAGTGGCATAGTGTGATATATAGTCTTATCTATTACTTTTTTGTTTTGCTTCAGCCATGGTTTTGTGAACGTGTTCTCTGCATTCGGTCTTCACTCGGACACGGGAGAGGGTAAGGTGTGAATTGACAGTGAGCTGTTACAGAAAGGTTGTTCACTCCCACAAACGGGGGTGTTACCTGTGTCTGGCTTAAGCCCTGGGGTGCACCTGGTGCGTTGGCTGCTCCTTTTGCTGGTGAGAAAAGGAATTCATTGGTGTCAGCAGTGGATGTGGGGTAAGGGCAGAGTTAATCCCCTAGTGACAGCACCTCCAGCTAGGTGCTTAGTCCCACATGAGTCTCAACGTGTGCATCAGCCTGAGACCCCTTCCCTAGTGAGGTCCTAGAGTCAGCACTGTGCCTCGGCTGGTTGGGGTTCAGAGGTGGGGATCTGCTCTAGGTCAAGTACAGAGCAGTGTCCATAATTACACCTGCAAGGAGAAATATTTTCCTTTCATCATTGTTGGACTAATTACATTTGTCAATTGTAGTCCTGCTCCAGAAATCAATAAAGAATGGAGCTTTGTTTGGCTGTACTTGAGAGAAGGTGCATTTCTACAGCCTTCCATTGGCCCTGCAGCAAATAATAGTAATAACAAATCTATATTTCTGCTTGTTGTGTTTTCTGTTATCTGGATCTCTTTATCGAGATAACATGGGGAGCAAGAAATGTAGTGTTCTCTCTTTTTCTATTTTTTTTTTTTTCCTTTTCTTCTGTCTGTGTTTTCATATTTTTACATTAACCTTATCGACTCGAGCTTTGCAAACCCTGCTCTGCCAGCTCCTGGGTGCCAGGTTGTGCAGAGACCGAGTGGCTGCCGGGCAGGGAGAGCTCAGCATCGTCGTGGCAGCGGGTACCGCTCTGCTCTGCCTGCTGCCTCCTCTGGGGATGGGGCTTTGCACCTACAACCACCAGTAGGCTGGGTGCATTTTGTGCATGGGGGCAAAGCCCCTTCACCACCATCATGAAGAATTTTTGCCCGTTTATAATCAAAATGCCTGATTGGGTTGTTACTGGTATCTGCGGGTGGCTGTGTCTTCGCCCTCTCTGCTCCCCGGGGCAGTGCTGGGCCACCCTGTCGGGGACATCCCATTGACCCCACTGGGCACTCAGGGCAGGCACGGAGTGGATGAACCAGGGAGGGATCAGAGATCACCCTGTGCTATCCCCTGTGCCCAGGAATTGCCAACCTGCTTCCCTGAACTGTAAGAGCACTTTCTCCTGTTGCTCTTACCAGTGTAGGTCTGTCTCTCACAGACTGGTAGCTATCCCTGCTGGAGAACTGAAGCTGCACTGAAGCTTTGTAGGGCTTGTGATTCTTTTTTTTTTTTTCCTTCCCTTTAAGTAAGCAATATATATTCAAGACTAAAATTAAAGATATACAGGAAATGAAATCGCTAGCATTGCTTCTGCTGGGTGGGGAAACTATTTCCATCCCTGCTAATGGAGGAAGGGGTGCTCCTCTCAGCTCCAGAAGGTCTGAGGTGGGGGCATAGAATTAGCAGCAGCCACAAAAACAAGAGGGAGGGAGAAAGGATGACTAAACAAGGCCAAGAAAAGCCTCTGAAGGTGCTTGCATATTGGCTGTGCTCAGGTTGTGCTCCATCCATTGGGATTTTCCTAACATCTGGAACAACTGGACACATGCCCAGCCCTGGATGTAGGATTATCACAGGGAACTGCCAAGGAACCCCCCACCACCCCAGTAAAGGCTCTGCGTGGCCAATGGATTAACTGCAGCAAGGGATAAACCTCTTCGAAAGCTTTCCAGAGGAGCTGCTGATGCTACTGTAGGCCCATGTAAGCTGACAGGCTCTTACTAGAGGGATATCCCTGTCGCTCCTGGTGTTGTCAGTGTGCTTCAGCTGCCAGAGAAGGGCCAGGGCACAGAGGGAAGAGGTGAAATCCCAACCAGGCTACGAGTCCTCCGGTCTCTCCACGGGAGAGCAGTGGGCTTTGCTGGCATCTCCAGCAGACAGAGCACTGGGGCCCTGGTAGATCTGTGCCAGAGCTGTGCAGATCTCTGACTTTGTCTTCTAGGGCAGGAGGAATTAAGGAAATCAAGTTAAATAAGCTTTTTTTGGAAAGGAAGATTCTAAGAGTAAATGAGCTGAGAAACTGAAAGGCAAGGGTTCAAGTTTCTATTGCTGTTGATTAACTTAATGTGAAATACAAAGCGGGGTTGGGAGGGAGTTCTGGAATGATTTCAGGATTGTCTCTTAAGAAAGCCCACTTCAGTAGCCTGAAGGCAACATGGAGATGACCAAGATCTGTGAGGTCTGCATAAGAGTGAAAAACTAGCAGCTCTCTGGCCAGCTACTGAAAAGTGCCTCAGGCAGCTGATGCTACATGAGAAAGGAAAAGCAAGGAAGGAACCCAAAATACCTGCTGGCTGTGGTCTGTCTTGGGGGTAGTCGAATTGATGCTTCAGACCCAGCCTTTGGTCGTCTTCTGAAAACTCATCCCTGAGCTTTGGCCCAGCTGAGCCCCTGTCACACAGCGGGACCCCAGGACACTGCAGGACCCCTGCTCCCCAGGGGGAGCTGTGGGTGCCCATGGACATCCTGATCTCATGGGGAGTGGGTAAGCCCCTGGTAGCACCTGGGAAGTTTGCTTTATTGATGCAAACCATCCCAGCACAGCACTGGGAAAAGAAGGAAGAGCTTTATGTTATTTCTTGAAAACTACATTAATGTGACAGCTTTCAAGGAAATAAAGAAGTGGGGCTGGAGGTGAGAAAAAGCACGTACACAATTTCTCAGTTACTGCTCCCATAGCTTTTTTGATTTGACTGTTTTCCCCTCTGATGTGTGAAATCTTAATCTGAATCCAGGCTTCCTCCACTCCCTCCCTGTTGACCTCGTCAGAAACACTGAATGCAAGGGGAAAAAAAAAAAAAAAGAACAATAAATTGCTTTATGTAACTCCAGACGGGAAAACCCTGCACTTACCCTCACAGGCAGTCTTCCCCATCTGTTACCTCGCTGTGCTGCCTCTGGGTTACCTCAATAAGAAAACTTAATTGAGGCAATGTCATGTCTGGAGAGAATGATACATCCATTTTCGCAGGCTCACGTTTGTAACCTGTTTCACTCTTAGCAGAAGTACTTTGGGCTTCACGTCTTGCGAGATTTTTTTCCTGTCATCTTTCTAATAATAAACTCCTTCCATAATACTTCGTATCCGTACACCAACAGACGTGTTTGTGTTGTCTCTTTTGGTGTCAGTGGCTGTGTTGCAGTAACCATCCTCTGCATGACCACACGTGTTTAATGCATAGATGCATAACGAGGGGAAATCTCTGCTGCTCGCAGGTTGGACTAGATGAAGTGTGCGAGGACAGAAAGAATATCCCCCTGGTTTTTTTCAGAGGGATGATAGGAGGAGACTAATGGGAGGTTTTTAACAGCAGTTAGAGACTTAACAGGCTGTGAGCACTCCCTTCTTGTCATTATAACCCGAGGTGGGGAGCTGGTGCGCGTTCAAATGTTACGGCTGAGCCTGTCTCGCGTGCCTTCCGCTCGCTTGATGGCTGGGGCCTCTCCTCTGTCGTTTTTCAGCACCTTTGTAGCTCAGGAGGCATATCTAATTGAGCTGCCTTAGAGGCTCCCATTCACTCAGACCCTTGTCAGGGCCTGTGTCATCTTGGGAGGAGCGGTACAGATGGGGAGCCCAGAGCTCAGCACTCAGCCCTCTGTCTCCTTCCTCATGCCTTTAGCAAACAACTGGTTGTGTTAAAACCAGTGGACTTGCCTGAAGGGCAGGTCAGAGGTGGTGGTGGCGTGCAGATGAAACCCTCCTCACTCCTCGGTGCTTTCAGGCAGAACACAGAAGGGCTTGGAGCTGCAGCTTTGGCCAAGGCTCCCTCCTCACCTTGCCCTGCCGTCTCCCGAGAGCCCCAGGAGGGCAGTGGGGTGCGGGGAGCTGGCCCCGTGGGGCAGAGCCTGTTGCTGGTGAGCAGCACAGCCCGGTCCAGCACCTCCCTGGGGCAGCCTTCTGTGCTGAGAGGTTTCTTAAGCTGCTTTTCGGGGAGAAGTCCGTTCCTGTCACTCTCATCCCTTGTCAGAGTCAGGGTTAATAAATGGCAGTTGAGTTGAGTGGGGGGGCTGTGTTTATCCCATGGACGCCAGGCAGACAGTGAACCTCTCCTTGCCCAGCTGGCCCAGGCTCTCCTCCAAGCAGATCAACAGGGCTGGTGCCGTTGAAACGGGCCCAACCAGGCCAAGTTACAGTGCTAGTGTGGTAATTACAGCACCTCTAGTGACCATCTGCACACACAAACACAGTTTCCATTTGGATAATAAAACCTCTCCCATGTTTCAAAAATACTAGCCATGGATGGGATGCTGATTGATTTCAGTGGAGCTCTCGGTGTTGAGCTGCGCCCATTGCCAGCCTCGTCAGCCTGGGTGTGATGGATTTTGGTGTCCCGTTTGAGGCGAGGGAGTTGGGGTGTGCACGCTCTGCTCTTGAGAGAGTTGCAAAAGGAAGAGCTGGTGGAGCTCCCGTCGGCCAAGAGACAGAACTTTGCTGCCCTTGATAGGGCTGGTATCTCGTAAGCTTGTCGGTTGATTGTAGACAAAGCTTGTCTTTCTGTGGTTTATTTATATGTAGACACACAAACACGTATTATATTTTGGTTATAAGAAAAATAAAGCGGTGGCCAAGTGATTAATATCCTTTATTGTGTACTTTAGTAGCATCTCGCAACTCTGGTCACGAGCCACGTACCGGGCCCTGCACAACAACCCAAACACAAAAGAAAACATGCAGGCAGAGCGTGCCAGTGTAATGAGAGCCCTCTCTGTGCCTTTGGAAACGTTGTTTACTGGGCTTGTTTTCATGAGAAATTGGAATTTTTTTCATAGCCTGAAAATCACCAGTTTTGGCCTAGAAGACATTGTCAGGGGTTCTCAGGCCAAAAAATTATCCGAGGCTGTCTCTTCTTTTTTTTTATCTCTATATGTCCTTTTTCTATTAAACAAACAAAAAAACCCCACAACCTTGCAGCAAAGTTACCTGCCTAAAGAAACAGCAAAAAGTGATCTCTGGTAGAAGTGACACAGTCAGAAGCAGTTGTGTTAGAGACGATTGCCAGGCTGTGCCGGGTCATGTTCCTGATCAGTAATGCACCTCAGCGTGTTAAGGACACATAGCGGTGTGACATCTGCAGCGTGTGTTCCCCAGGGTAAGTGGTGTCCTTAGCACTTTACCTCCTTCCCTGAAGCTTTTTGCCACTCTTCTTGAGGGAAATATTGCGGATTTTTATTTGTTTTTCCCTATGCTTTCTCTTGTTTAAAATAGGAGGGATGCAGTGGCTCGTGTTGCCTTAATTTCCTGTTGAATTTGCTCCATCCAGATTCCTCATTAACTGTTTAATCAGGAACATGGGAAACACGGCCAAGCAGTTTTTGTGAAAGGCTTGTTGAGCTTGGAGGGAATAAAACAGCTCAGAGGAGGCACCTGCAAAGAACCAAATTATTGGCCCCCAAATCATTTTATCCCAGTAGTCAGCTACTTGGGTAAGGGGAGATGGCCTTGATTCTGCAGAAGCAGGGGTGGGGCTTTGGCAGAAGGTAAGAGAGTGGAATTTCTTCTCGTCTGGGAAACTCTGGTGGCCTCCTTTTGTCGGTCAGAACAGCAGGAGCTGGGGAAAACCAAAGGATGGGGAGTGTCCTGCTTGAGAAGGTTGGTGATGTTTGTGTGAGCAGAGCCCAGACCGACTGGTACTGGGGGGTTTAGTGCCTCTGGGTCTGCAAGGAGACACCGCAGCACCCGCTGCCCTGGGGCAGTGCCAGGCTGAGGCAGGGGGTGTTCAGAAGAACAAGAGTCAGGGCAGCTGCTTTTGTACCCAGTGCTTTGCATCAGGCTTCTGAGCAACTCCCTCCCACTAAGCCCTGTTTGAAGAGATAACAGTGACACGCAGATGTCCTGTTGACCTCTCTGCGTGAAGCTACTGGGCATTGTGGGACATCTTGCTCCTTCCACACCTCAAGATTGCTGAAAAGCTGGTTGGCTGGTAGATGTCTAGTCAATATTCCTGAGATCTTGGGCTTCTAGGATCAAAAAGCAGTCAGGGGCAGGAATTCTCCAACGTGCAAAGCGTCCTCTGTTGCCACCAAAGGCAGATGCAGGAAGATTTTATGTGCTCTGGGCTCCCTGGGGAGCATGAAGTGAAGAGCAATGGCAATCTGCTGGGGAGTTTACTCGCACTTCTCAAGGGTGGATGCTCTTGTCAACTGACTCTCACAGGAGACTTCAGAAATAATCTTCCCTGATGTCAGTGCACATGTTAATTGGACTTGACAGATGATAATGAAGAAGAGGCTGTAACTGAGCAAGGGTAGAGGGAATGTCATAGCTCTTGGGGGAGGAGGAGAAAACAAAAAAAGTCCAGATGTCCAAAAATTACTTGAGCTAGCTCAAAATATTAATCTTTGCTCTTTCTAGTGCCAGAGGTGGTAGATGCAGGGGAAAATCAGTAAGTCTGAGGTGGGCAGCCTGCGAAGATGTTTTTCTCCATCTCGAGTTCACATCGGTCTTGCTGTTCACCCATTTACAAAAATTAGTTGTTTGGTGAGGGATTCTCCTCGGTTGAGAATGTACCTGCAGGTTGCATGGGGGGACCACTCGCCTGAGGGATTGAGTTACCAATTACTCCTGGCACACGGAGAACAGGAGGTGGCTTCGTGGGTGCTGTGTCGTCAAGCACAGAGCTTGTAAGCAGAGTGTAGCACTGTTCCCTGGAACTGTGGTTCTCTGCTCACGTGCCTCATGGCTAATACATAATTAGCCTTAATTAGTTTAATGAGTCTGAAAAACATTTTTTTGCCTTCGCTCGAAGGTCAGCGTGTCCTCCCCTTGCTGGATGGACGTTCTGGCCTGGTGCTCTTGGCAGCGTGAGCAGGAACCCAGCGCTGCCAGCAGAGCGGTGCTGGCTGGTGCGGGGTGTGTGGCACAGCCCGGGCTGCCAGCCCCGGGTCAGGGCCGGGCTGTCTGCTCTGGCTTGGGAAGGTTTATGATCAGTTCCCTCTCCCAGATGACAGGCAGGTCCTTGAGATCCTTGAGGCTTTTTAAGCGCGTGACTCCTGCCGCGTCTGGCTCCTTGAAACAGGTCGTGTTTTCCCCCCTCAGGAGCCAGAGTGGCCTCTGAATGCCACTGTCGAATTGGGCTGTATCCGTTTGCTGCCTTTCTGTCTCTGCTGCCTGGGAAATGGAGGTGACAGCCCTTCTCCTCTCGCTGCTGAGAAATGGCAGCAGAGAGGCTGGCCTGGAGCACTGCACGCAGGGCTCTGGGCTCTTTCAGAGAGTCCTGTGCAAACACTTGATGCTTGTGGACTCAGTTGCCCCGTGATTGTGTAATGAAGAGAACAGCCTTGTTTATCGTCATCAAATCAGATGAAAGTGGCATCTGGCAGTTGCATTTGTAGTGTGCTCAAAAGAGAATGCTGTGTGCCAGAGGCAACTTTTTTCCCTGTGCTAAGAGCCTGCACAAGGACCCAGCTCTGCTGAGGTGACTGTCACCCTAGGATTAGTTTATAATAACCTCTTCAGCAAAGTCATCCTGTGATGCTTCCTGCAAGGTTTCAGGGAGGACAGAAATCCTCCCATCACAGCTCCTTCTGATCTGTGTTTCCTGATTGTGGGCTCTCATATTGTAATTACCAGCAAACTGCCTGAACGGGAGCTGAAGGGCTTTTCCCTGACTGGCAGGAGCACGACACCCACTGATGGGATGGGGAGTAAGAGCTCTTCCTTCATGGGAGAGGCTGTTGGGGGAAAGGGAGGGGAGAAGACAGGGAAGAATCACTGCCAGAGAGTGGTGGACATTGTAGACATAAATGACACTTGTTTAAAAGACACGTTAGAAGATTACTGATGAGAGTTAATGTATGAAAGCAACAGGACCTAAGTGTAGTATTAATGGAACCTATTTTCTATGCCCTCTCCTGTCGAAACTCTTTGGGAGTACAGAAGGGGGAAAACCACTTTACAGTAATAACTGTTATTTATATAAGAGAACAACATTAGATGTATCTAAATGTGAGATTTCAAGGTAATAACTGGACCCTCACAATCATTGTTATCCATTTAAAAGGCAATTTCTGTGGTGGTGAGTAGATGGCGGAAATAGCCCCAATCCTGCAGCTGATCATAAACGAGGTTTATTTTATTATTATTGTTATTAGTCAGTTCCCAATCTGGTAAGATTGTGTTAAGAAAAAGGGAAAAAGATCTGAAGAAATGAAGACTCGTCCTTGCACAATTTGTTGGGACCATTTGGTGGGCTCATTAGCGACTCAGGGCCCTGTCTTGGCTTTCTCCAGAGTCAGTGTCCAGTGTCCCACTGCAGCATCATTGATTCACATCCCATGAAGAGCAGCAAGCACGGAGATGATGTGATCTTGTTGCCTCAGTGAACTGCTTCTGCTCGCCACTGGAAATTTACGCGGGTGGAAGGTGACCAGAGTGTTATTCAAGTACAGGGTGTCTTAACAGTGCAGTCCAAGAAGATGATGGTGGCCGAGCTCAGTGACTGTCTCTCTCCTGATGTTAGCAGCGTGCACACCATATAACCAAAATGTGTATGTTCACATCCCGGGACTTGCTTTTGTCATCCCTTTGTCGTGCTAACGGCCCACACACTACATGAGTGTCCTGACAGGTCAGCTGAAGCCAAGGGGCTGTTTCTGTTGCTGGGTATGGTGAAGGGGAACAGGCTGTGGCTCTGCTCCCCGGGCAGAAAATCTGTTTTGCACGAAGCATGAGCCCAGCTCTTTTGCAGGATTCAGGCAGACTCATGAATGATTCATGAGGGGGGGGGGTTGAGGGTAGCAGGGAAGGATGTTAATAATATTCTCCACGTGGTGAAAATATAACAAGAATTTGACCAGCTCTAATTTTTTTTAATAACCGCTGAGTTTGTGAGCAGATGTGATAGATGAACTTGAGCAAACCATAGCCTCCCAAGCTGGCTTTTCACTTCAGAGCAACTAGGCCACTCTCTGAAATTAGAGCTGTGTAAAACCTCTCAGGCTGTGGGAAGGAGGAGTGGAAAGCTGTAAAAAGAGGGGAGAGTCTATCCTGTTTTCATAATATTCCTATTAGAATAAATGTGAGACATGAGTCTCAATTCATCCTGGTGCAGAGCAGTGCTTGAACAGGAATTTTATCTGTAAGCCTCGAATCTCATGGAGTGAAGTCTTCCCTAAGGACCAAGGGCTTTCCCCTTCGATTTTGCACACATGGTGTTAGCTTGAGCATGGAGACTTGGACAAAGTAAGAGGGGTGGCAAGGAGCGGGTGATGTGGATGTTTGATGGTGAGATAGCAGTTTGCTGTCCTGGACGTGGCCCTGGACTTCTCTCCTGTGGGAAGAGGCTGGGGAGGATGATAAAGCAGCCCTGTTTCTCCAGGCAAGTTCTGCTAGCTGGGATAATGAAAAAGAATTGGATCCGTGAGGGCAGCTGACACAGCTCACTGTCTTGGAGATGTTTCAGTGTCGTTAAGATGCCTTTTACAGACTTTGAGAACTGGAGGTCATGTGGTGCTGCCTGCGGCTGACAGCCCTAACTCTTCCTGTGACAGCAGTGAGAGCAAACCCCCAGTGGAGAAGCCTGGACCACCCACTGGAATGCAAGCTGGTCCCAGCCTGCTCATGGTGGGAGGCTGCCTCGCCAAGATCTCCTGTCCTCCCACCCTCTGCTCTGGTGTCTGCTCAGGCTCCCAAGTGCTGAAATGTCAGTGGTTCTTGCAGGTATCTGGCGGGAGGATTTAATGATCTGAACCATGACTTCAATTAATCAGCGTAAGTGTTGCTTATTTATAACATAAACCACAGCCTATGGATAACTCTGTTGTTTAATTAAGCTTATCACTGCGAACCTGATCCACTTCCTTGCTGCATTAATGTAACTTAATTCAGTATTCTCTCTAAGAAGCATCATAACAAACTACAGAGGGTGTAATTCACTCCACTTTTCCTCTGCTTTACAAGTGTAAAGTGGTTCTGGGATGTCTCGTTTGTGACCCAGGATGGGTACCAGTTCCTCTGTGGTCCCACCAGCTGCTCCTGCATTAGCGTGCCGCTGCTTCCGTCACGTCTAGTGGCTGGGAGTCTGGGGTAGCTTTTCTTTTGGGTTTCTTTCACCTTGTTCAGTAAGAAAATTTGAGTCCGATTTAATTTAGTCTGCGCAGCTGAGCTTTTTCTTTATCCTTGCCTTTTGCCGCCTTCTCTTCCTCTTCACTTGCCCTTTGCTGTTTCTGTGTAGTGTGGAAAACGTTTCTACGTTGCGCAGATGTAGGGGAATCTGTAATGAGCTGCCAAGCTGAAAGCAAAAGCTGTTTGCTTAAAAGTTGTTCTTTACCTACATTGAAGAGCATTCTCCTAGAAACCTCAGAGATTCTTTGGGAAAAGTTTGAGTAACTTCCAAGGATTTTGTGGTTCTTTTCTGTTGTGCCAAGGCTTCTTCAGGCAGCGTTTGTCACCCCACGTAAGGAGTGTCTCCGGAGGATGCAAATTGCCTCAAGCAGCAGGGATGTTACTGTGCATCACTTCAGTCACTTAGGTGTCTGTAGATCCCTTCTCTTATAAAGTAATCTAACAACAAAGTGAGGCTGCTTTGTTTTGTTGGGGTTTTTTTTTTCAAGTGCATCCACATGAGAGTTTAACAGACTGTAACTGGTGCACGTGGCCTTCAGATCTTAACTCATTTCAACTTTCCCAAGTATCCGTATGTTTCTTGACCTCTGCAAAACGGGCACAGCAGCATTTCTTTGTTGCTTTGCTTCGTGGAGGTGCAGTGAGGATGAAGGAGAAACTCGCAGGTTGTGTTAGAGACAGTGGAGTTTACATGAGGTGCCAGAAGGCTCGGTGCTCAAGGCAGAAGACTGGTCTCTGGAAGTCTTGGTGGTGTGGCTGAGCTGGTTCAGCTCTAAGTCTCAGAAGTGACATTTGGCTTGGGCGCTGAAGTTCCGTGGTCACGTACTCGGCTGCAGTGTGGATTTGGTGCCAGGCAGGTGGGCACTGGCGCTGATTTGGGGCGGAACAGGAGCCACCATGTACACAACCAATGAAAGAAAAAGCAGTTCTTTTCCCATAACACATCATCATTTGCTTAGTAAACAAGCATACAAACTTGGATTAGATGAATTAGCAGTTTGCTGCTAAAATGGATAGAAAGGGAGGGAAAACCATGTCAGAGTTGAGGGAAAAGACAATTCCTGGTTTGTTTTCCCAAGGGGGAGAAGTCATCGGGGGAAAAAAAATGCAGGGAGGACAGCACACTAAAGAGGAAAGGCAGGAAGACATTAAAGTAACCTATTAAATTGCTGAAGGCTGAGTGGCAAGAAATAAATAAGTAGAGGCTGTGTAGATTGATGGATATTGGATCTGAAGGGCTTCCACATCTGGTGTGGCAGCTCTTTAGCATCTCATTTCAGTGTGACTCAGCAGGAAAAGTTGTTTGTTCTAACAGTAAAGCAAAGAGATGAAAGCAATCCTGAGGCACATCAGTGCAAAGCTCGGGTGTCATTGTTTTATAATTGGATCAAACTCTTTCATGTAGCTTAATACATCTGGATCTTCTGCGATAGGGGTAATGTTTCCAGTATCACCTTTTCCCACCCTTGTTCATCTTCTACTCAACTCATCTGTGATCACCTCCTGCTCTTAGACCATGTTCTCTTCCCTTGCATATCTGTGCACCAGCATCTGGGCAGTGTGAGGGCAGGAAGGTGGTGAGAGGTAGGCATGGAGCAGGAGCAGAGAAAGCAGTGACTCTGAAGGCCAGCTTGTTAGGGAACAAATTATTACCTGATTTAGGTGCTCTGAATTGTTCTCTGTAGGTCCTGACCCTCTCCACTGACTATAAAGGCTCCAAATGTAATTTGATTGTTCCATCCAGCCTGTGCTCAGCTTTGTAGCATTGACCCTGATCCTCATTTATCTTCACATATGTTTCTTTGAATATGTTGCTGCTTCTGGAGGCTCCCATCTCCCACTAGCTCTGTTAATAGTGCTCAGTTGGCTTTTGTGATGCACTTGGATGTCTGTAGATAGTGTCAAGCTTCCGTGGCAGTCAGTGAAGTGGCCAAAGTGCTAAGCAAGGGTTACTGAAGTCTCTTGGCATACTAACTCTGTTTATTTGCCACGTTGTCTTGCAAAACCTTGAGGAGCCACTTTATCTCTTTGTGCCTCTGTTCTTCATCCATCATAAGGAAATGAAAGTCATTGCACCTATCATTTGTCTGTCTCATATCTTTAAAGGAATTGTTGTATCTTGTATCTACATCCAGCATGGTAGATCCTTGTCCTTGGATCCATCTTTTAGAGATTTGTAATAGTAGCGATGGCTGAGGATTTGTACCAAGAGTAGGACTGGCACAAAATATCTGCGAGCTCTCCATATTCGTGAAAGAAAACCCTAGATCCTGTTGCTACAGCCACTTGTTTTTTCTGCTTCTCACCTTGACATTGGGGATATATCCAAGGCTATTTGCTGTCTCTGTGTGTATGCAATTAATCAGCTGGCTGGGGGAAGCCTGGAACTGGGGCCTGGCACTTATGTATTCCACAGGCTAAGCTGGGTATCTTCTGCAGTGCACTGGTGCTTGCCAAGCTGGAAAGAATGAGTAAGTGGAAATAGGGGGATGTTGGAAGTAGAATGAGTGCAGTGTAAATTCTAAGATCCCAGGAAGGGTGAGAAGAAAATGGTCATTAAAGGCCCCACTTACATAACTGGAAATGCACTGGCTGTAGAGCACCCCTAAATTTCTCTAATCCCGAAGCATGCTGGAGGTTCAAGAAACGGTTCCTTCTGCAAGAGGCACAGTTTCAGTGTTGGAAACGCTGCTCTCCTTACACCACTGCCATTCAGTGAGTATTGCAGGGAGTTGTCTGTATACTGGGATAGCCTCGGCTGCCCCTGAAACACAGCCACCTCTGGAGATGCAGCTCTGGGCTTTGGTGGTCTCTGTTCCCGGTGCAGAACATGCTTATTGTGGTTGTGTGACCAGGAAAGTGTCCTGGGTCATCTGGGGCTCTGCAGCACTTTCCTTTCCTGCCTCCCCATCCTGGGGCAGACTCTTTCCCCCCTGCAGTGGCTCTCAGACACTGCAGACTCCCAGCATCCCACCGCTGCACTGTTCCCCACCAGCTCTCAAGTCTATGATTGTAACTATAAATCCAAGCAGACTTTCCGCATTTGTTTGGGGTTTTTCTGTTTTGTTTTTTCTTTTTTTGAGCTTAGAATTTTGCACACCGTTTCTGCCTTCCTCTTTCTTTTTTTTTTTTTGTTTGCCTGGAAGTGGCACTTGGGGTTTGCGTGGTTATTTTTCTTGTGCTTATGCTCTCCACTGACTTAATTAAGTTGTTGCTTGTTTCCTGGTCTCGCCAACTTTACTGGCCCCACCAGGGCTTACCAGTGCACTCCTCCTAAAAACCACAGCTGCTGCCAGTCACCTGAGACCATGAAAACGGATAGAAAAAAATTCCTTTAGAAACTCAATTTGACATTAGTGAAACAAAAGACAGACAGGAAAATGTTGTCCCTGACTTCGGGCTGGTTTTAGGCTGCTTTCCTAAGAAAACAGAGATTTTGGCACTTAGACTGACCTTGTGTGGGTATAGTTAAGTGTCTATCCAGTAACTAGAGGTTTGTGGCAAATTGGAGTCCCGTTTGACAGAAAGGCTTTCCAGAGATGCAGAAAATCTGTGCTAGAGAGCACTGGTAGGAATCCCTCCTGCTGTGAACAAAGCTTCAGGGAAACAAAAAGGCATCCCACCCCACCACGTGTACAGATGCAGAAACAGGCTCTTGGGGGCTGGAATTGCCTGTTTTCTTGCTGGAAGATTTCCGATACCCCCAGGAGACTCTTCCCTCCTGGTGCCCATTTGCTTCTGTGCACTTTTGGTAGCAACATCCCTGGAGGGTGTCTGCAGCTCTTGGGATGCCTTGAGTGAGAGGTGTCCCACCACGCCTTCCTGTCGCTCCATTTTTAGCATTAGACCTTCGCCTCCTTCCTTTTGCATCTGCAAAACCCTGCCCACGTGAGCTGGAGAGCCCTTCTTCTTCCTTCTTCCAGCCCGTCCTGCCGCAGACCTCGCACATCCCTTCTTCCAGAACCATAATCATTAATTCCTTGCCGCAGCCCTGACCTTACACCTCGGGAAGGTTAAATCAGCCATTCCTCCTTCTCCCTGCTTTTCTCAGCTCATTTTTGGGAAGTCTCTTGACAGGCTTTTCAGGGGATTAAGTAGGACTTACCTGGCTGCAGAGACACAGCTCAGGACTTTCTCCATAGCTGCAGCGTGCCTCAAGCCTGCAGCTGCCGAAACCTGTGAGTGTTTCCCTGTTGGCTTCAAAGGACCTCAGTGTGCTGCCCTGCTTTTGTGTGAGAGGATGGCTTCAGACTGCCCTTAGCCAGCTCTGGACAGGGCATTTCCATTTCAGACCCCTCTCTTATCCCTCTGTGCTCCTTTGCTTCCGTCTTGACGCGAAGGCTGTTTGCTTGCTGCCTCGCGGCGAGATCTGTATTCGGAAAAGCGGGTGGTCTTTGTCGGAAGAGCAGGACCTTGTCTCGTTAGTGTGTTTGCCTCCCCACACGTGAAGCAAAGGAGTGAGAGGCGAGCTGAGACCTGTCTTACAGATGCCTGCTTGCAGAGTGGCCGCTGAAGTGCGTTCAGCCCCCTCCACCCCTTTTCGGACAGGACCAGCCCGTCTCTGTTTCGTGTGGGTGTGTGCGGAGGAGGGAAGAGGAGCCTGGCAGGGCTTTTACCTGCCCAGACAGACCCCAGGGACCGTGGTTGCTGGGGCACAAAGATGAACTGCCCCCACGCAGGTTTTACATCCCGGGACTGTGACAGCCCCAGCATGATTGACGGGTCGTCACCTTCGCAGGGAGGACAGCAGAGAAGGGTGCTGGCTTTCTCTGTCTTCCTGGAAACTCCTGGTCTCAGAGAATATTATTCTCATTTTATGTACACAAAGCAATTATTAAAGAAGAGAAAAGAGAGGTTGTGTTTCAAGCAGCAGAAACTAAAGCCCTCAGCTGTTTTTATCATGTCTCTCCTTCTCTCTCTCCTGAATTCACTCTTCTGGATAGCAGAAATGAGAGGGAAGCTCCATTTAAATGCAGATTTCAAATGTTGGCCAAGAGCAATAAATAGCCCTCTGCTGCACTGATCAGACAAACATTATCAAGTCTCTTTGTAAAGGAGAGTTTATGTTTTTAGATTTTCTATTTTTTCTTAGGATGAGATCCTCTTTCTTCTCAGAGTAATAGCATATTGCAGTATTTTATTTTATTTTATTTTATTTTATTTTATTTTATTTTATTTTATTTTATTTTATTTTATTTTATTTTATT
>WUAM01000263.1:697333-743469 GCA_024336885.1 Actenoides hombroni
ATTATAATGGAAACACAATCCCACCTGTTTCTCCTCTGGAGCTATATTTGACAGCTTCGTAATGAGCAAGTCTGCAAATTTCTTATCCTGTACCGTACTGACAGCCCAAAGGGGTGATAGTGTATTCAGCAGAGGGGAAACGTGCAAAATAAGGCAATCCTGCAACTGTTTTTAATCTACTGACCCTCAAATGTGAATCTGGAGCCTTATGGTTTTGGAGCTAGTTTGGGATTAATAAAGTCAGGTGCAGCTGCAGATGGGTCTGTGATGATAAAAGGAGTGCAGGTGGTCCTGGAGCAGGAGGAAGGGAAGATGTGGAGGTTTGGGGTGATTCTCCCACATCCCAGGGCATCTCCTGAGGCTGGTGCTCCCAAGGAGGACATTGGTCCTTTGAAGAAGGGTATGTTTGTCTGTTTTTGAGACTATGGGACTGATCAGCTCCAGTGGTAGATGTTAGATCTTCAGCGTGTGTAAATCTGATCGTACTGAGGTTACAGTTCTTAATGTGAGAGTCCATTCATCATGGGAGCCTAGTGGATTTGAGGACTGTGTTTATAAATCAGAAGAGGTTGTAGGTGTGACCTTAACCTGTCAGAGGAGACACCTGAGAAATAATGTGGATTGCTTTATGTCTTTTGAACTTGGAGGAACAGGTTACGAACACTGGAATATCATGTTTATTAAGCCAGTGCTTTGCTAAACCTCCATCTTCGAGAGATGACTTGAGATGGCAATTGTGTTTCTGAGTACAGCTTTACATCTCGGTCATATGAAAAGCATCTGAGGAATTGCAGCAATGCTTAAAGTTAACAGGGAAAGGTCAGCTGAGCACTGTTTGTTGTAGCAGTGTGTAAACCTCCCGGTAACATCTGTTCCCTGTTACTGTTATAAAAATGCTACTTCATTAGATTTTGGTTGTATCATGAATTAAGCAGTGATATGTAGTAAAACTTGCAGGGGTATTAGGCTTGTCAGAGTGCATATGCTGTGAGTCTGGCTGGTGGCGGGGAGCACTCTGGGGAGCCACATGGCTTGGGGGGAATGGGGGAACGGAGGCTTTCTGCTTTCTTAGCAGTACTTGAAACCCAGCCGAGGGTGGAAAGGATTACATTTTGGTGCTGTCTGTAAACTGCCTGGTGCACTTAATAGGACGAGCTGCTGTGTCTCAGCCCAGCTCTGGAAGACAGCTTGTCTCCACTGCTGAAAGCACACAAGCTGACAGCACTGCCTGTCCCCACATGCGCTGTTTTGACAAAAAGGAGGAGTAGGACTGAATTGTTTGGGGTGAGAAATGAATGTCCTTCCTCCTCCTGGAAAAGTTTCTCAGGGAGGAAGAGGAGAAAAGGCAGAAGAGTTTGAGCATCTGCCTTTGATACTGCTGTGGCTGTGCTCTGCTTGAGCAGAGGGAAGATGCTGCAGCCAGATGCCACCACCCCCAGCGGTCCCTCTGCGTGGGGCAGCCACGTATGCACGTGCTGTAGGGCCAGGGCTGGGGCAGGATGAGGAACCTGCCTCTCTGAGGAGCCTCTTGACCAGCTCCTGTCCAGACAAGGCACTCGCAGATGTCCCATACACTGATCTGGGTAGGGCAGGGCTGGGATCACGTGTGTACTGTGCAAACACACACGCATCTCATGGGAGCACCGACTCCTGCTTCCCTGTCCTCCTCTGTGTCCACTGAGGGCTGGAAAACCACTGAGGTAAGGACGACCTGCGAGAAAGGTATTGAAATCTGTTTTTCTCAGAGAGCACCATCACGTCATCTTGCATTTCTTTGGCTACAACTACTTTTATTTTTTTCTTCCTCTTTCTCACCATTAAATTGCTAACTCGTGTGTTTTCCTTTGGAAATTTGCATTTGGAAATTTACAGCTGAAGTCACTTGTTGCTCAAATCTTGGGCAACTGTAACTCATCCATTTAAAATGCATATCCAAAGTGATAAACTCTTCTGGCTTGTAGCTCACCCCTTGGGTTTGTGGGCTTTGTCTTAAGCGTAAGGAAAACCTCAGCATACTGAATAAAAAGAGAATAATTAACTTTATAAAGGATGTTTATCAGGATTGGAATATCCCGTAGGAAAAGATGCTTTCAGATGGGTCTTCTTGAGAAAAGCTCAGCCTCTGCCAGTCCTTGCTGGCTTCACTTGAAGTTGTTTGACTCTCAGACCCTGTGACATCCTAAGCAGACATGAATTGGGCATCACAGACTCAGGTGCTCCTGACTGCCTCTGAAATATTTTGCTCATAATTCATAGAGAAGGCAGTCTAGATTGGAGACATTTATTATGATGGGGAAGATAGAAGTGATTTTTGAGGCCGACAAAGTTCAAAGACTTTGCTGTAAGTTTTCAGGATTAAAGATTTACTTGATGCATCTTCCCATATTTAATAGACAGGAATAGATGAAAGGGAATTTCTATAAAGATTTCCGTTCATACTTAATGATGCTGCTATTAAATGAGCTTTGGCACCGTGTCCCAAGACATGGAAGTTTTAAACCCAACCTTTTTTAAACATTAAATGACCTTTTTCATCTGCTAGCTTTAATAAATAAAGATTAGTTCGGCCTCATTACCTGGTCTGTTCTGGGGGCTAGTGTAATATTTGGTAAAATTAACTAGTCTCCCAAAATGCAAGTGAACAAATTTTGCCGGTTTTCCATTGCAAGCCCTGCGGGGAGACAGGAAGCAGGAGTGGAGTTTGATTAGTGGCTGGGCTCTAGGAGAGCCACTTCCACCCTGCAATTCCAGCTCTCCGGCTGCGTTCCTTTCTCTTCCAAATCTGCCGCTCGCTGCGTGAGCATTTATCCCCTCATGTATTTGCTCCCAAGGTGGGCTGCAAAGTTCAAATTCAATTAAGAGCTGAATAGGGAAGAGGGGTTTGTTTTGTTCCTTTTTCTCAGCTCTAGGGAGGTTTTCAAGATTTCCAAAAGTAAAAATGGAAAAAAAACCATCCTGAACTGAGCCCAAAATGTCATTGCGCAAACATTTGTGCCAAGGTGGCTTGAGGAAATGATTTGAAATGCTTTGGTTTTGACTCTTCTATTTTTAAAATGTATTCAACTATACATTAGTAGAAGTTTATTTTGTTTAAAAACTATCAATTAAAGAAAACACTTCAAAATGTCTGATTTTGAAGCTGTAAATTAGAAAATAATGGATCTAAGAATGCTGACATATACTTCCCCCCCCCCAATTGATCTTTACTTTTGCAATGTCAGCACCTGGAACATAAGCAGCATTTTGTGTTGTTCATCAGATTCAATACGTTGCTTTACCCTTTCCTGGAAACAGGGCTGTTGTGAAAAGGTAACACTCTTCAGAGAGCTTTTTTTCTTTAGACTTTCTTCTCTGCTGCTGCTGCTTTCCTAGAGAGGTGGGGAGCTCAGCGAGCTGCTCATTGGAGCACTTTAGTCCCCCAACTTCTTTGTAATTAAGAGCAGTCCCCAGCTGTATCAGTGTCTTTAAAAACCTGTGATCCACACTCCTGGCCTTAGAGGAAAGCACAACTTTTTTTTTCTTGCATAATGAGATTAAGATTAACTGCCCTAGCTTTGCAGATAACGATGCTGCTTGCGTGTGAGCAGAGCAGAGGAGATGGTGTCGCCAGAAGGACTGGGAATGTTCAGCCAGACAGATGTGCCTGTTGTACAAGAAGTGTTGCTCTCTGTGTGTTCAGCAGTACTTAGTTCAGTTTGGCTCCCATAAAACTAGGGAAAAGTAGGAAGAGGAGTGGATGTCATCAGGATACAAAGTAAATCGGCGTGGACCACCTTTGCTTCACCAGTGGATCTGGTATCTGCCTCCCACAGCTGGGGTTAGGGCAGGGCTGGGAAGCAGAAGTGCTCTGCAGCTTTGCCATGAGAGCAGATCCCACCAGGACGAGCTGAGAGAAAAGCCCTGAAACTGGGCTGCACTTGGAGATTTGGGGTTGGGCAGCAAAGTCAAAATAAAAGGAGCCTGAACCCAAGACAGGTTTATTCATTGGGCTGGGCTGTGCTGGTGACAGTGGAAGGTGATGGGTGCCTATACATTGGGAAAGCAATGAGGACTTTCAAGGCACAAACCATCCCCCTGGGGAGCGTGTTCGCAGTCCCACCTGCAGCACAACATCGGAGTGCTTCTCTAGCAGTGGTTCCAGTTGGCTATGTCTTCAAAATATATGTATCCTTGGACCTTTCTCCCAGCCATTACTCTCTGGGGCGATGGATATCTCTGCAGGATAGCGCCCATGTGCTTTACTTCAGGTGGCAGCTGATTTACGTTTCCCTCTGGTTCTCCCTGTCTAAAAAACCCCACAATAAACCCAAACTTGCCACAGGACGCTGACAGGTTTCAGGGCTTCAGCAAGGCACTTAGCTGCTGTAGCTAGTTCCAGATTTCCCTGACGCAAACCGGCAGAGCCCCACTAATCCCTGGCCTGATTCGGTGCTGAGCTGCGACTCCATCTATACCTGGGTGGTTCTGAACGGCTTGACTCCCTTCGGGATTATTTTTGGGAAGAGAAGATAAACACTGGTGCCTTTCTCACATACAAGTCAAAACCCAAGGCTCTCTTCCCCAGGTACAACGGAATAGCAGCTGCATTCTGGGAGGAGACCACCTGTTAGGACAAGCCCACCGGGGTGCAGAAGTTGTGCTGCTCGTAATGAAACGCTGTGATTAATGCTCAACTCCCAATTTCTTTCTGCCTTCCGTCGAGAAAATAAAAATAATACCCCACACTACCTCCTTCTGCCTAACACAGATTTGAGTGGGCAGGCCCAGGAGCTGAGTTCAAGAGTCAAGTGCTTTCTGTTTGAAAAATATTTGTCCCTTCCCACCCACGGCTGCCCACGTGCTTCCTGAAATATTCCAGTTCTCGGCACCCTACCGACGCTTTCTCAAAACAACGAGAGCTCCGTGGGGACGTTCTTCCTTTGCTGGGACATCAGGCAGCGCCCGGATCCGGGCTGCTTGGGCCTTCCCAGCTGGATGTGCCTCTGGAGGAGCACCCGTGGCGAGCGGGCAGCCGCCGGTGCTGCAGCGGGTGCCGGGCACAGCCAGGAGCGCCTGGCGCAGGCGGCCGCGCGGTGCCGGAGCAGCGGCAGGTAACGCAGCAGCCGCCGCCGCCGAGATTGGGCCGCCCACGTGTCTGGCGAGAGCCGGGAGGTGGGCAGGGCGGCGGGAAAGGCCGCGCGTGGGAGGCGGGACGCGGCGGCTGCTCGTGTGGCGGCTGCGACGCCGGAGCGGGGACGGGGGGTGAGGGGAGGCGAGCTGAGCCGAGCCGGGTCCCTGCCGAGCCTAACTGCTGCCGACGCCTTTGCTCCCACAGCCGCCATCCTGGATGACCCCATGGAGTGCAGCAGAGGGGAGAGGCTCTCCATCACCCTGGCCAAGAACCGCATCAACCGTGCGCCCGAGCGGGTGGGGAAAGCTAAAGTGGAAGTGGACATTTTTGAGCTGCTGCGAGACAGCGAGTATGAGACTGCAGAAACCAGTGAGTACCCCTCCGTGTAGCTGGCCCTTCCACCCATCTTTTCCCTGCTGGCTCACAGGAGCTGCCTGGCACACCGCGCTGGCTGCAGAGGATGAGCGGGTGATAGCCAAGGGGGATAGTCGCTGTAAAACACACATCTCTGCTCCTCTAGCAGAACTTAAAAGATCAACATTTGCTCACATGACAGTGGGTCTCTGCAGAGCCCCGGGCCTGCCCTGGCTGCCCCAGTGCAGTCGGGTCAGGTGCAGGGGTTTGGTGCGGTCTGGATGCGGGCACAGCATCCCTTGGGGAGCGCATGGGACCTTCAGCAGCACTCGTGCCGTGCTCGGTGCTGGCCCCACGTTTGGAAGAGCTGGCTCTGCCTGGGTGCACAGTGGCATGTGAGGGGAGGTTAGGCTCAGAGGGTGAGTGCCGGGACCAGTTTTCCTTTGAGGGTTTACTGCGGTGTAGGGAGGTGAGCCCTGGCATGGACTGAGAGGATCTGGGATTACCATTCAGCTCAGTGGCTTGGGACAAATAATTTTCTTTAATCTCTGCATCAATAAACAGAGGTAACGATATGGAAGGTGATGCTCCTTTGTGAAGTACTTAATGGTGTGCAAAAAAGAGACTCTGGGCAAGTTCAGAGCAATTAAGTTATTTTTAAACCCCTGTTTGTGTCAGCAAACGTGATAGCTCTTCCAGGGCTTTAGATTGGCAGTGGGGTTTGTTTGCACCAAATGAAGTTTTCAAGTGATGTTTAAAAACATGTGGATTTCAAAGAGCGGTACACCTCTCGTGTTGCTTTAAAAGTCCCTTAATGCAAACAGGTCCCTCCTGGAGTTGTTCCTCTATATGCCCAACATGTCAGCTCCATGCTGATGAATCACAAAGAAACTGATGGTCAGTGCCCCACAGACCTCTCAGGAGCCCGAGTGAAAGAAAACAAAAAAGATCTCTAAGAGCTTCTTCTTGTAAGAGGGAAAATCCTTTGCAATAGAATAGTTTCCCTTTAGAATCATTATTAAGATGACCTTTAGAGTTCAAGTGAGGGCTATAATTCTTCATTACAAGTTGGCTTGAAAAAGCTGAAGAAATCATTTTAAATAATAGGGATTTTAGACTCATCTCCCAGTGGTTCTCTGCTCCGAGGCTGTTTAAACTGCAGGGTATCCCTGGTAGGTGTGGTACGAAGTTGTGATCTAGAGCAGGCTGGTTTTTCACGCAGCTTTGATGTTGGTTCTGCGCAGAACTGCGCGTCCCTGTTGCCTGGGTGGCCCCGTGGAGCTGTGGACCCAGTGGTGCTCAGGCGTGCGTGTCTGGGTAGCTGGCAGGATGGGCTCAGTAGGCCTGCGAGATCAGCAGATCGCTCCTTCATTTCCTGAATTAGCGTTTGCATTATTTATAGAAGCGTTCGGTTAATAAAGTGCTTTTCAGCAAGTACCTGTATGTCTATTTATAGAGCCTGTCACCCATGAGGCAGTCTAGATTAAGATCATCACATGCAGCATCACAGGGACTGTTTAAAAAGGCAGTTCTCCACCTTTCTGCATCCCTCTTTTAACTTTCTCTTGGTCTCTCGCATCCGCTCAGGATTGTACGCAGCCTATTTTACCCTCATTTGGCACAGCAATAGGGCACATCCGTGGCCAGGCCATGCAGAGAAGGGATGGGGACTTTGCTTGTCTTCTTTGCCTGAGCCTTCTGTGTCTGTGAAAGAGCCAGCAGCAGTTTTATTTCCACTCTTTTTCCGTTCTCTGCATGTTTCTGTTCCTGAGCTTTGCTTGGGAAACAGGCTCGATGGCCAAGTGACCCCAGAGCTGCAGTAACAATTGTGAGTGAGATTTCTTTCTCATTTTTACCCCTCTAACGCTGCTCAGAAATTATTCTGTTGGAATGTTTTTCAAGCAGAGGAATACTAATTTCCCGAGAATGAAATATTATGCAAGAAATTGTTGATTTCAGCAAACATGGTGTTTGGGGAGAACATGGAAATGGGATAAATGAGGAAGAGGCAATCTTGCATTTCAATTTGTCACCTTGAGGTGATTTTCTTTGTTTTCTTTACTTTGACTTACAGAATGTAAAAAGTAGAAATCAGAGCAAGCTGATTTGATCTCGGTGAAGTGAGCGTTCACGTAATTTTGCAATATGTTATTTGCCTTTTCTTCAGAGTGAAAAATGTCTCAAAGCATTTCTTACAAAAGGGAAAATCTGGATTCTGCGTGGCTCTGCTATTAATGTCACTGAATTTATTCTTGATTTATATTGGTAGCAGAGGAGAATCAGATCCTTTAACTTAAATTTCAAGGCTTTCATGACTTTCAAATGCCTGACTACTCAGCTATGAGATGGCACTGATGTTTGTTATCACACGTAATATTCATAAAAGCAGTTTAGATGTTTTAACCTGTGACTGCAAAGCTGTTGTACAGCTGTTTAATACTGTTCTCAAATTTCATGCCCTTTGAATCAGCCTTAAATATCACAGCTAGCGTGCTTAGCCAACCGACCTAGGGAAGCTGTGATTACACCCTATCAGTGATATTCTGTGTACCATTAGAGCTTCAAGAGAAGAAGGTCTTTTTGAGAGTTAGTTTTTATTTTAGCACTGAGCTTTTCTTCTTCTTTTTTTTTTTTTTTTCTTTTCTTTTCCTCCTAATTCAGGCAGTTAGGGGGACACAAAACTGCAATTCCTACAGCAGGTAAAATGTGAGTCAGTCTTAATCACAGCCATGGAGGGTTTGCTATTTCAGCTTTGTATACGAATGAAGACAAACACTGACTGTTCCTGTGTGCAACATCTGTAACGCCCTGTGTTTTGCCATGAGTTTGCAGTGAAAGGTTATGGATGGAGCTTCTTTTGCCATTACAAGTAAAAGTTGTTCTCGCTTTGTGTTTGATGTTTCAATTCCTTTTATGGGGGTCCAAAATGACTTGTTTAATCATGTCTTTATCTAAAACGCCTTATTCCTTTTGATGTCCAGGGAGGGACAGATTTTCTATTTGTCAGCCTGTCCTCTATCATCTCATCTCTCTTTTAAGCTTCTTTCTGTTGTTAATACAAACACCTCAGGGCAGGTCAACAGTCAGAGTGAGCAAGCAACTGGAGGGTTTTTCGGTTTCGTTTATTCACGCCAATATTTCCAAGTGCCTGATATGTCCTTTCAACGACACTGGCTCAAGCGTGCTACTCACTGTCCCTCTGTTTTTGTGATCCTGTTGGATTTCACCTCTAAGCCTGCTCTGGTTGCGGGTTCTTGTTAAGAAGCATGAAGGATGCTGCAGGGAGCAGTCCCGGAGCCCTGGCGCGGGATGCACTTCTGTAATGGCATCTGTTTATGCACTTGGTGTTTTCTGTGTGAGAATTCATCCTGACCAGTCCCTGTCATTCAGGGTCCTCTGATATGTTTTGCAAATCATGGAAATGCTCAGGTAATTGCCTACCTTCCCTGCTCATTTAGTTTCAATTAGAGGCAGGAATCTTCTTTGCGTGCTGTTTGAAACCCTTGTGTCAGGGATGTGTGTGCAGTGAAGAGTGTTCTGTGCCGGGGGTGGGTGCTCTCAACTAGAGCACTTTCAGCCATGCTTTGAACAGGGAGAGCTCAAGTAAGTGCTTGCCAAGGGCCCTAAGATCCCAGGAGGTGAAAGGCTCTATCTGACCATAGCTAAGTGGATGGACATACATATATAATGCGAGAGCTGCCTCGTTGTTGTGCTTCTTCATGTCCAAAAATCAGTGTCTGTTTCCATCTTCCTTTTAAAACATATCTCACTGTTTCCCGAGTGTCCAGACCTGCACTCAATTCCCAAATCTACTTGTGGAAACACACGCAAGGAGTAAGGCAGCAATTATCAGTTCATAGCTCCAAGGAGCCACCCCCAAGTGATGGTATGAGAGATCCTGTCCCACCTAAACCAGTGCAAAGAACACTGTGCCCTAGGATGTTCCCTTTTCAAATATTTAGATATTTTAAGAGTGTTGTTAAGAAACCTGTTTGCTAATCCTGTTTCTTGGCTTTCTGTCCCACTATCCTCTAGGAATTTAAGTTAGAACAAGCGAGTGGAAACAGTCCATAAAAATGGCTGGAATAGGAGGTTTGGGACATCTCAGGCCTTCAGGTGAAGGATGATCTATAGTACATATATCCCATCTCATGGTAAAGAGCTTTTTAACCTGGTGTCACTTCTGTGTTCAGTACTTCTCGATGTACTGAATTCTAAAAAAACATAAAAACTGGACATGATCCAGAGGTAACTTGGTTTGCACCTGTCACAAATGTGTCCTGCCCAGTATATAGCTTATATGATGCCTTTTCTCCCTGCCCAGACTAACAGCATCAGGTAATGTTCTGCAATAGGAAATGTGTTCAGACTACAAGAGAAGCAGCTTTCCAAATGTGGTTGAAACCTTTGCCTCAGGCACCTCTATTTTGTTTCCATTCATTTTCCTTAATTTTACTGGATGTTTTACCCTTGGAGTGATAAGGCAGGTCTTTTTCTTCTGACAGTTGTTGCAACTGTGTTGCTATGACTACTTAACCCACTTCTTGTTCTCGATACCAGAGATGAGAAGAAAACTGTTCACCAAACTTATCCCTGCATGCACAACAAAATTCCCCCCAGGACTTTTGCCCTGATGACCTGTGGATAAAGAGGACTTGGAGCAGCTCCTTCTTCCTAGATGCTGAATTATAGGGCACTCAACGGGTCTGCTGCAGCTGAGAGGGACTGATGAGTGCTGCTGAGATAGCATGTGAGGTTTTCAAATTGCTGGTGCTCTTATTTAAAAGGATCTTCTGAAGAGGTGTAAGTACCTGTAAATTTTTAAGTGCAGAGGAGAAGCGAGTACTGGATTCCTTTGAAGATGACGCAGAAAAATATCACTTGTTCTGTAGGAGATAGAGATGGTAGAGAGTGAGAGAGCACGGAAGGAATGAAAACCCAAGAGAAGATGTTTGCATATCCCCAGCACTTTCTGTAACAAGTCAGAGCCATCAGGATGCATAGGGACCTAGTAGTATATGGAGACTTTCCTTCAAATGGCACTTGGAGAGAAGTAAAACCAATTTCCCTAAGTTACAAAGTAAATCCTCAGCTTTTAGCCTCAGATTCTCGTCGTGAGGCTGTGGGGACTTATGAAGTCTAAGGCCAGAGCTGACCACCTCAATCAGCTGATCTTATCTTCTGCAGAAACCAGACTGTAGGCATTCACTGGCTGAACGCTACGCTCAGCCCACAGCATCACTGGCTGTTCAAGAAAATACCCCAAGCGCAGTATAGGCTCTTGATTCATGTCCAGTCTTGATTTAAAGACTTGAAGTTGATAGAAAACCTGCTCTGATCTGTAGTACGACAGTTTTAAGGATGAATTCCCTTCACTGCAAAAAATATGTTCTGGTTTGAGGTTTTTTAGGTCCTTTTTACAGCCGCCAAATCTAGATAACTTGTTACAACCATCACAAAAGCTTGTCTGACATGCAAGCCAGGGACCTGTGCTGAGGATGGTGCTCTGAAAGACACCAGCCATTGCATTCTGAAGAGGCACTGCCTGGAGTCACCATCCCTGGAAGTGTTTAAGAGCCTGGTAGATGTTGTGCTTAGGGACATGGTTTTTGATAGGGCTGGGAAAAGTGCTTCAGAGGGAATAGAGGGATTGGGGGGGGGCATAAATGTCAGGGAGTATGTTGTGTAAAGGAGATGATACCGTGTCCGTAGTAAGGTGCAGCAGGTACGGTAAGCATGACTGTCTGCTGGAAATTGGGGATGAAGTCTAATGCATGTTTCCTCTCTCTGGTGCCCACAGTGTGCCAGATCCTCCCAAAAGGGGTGGTAGGCGTCCTGGGACCTTCCTCCAGCCCAGCCTCGAGCTCTATTATCAGCAATATCTGTGGGGAGAAAGAGGTAAGTTGAAAAGTTCTGTGTTGGAGTAAGTTTATGCCCTTGTGCTGCCTGACTTGGCCCCAGCACCTTCACTCCTGAGAGCTGCCTGGGGCTGGGAGGGTAACACAGGAGCCCCGGCTCCTTCCTCCCACTGCTTTGCAGCAGAGCTGGGGTGACAGTGCCCACTGTGGGTAAGGGGACACCGCAGATATCCTGACCCATTCCCCAGCTCCACCTTCTGCGTGTTGTCCTTCAAAGATCTCCTCACAGCAGTGCTTCCCACTGGCTGCTGCCTGGTGCCCGAGCTGCCTGGAAACACAGCATTTTGCTGATGATTTTGTAAGGTTTTTAATTTACCACCATTCCAAGCAGGGACGCCTCCTGTGCAGATCCCGTGCAGAAGGGCTTTCCGCACCCTTGAAGGGTTTTGTTTGAGACTGTCACATCCTTGCCAAGTCCCAGCGATAGCTGCACAGCTCGCTGCAGCTTCCAGCTCTGCCCTGCGCTGCCTTCACCCTTGCCTGCTTCTGCCTCTTGCAGCTCTTGTTAAAGTCTGGTGCTCTTGTTCCTCAGTCAGGGTGTCTGTGTGTGCACACCTCTCCTTTCCACCTGGCTCCCCGGACCCTCTCCAGCCGATGTCCCCGTGCCTCGTCATCCCCAGCGTAGTCTGTCCTCATGTCCCAGCTGCAAGGCAGAGATGGCACCTCCATTTGGCAGGCAAAGTGAGGTACCTGCCTGTGGTACTCCAGGACATCCTTGACAAAGATGATTCGCTGTAGTCATCTTACCTGCTAGATTGTCCTTCCCGCGCTCTGCCGTGGCTTCTAACGAGCAGAGTTGACAGCTGCTTTATCGCCCCTTTTCCTAACACACACATTCTTGCAGCCTTTTCATTTCCCATTTTCTCTGTTTTCTGCCAACCTCGTCCTTGTTTTCATCTGTATCACCTTTTCCTTCTGCTTCCTTCACGTACAACAGCAGTGTGAACCTTGTCCTCACTGACTGAGGGGTGCAAAAAGCTCAGCTTGCCCTGGCAGATGCATGTCCCTGACATGGTTCCTGGGAGCGACATGACTTTGTGCACACACTTGGAAAGCTGCACCCCTTTCTGTTTGCTGCCTTTCCATCAATGCAAACCCTTTCTAGCTGTGTCCAGACTGTGTGCCCGATTTAATAATTTATAAGCCTTGAACCATCTTATACTGATCTGGCTCTGCTCACAGGAAAAGAAATTGAGTTCTCTTCTCATAGTTTCATCCCTTTAAAGCCAGATAACATCTCTCAGCCATTTAGTGGTCTCCCTCTGGAGTCCAGCCTCCAAGGAGAGCAGTGCCTGGAACCGAGCACTGTAAATAGCTTGCATTCACAAATGACTGCTGCTCTTTGTTCCCTGAGAATCAGAATCTTTGAAGAGGTCTTTCAGACCTTGTGCTTTGGGCTGCAGCAGGATGGGTCTCTTGAGAGTATTTTGTAGTGCTTGCTTCAGTTAAATGTCCCAGGCATGTGCTCCATCCCAGGCAAAGGCAACAGATTGCAAGTGGTTTTCTCCTGAAATTCATATTCAGTCTGAGTCTCTGTTCTAAGTCTCTTCATTTTTTTTTTTCCAGAAATGAAAGGTGAGTGTTAGTGCACTTCTGAGGTGTTTGATTCTCAAGCTTGATCTCAGCTGCCCTCCTAGTGATGTAAACCTGCAGTAACTCCCTGTGAGGTAGATCACAGTAGCATCAGCTGGTGCCACTGTGTACAGTGTGAAACAGCAACCCAGGCAGAGCCATGGTACTTACAGCCCATCCATCACGTAAAAGAGGATGTCCCCATTTTACCACTGAGGCACCAGATGGTGGGGTGACCGACCTGATGCTCAAAAGAAGCCTGTGGTAAAACCAGGGGATGAACCTGCATCACCCCTCTAGTGCCTTTGGCCCAAAGATTTCCTTCCCTCCTATCTAGGGAGAGGTGTTGCACCGGGGCAGAGCTCTTGGAAAGGAGAGGTGAGAAAGCTCCAGGTCTGAACCAGGGCCATGATCAGCTCTTGGTGCTTGCAGGAGCTGCTGTGGTGGTGGCTGCCTTCACCTCTGTCTGCATCTCTCTCCTCTCTGGTAGCAGTTGTTGCTGCAAGTCTCAGACTCTGTCTGGCTCCCATTAGTGATCAGGATGCTTGTATTGGAGCTGCCCTGTCTGCTCTGGTTAAAGGAATTTGCCTTTTGCTTACACTCTGCCTCTCTCCCTATTAATAGAGCCCACGATGAGGAATGCAGAGTGAAATCGAGGCAGATAGCAGCTTATTACTCTTTAACTTTCCTATAGCTAACCAAACAGCTTATGCTGTCAATAAAACAGCCATCTCAACCTACTAATAGCCTTTCCCAAGAGGAGAGAGATGGGAGGCATGGGACGATAGCTTCTGGAAGGACTAATAATGGAGGAAAAGAGGACTTGACACTCCTCTAATGAAGCCAAAACAGATGTTTCCCTTTCTCTGTCTTGCGTTTCTTCCAAATCATTCACTTAGCAAAAGGAAAACAAAATTCCTTATCGTTATTTGCCTGAACCCCTGAGCTTGATCTGTCTGCCCACCCGTTCCCTCTACGTGAAACCTGGAGGTGCACAGCTGAACTGCCCCACAGGGAGCCCTTGGGCAGTCCCCCCATCTTCCCCCTTCCCTGAACTCCCCGGGAGAGAGCATCCCACCCCTGGCTCTGGTAGCGACTGGCGCAGCATCGTTAGGGTGCGCGGTTAGGGCCCCGCTGGAGCTTGCCCGCCGGATTGCCACCTGTTACCTCTCTGCTGATCAAAAAAAAGCCCAAAGCTTCTGGCTGCTGCATCTGTTCCCCTCTCTCTCCTGAGCTTTGCCAGCGCAGGGTCATCTTGTTCTTCCCTTCATCTCTCCTAATTACCTGACGACAAATCGGTCCCGCAGGCAGAGGTGGATTTGCGGCACTTCATCCATCTAGCACGCGGCGCAGGTCCGGGGTCTCCGGCGTGAGCTGTGTAACTCCTTGCCTGCCTGCAAAGCATCCTCCAGGTTTACTCAGACAACAAGCCCGAAACAAAATGTGAGCCCAGCTACAATTAGTGCCGATGCTAATTAGATTGAACTCCTCTGGAATGGTTTCCTGTGCTGTAATCACAGCCCCCATTGCCTTTCTCTGAGTGGCTCAGCAAGACTTTTCCTGATCCACTCCTTCCCATGGCTTCTTGTTGCTGCGATAATTATTTTCCTCTGCTGTCACACAAATCCCACCCTCCTCTTTTCACTTCGGTGATGCTTCTGCAGTTTTACTGGGATATTTCACTTTCTGCCTGCTGTACATTTCACACCAAAGGTCCTTTATGGTAGATTTACTTGTTCTTATTTCTTTTTCCTCTTTAATTATATTTTCTTTCCTCTCCTCCCCACTTAGGTTCCTCACTTCAAAGTGGCACCAGAGGAGTTCCTGAAGCTGCAGCTCCAGCGATTCACCACCCTCAACCTCCATCCCAGCAACACCGATATCAGCGTGGCTGTGGCAGGAATCCTGAATTTCTTTAACTGCACCACTGCCTGCCTCATCTGTGCCAAAGCTGAATGTAAGTCGCTGCCAGGCTGCTTTCGGCCGTCCCTCTGCTCCCAGTGCCTCCTCTTCTGTCTCCTTCTGCGTGTTTGGTGCCTGTTGGAGAAGGTCCCGCAGGCAGCGTGTGGGAGCTGCCTCGCTCTTGTATCCCAGGGTGCTCATCTCGCCAGGTTGTGGTGGCAGGGTCTCTTCTGCTGGCAGGAGGTGAGCACTTTGAGCAGCCCGAAACAGCAGAGACCTGCGGGGCTGGTTTGCCACCCTCTTGCCCTGTGGAGGTGTTTTGCAGTGTTCGTGAGTGGAGGAAAGGGGTTGGAGAGAGACTTGCCAGCCTTCTGTTTGACAATCTGAAGAGTGTTTTGCTTGCACAGATGGGTTTTTGAAATGGGAAAAAAAAAAAAAAAAAAGGCTTAGGCTTGTTTCTGGAGATTATTTTAGGCAAGTAAAGCTTTTTGAAATATGCCTTTCCCAAACCTACGTGCAGTTTGTGGCCTAAAAGCGGGACTTGATTAATAGTCAATACACTGCACACCCTGTTGGGCTGTGCAGCCATACATCTGTTGGTAGTTGTGCATCTGGATGCTGGAGCATTCACCTCAGCAAGACCGTATTCATCTCAGCATAACTCTTCTAGCGTGGCAGGAGCAGGCTCTGCACCTGGTTAGAGAGGAAAGCGTGTCCCGTGCTTTTTAAGGTCAGCGTTTAGGTAGGTAACTGGTGTGTAGTAGCCACCTCTATTTTCCTTCTGTTACCCGGTATCCAGATTGATTAGCACTAGAGTTTACCTCTCCTAGGCTTGTTTGTACGGCGCTTTGAAAAGGCACGTGGATCCAGTGAGAGCTTTGGGCATACTGGCAAGAGCTTAGCAGTCTCTGACTGCGTGGCCGGGTACAAAGGAAAGGCAGCATCCTTTCCAGCTGCCCCTGGAAACTTCACCCCACCAGCTGTGCCAATAACACCGGGTTGTGGCAGATTCCTGCACAGGCACAGAAGGAATAACAGCGTCTTTGCCTTTTCTTTTTGCTTGGCATACCCCGAGGAGACCGCATCCTCAGCTACGTCAGGCAGTAAATTGCCTTCATTAAGCATGCTCAGATTTACCCCAGCAGAGGACCTGACCCAAAATTACGCAATTAAAATCATGCAAATGGCCTCCTACATTATTTCTAGTGCTGGAATTTTTCATTGTCTAACCTTAAGCGAAAAGGAAAGAGGAAAAAAAAGAAATGAAGGGAAGAGAAGATAATTAGGTTTTCTTACCTGCTGTGCGGAACACTCACAGCGCTGTCCTCACGCTGCTGCCAGGCACGGAGCACACACACACCAGCACCCCACCGTACACCCCTGCCCTGCTCCCCACTTATCTGCCAGAATGTGCAGGTGCCTCCCATTGGAATATTAATGCCTCCCTGGTATTACTGTGAGTCTCTTGCTTTAACTGGATCAAAAGCTTGGGAACCAAATTGCTTGCGTTAAAATAAAGCCCTTTTAATTGAACCAGCCCTGTTTGTTTTACTGGGGTATTCCTGGATAACTCAATATTTCGCATGTGCTGTGCAACACGAGTCCTTCCCAGACCTAGGGAAGCAGTGGGAGGGGTGCTTTGTCATGTATCCTGCTCTTTGTGCTCAGTAAGGAGCTTACCTGAGCTAGGCTTGAAGCACAGCGGGCTCTGTGTGTAGCAGAGTGTGGAAAAGGCACAATCCAGCTTGGTGTAGGAGCACAAGCCCTCATTTTCCCGTAGGACAAGCAGGGCTCCTAGGCACAGTCCTTAAACAACTACCTTGGAGGCACTTGGGGCTTTCAGAAGGTTCCCTGGAGGCCGATAAGGGGAGAGTATGAGCTATCTGCTCATCGGTGAGCAAATGCTGTTTTGAGGGATGTTATTATTTAGATCCCAGGAGAGGAAGTCGTAGCTGTTTCGGCTTAATACAAGGCTGTGTGATGGGACTCCTGGGTCCTATCTCGCCACGCTCATGCTATCACTGTAAGGAGTCCCATCCTTCCACTGAGGACTGATTTTAATTTCCTCTGGCACAAGCAGAAAATGACCCTCAAAGTCAATGAATTTAGGCCAGCCAAAGTGTAATGCAGTGGTGAATAGGAGGAGGTTACGTGACTCGGTTTCTCTACAGCGCGTTACCTGCAGCAACCTCTCTGGTCCCTTGCAGCTGTGGAGTAAGGTGAAAATAAACTTCACAAAGATCATAGAATCATAGGATTGTCAGGGTTGGAAGGGACCTTAAAGGTCATCTCGTTCCAACCCCCCTGCCATGGGCAGGGACACCTCCCACTAGAGCAGGTCGCTCAGAGCTCAGATCAAATGGAGGGCTTAGGTAAAATTTACCGTTCGCTTGAGCTAGCACACAAAAAAAAGGTATTCAGGTGAGGTCTAGTCCATGTGTCCTGTACACAGAGTGATTTCACTGGCTAGTGAGAAGACAAAAAGAAGCGAGCGTGATCCAGAGACATCCTGTCCACAACTGGTTTTTGTAGTCCCTTGCTGTGTTCCTACCTGTACTCGGAGAAAGGGCAAGAGGCGAGTGCATTGTAAAGAGCGCGGTACAAACTTGGCATGCTGAAAAACTCTCACTGTGACTGCGAGAGGCTCCTCATCTTGAATGTATCCCTTTTAATGCGCTGCTTTGTTACCTTTGGGAAGTGCTGGGAGTCCTTGAAAGCAGCGCTCTCTAACGCTAATCACGTCGCATTGTATCTCTTCCCCGGCCCCTGACCTGATGAATGAGCCATTTCATGCAGTCAAAAATATGGTTAAGAGCAGAGCTCTGACTTGAGGATGAGTTCTGCCCCTCTGCCAGCTGGGGCCTGATTCTGCTGATAGTTCTGTTCTTTTCAGTTTCCTTCAGTTCAGCTTTTCCTCTTCTTTTTGGATTGTCTTTTTGTAGGGACAGGATGTGCGCCCGTACTCTTTGTGTCTCGCCGATGATTACATCTGGTGGTCTCTCTGGTCAATCAGACTTGACAGGAGGTTATTTCCAGCAGCTGGATAGAAGAGGCAGACTCTGTCAAATGTGCTTTTTGACTAAGAAAAGCTGCCACAGCAGCTTTGATGTCTTCTTAGACATCAAGGAAGGTGTGTTGGAAAGAACCCTTGCAAATGCATAGCTCCAGGAAAAAAACTTCAGTCAGAAGTGCTGAAGGCAATGGGGCACAAATCCAAGGGAAGTCAGGATTCATACTTTTTTTTTTTTTTATGTAGACCCAGTGTTGTATTTTTGCAGTGATCTTTGCTTTGTCTGACTCTCAGTAGAGGTTTCCATCCCCACGGACACATGCCCTTGGAAGACACCAGCTCTCCATCAGAGTGCTCCAGGATCTCCAAAGTGTATCAAGTTGTGCTTTGCGGGGCGCTTGGTTTGGGAGCTAGAAATGCAAAGGCTTAGGAGAAGGAATTGTCCCCCAGCAACCAGAGATAACCAGAACAATAATGGAGTACTTGTCTGGACTCTGGGGTCCTGAGCAAATTTGTATCAGCAATCTTATCTCTTCCCAAGGGGCCCTGGGGGCTGCTTTTGTCTGGAGAAGAGCTGGAGCAGCTCCCTCATTTCCCATTCCTTGCCAGCCCAAGCAGCAAGCTTGCTCTGGAGACATTCAACACCCACCTGGACACGTTCCTGTGTGACCTGCTCTAGGTGACCCTGCTCTGGCAGGGGGGTTGGACTAGATGATCTTTTGAGGTCCCTTCCAACCCCTAGCATGCTGTGATTCTGTGAAGCCTGCTCTGCAGCTCCAAAGCCTTTCCTTTGCAGCACATAGACACGGAATGGCAGGATTGCTGCCACGGGCCATGGGACAAGTGCTTTTTGAACCGAGCATAAAACTTAAAGGTATCTTTTTTTTTTTTTTTTTTCCCCTCTCCATTTTATTTGAAGGCCTTTTAAACCTCGAGAAGTTGCTTCGGCAGTTCCTCATTTCCAAGGACACCCTCTCGGTCCGGATGCTGGATGACAGCCGGGATCCTACCCCTCTCCTAAAAGAGATCCGAGACGACAAAACAGCCACCATCATTGTACATGCCAACGCCTCCATGTCTCACACCATTCTGCAGAAGGTAAGTGCCTGTGAAGTGTCACCGTTGCGAATGCTGCTGCTCTTGCTGGAGGAGATTCTGCCTGCGGTACAGGAGCGTGCACGTGCAGGTGCTGGGTGATAATGGAGTGTAAAAATTCCTGCAGCAGCACTGGAAATCGTCTCTGCCGAGAGGGGAATTGCCGCTGATGGAGTTTCTGGGGAAAGTAATTTGCTTTTTCTTCCCAGGACTGTGTGTGTAGAAGCAATGGTTTAATTGCTCTGAGCTGATGCGTGCGCTCTCTGGAAGCGGCGTGTGCTTGTGGCTGCCATGGAGGGCTGGTTAGCCTCTCAGATTAGTCAAGCAGCACAATAGTTTCTTTTTTTCTCCCAAGTACATTTCTAACTTTTTACTTCCCTTTTTTTATGGTCTTATTAACTGCGATTTTATTTTAATCGTGCTTATTTTTAAACAGTCTCTTGCTGCAGTTTTTTAGCATTTGTTTTGGTAGTCTACTTCAAAATTGAGCAGTGGCTCCAGATGGAGTCTGAAGTTGTGTAGAGCTTGCACATCCTGGAGGGATCAAGAAGTACTTTGCTGAATGGAGGCAGGATCCAAGCAGTGGGGTTCCCCCTTGGCTGCTGGTGCACGTGTTACACACGGTGTCCTGGCTGCGGTATCGGGGAGTCAGTCAAAGACCTTGACTGTACCACATTTATCCCTGATGACAGCCAGCAGAAACCATTAGAGCCAGTTTTATTATTCCCCATCCCCACTCCACCTCCCACAGAATTTTATTCCACTGCTTGCCATTTTCCATTTCTAAATAGGCAGGTTTGTGGGGGTTTTGGGTCCCCTCTGTGCAGGGGGAGTGGCTGGTGGTATTTGTGGGGTTTTTTTCTCTCTTGTTTTAATTTTTTTTTCCTCTCCTGGTCCCTGTTGTATGCTGCGGGGCTGCTGAGGGCTGTCCCCCTCCTCTGTTGCTATAGTGACTTCCCACAGGCACACAGCAGCGCTCTTTGGGCACCCGCAGTCTCCCTTCCTGGCTCGAGCATCCTTCTGCCACGACTGATGAAGATGTCAGAGATTGCCACGATTTTTCAGCAGTTCAGTAAAAAGCTAATGTAGTCTTCTTGGCTAGAGGATTGTAGGAGTGGAAGGTAATAAGTAATGAGCTTCTGATCTGGCAATTTCTTGCACCATGGGAGGCTGGACAGTATTTTCTCTATAGAGGTGCAACCTGAGTAGGGAGTGAGGGTCGTGGTGAGCGAGTAGGTAGAGCCTTGGCCCCTGCCCACCGGACAGCAAAAGCAAGAAAAATGCACTACTGGTTTGACAGTGCCTTGTGTCAGATCTGTCTCGGGAGACCAGCCCTGGCCTGGGACAATGAGAGAAATTGTCATTTCATCCACATATGGTCTGGAGACACATGGTTGCTTCCTCGATTACCAGCCTGTCCCCGCTGCCCACCTGCCAGCGAGCACATGAAATGGATGGGAGCGATGCTCTCAGGAAGCGCTTTGTCGCTCGCTTTGATTTTCTGCCCTTGAAATCAAATGTACTGACTTCAAAGTGGGCCGGAGAGAGAGCTGACATTATCTCTGTCCCCAGGAAGGGAAAAGGGAGGGAAATAGGTGCCAGATTTTATTGTGCAGGGGCTTAAAAATGAGGCAGCTGTCTGGAGAGCTGGCTGAAAGGCAGGTCAGCAGCCTCCTCTGGAGTCGTGCTCTTTTGGTCAAATGACTTTGCCGTGTCCGTTTTGCCAGCTGCGCGAGGGACAGGGTGACAATGTGCAACCAAAGGTCTGGGCACAGCCAGACCTAAGCCACCATTGATCCTCTGTGGGCATCCAAAGCTTTCCCTGCTGCCCGTGTGCACTCCCACCGCAGTGGTGGTGGCCTTGGTTTTGTGCAGAAGTAGGTAAAGAAGAGGCAGGAACAGGGAGAGGTGCAATCCGAGCCACCTCTTCTCTGTTTCATTCCTTTACTCCCTTTGTTGTCGCCATCCTTCAGCTTCTGAGGAAGATGGAAAGGGACTAAAACCAAGTAAGGAGATGCTGCCTTTGGTCCTTCCTTCCATGCTTCCTTCTGTGTGGTCTGGGGTGATGGGAAAACCTCTTTGCCAAGGTCCAGAAGCGTTCTTTGAGACCAACTGTGCTTGGCAGTGAAATACAGGCTTTCAGGAGGATCTGCAGATTAATCCCCTACTTTCCCGAGCATCTGTTCCCACAACCAACTCCTTGTTTACTGAGAATTTTGAATTTTTGGAAAAGGACTTCAATGATCTGGTGTGTAATCTCTGTAACACATCACCCCATTGGAAAAAAAAATCTGTGTCCTCCTCTCTGTATCTCCACTTTTGCCCTCTTTTTTTTCCTATTTCTGTTGCCATCGGAACCCTGTCTGCACTCTGGACATCAGACTGAGTTTCTAGGCTTCATTCATGCTAACTGATTTGCAGGACTGGAGCCCTACATGTAGTAGTCAGACACTGGAACAGGCTGCCCAGTGAGGTAGTTGAGTCACCATCCCTAGATGTGTTTAAGGGTCATTTAGATGTGAGTTGGGGGACACGGTTCAGGGGTGAACTTTGTAGAGTAGGGTTAATGGTTGGACTTGATGATCCCAAGGGTCTTTTCCAACCTGAAAGATATTATGGTACTACTATAATACTATGTGGGAAAACCACCACTGGGCTGACTGTCCTTTTTCTGTAACTCCAGGAGAGCATTTTCTGCCTTGCTCTCTGTGTTTGTGGTGAAAGGAGACAAGCCCTGAGCTCTCTCATCTGCTGCTTTCCCTCGTTACGTTCAAAGAGATGGTGATAGTTGAATAGGAGTAAGGCAGCAACCCTCAGCTGACCTCCCTTTCCTCCAGACATGCAGCACACCCAAGGAGCTCGCATCCTGAGGAGCTCCCATCCCAAGGGGCTCTGGTGGCCTCAGGCTGGAGCTCCAAACCCCACCTTGCCTTGCCAGGGTTTGTCCAGGCTGTTGCTGTTGGGGGTGCGAGAGCATTTGCTCCCGCTGGGCGTCTGCCTTCTGGGTTGTCCTTGGCTGGATGCACCTGCAGGATGGGGACACGTGCAGAAGTCCCCAGATGTCCCCCTGCACTGGCCACAGGGGCAGCAGGGGCGGGCACAGGGGTCCGGAGCTGCGGCTCACGCAGTGTTGGGTGGTTCCTCTCTGCCGGGCAGCCCCTGTGCAGATGTTTTGTCAGCGCTGTTGCAGAGGGGAGACTGCAGAGGTAGTAGGCTCAGTCCTGTTGAAAAATTGGTTCCCCAGACTTTAATTTCACAGGTCAAATTATGTCACTGTGTCCCACCCTTCCCTGCCTGCAGGAAAACGGCAGCGCTCGCACGGAGCGATAAGGATGAAAAAGCAAATGTGGCCCAGTCTCTGCCTTGCTGGAGTGGAGATTGAAGATTGTCAGGCTCTGGTCTAATCTCCTTTCCTCTCCTTCACAGGCAGCTGAACTGGGAATGGCGTCTGCCTATTACACGTATATCTTCACTAATCTGGTAAGACGTTTTTCTCGGCTTTTCTCTCGCGTGCGTGTAGAGTCATGTTAATGGGAGCTGATCCCCCCGGCCCATGGGAACGTTGGGAAGAGCTACGTGCTTACGGAGCGGGGGACCCGTGGCGGAAGGGGGAAGGAGGAGAGTCCCCCCGCAAACCCGGGCATCGGTCAGGGAAAATCTTGCCCTGGCCTTCAGGAGGTGCAAGGCGTCGGCACCGACCCGTCCCTGCAGCTGCAAAAGGCAGGATTTGCCGACGTTGTGGCTGGGGCCAGCGTGGTGAGATGAGTGGGTCCTTGGGAAGCACCAGCAGATGCTCAGGAGGATTACTCCGGAGGTGTCAACCCCAAGCCAGTTCCCCTTGCTGGGGGAAGGGCGGGCTGCACTGGGGCGTGTGGGCAGAGGGTACCACAGCCCCATGCTTTTCTGCTGTGCCTCTGAGAGCGGCTGTATAAGACAAAGGAATGATGATACCATAAAATGTTGAGAGGCAGAGCGGGGTATATCTTCAGCATGGCCCCTAGTGATTTGGCTTTATAGCTACTAATAACATTAATGGGGGGATCGTGCAGTTAAATCCCCGAGTACTGTGCTAAACAAGGAGTAATGGGCTTAGGCAGCAGCAGGGGGAAACCCAAAATAAACATCAGAGAAACTTCTCTTTCTGCAGCAGCCACAAGGCTCTTGGAACAGGCTGCCAAGTGGCATGGGGGATATGATACCACCAGGGAGACCAGATACCTGCCTGTCAATCCTGGTGTGGGGATGATGGAAACCTGAGTGGAGCTGGATGATTAAGTGGAGGTGCCTTCCAACCCCAAATGATACTCATATTCTCTAATTTCTATTAATATTTATGCCAGGGTGTGTGTGCGCCAGGAAAGCCGAGAGCTGAATCACGCTTTGTGTTTGGGTGGGAGACAGACGGGAACGGATGGAGCCAAATGTGTAGGCAGGAGAGCTGGAGCGGAGAGGAGGAGGGGGAAGGAGTGAAATGGAGGGGTTGAAAGCCAAGAGAGCAATTGGGACAGAGAATAGAAAAGAGATAAGGAAAGGAGATGTCAGAAAAGAGGAAAAAAAAAGGGGGGGAAAAGAAAAGAAAAAGCCACAAGATTCCTACCTGAACTAATAGCATTCTGATTCCTGCTTAGTGCTTGATCCATAATTCTTAACCTTGCTCAACAGCCATCCGACAAGAACAAGCTTCACTGCTCTTCTTGTTTACCCACACACAAACGATGGGCACTGGACAGGAAAGCAAAAGGAAGGGGTCTACCTGGAGGGACCAGCCTGCGATGGGTGGGTGGATGGATGGATGGATGGATGGATGGATGGATGGATGGATGGATGGATGGGAGCTGCACCCTCGGGAGGTGTCAGTCATTTGTGTTAAGGCAGTGGCTGCTCCTTTGTGATTTCTGACCCCCAGTGCCAGCCCCGAGTCAGAGTGTATCTATGCTGGTGCTGCTGGTAGAGCTGGTGAGGGATAGTGGCCGTCCCCAGCAGATCCTGCTTACAGCACTAAACCACTCCAGTCATTTCCCAGTCCCAGCAAGTAGTTTTCCTGTTGCCCTACAGTCCAGGCAACTGTTCCACTTGCCTTCCCCAGTCTTGGCAGTCAATGTGCACCCCACAGACTGGAACTATGTGCCTGGTAAGTGATTTCTGTTTGCACACCACCAGCACAGTGGAGTCTGTGTTCCTGGGTGGTGCTCGGACAACAGAAATAACTATCAATATTAAGCTCCCCACTGCCATCACCACCACCAGACTGGTTTTGAGCATGTATGTGATTAATGGTTTGGGTTGGAAGGGACCTTAAAGATCATTTAGCATTTGCTTGAGGTCAAGAGGTAAAATTTGTTATTGAAACTCATTCATCTGGTGTAATGCAGTTATGGCAGGTGAGAAAGAAATGAATTTTGTTGCCATTCACTCTCAGAGGATATTAATCTGTTTACCCAGGCTATTTTACCACTTTGTCCAAAAGACCAGCCCTCAGCACAACTAACTGGATTTTTGGCAGGGATCATTAAAGAAAGGTGACATCGGGCAAAACCTGGGCAGATGGAAGAGATGTTTAAGGAAATTAGTAATATTTAAATGGGGATGAAAGATTGGAGTGAGCAATGTAGACTAATAAACCTGGAGGGATTATCAAGCTCCTAATGAACCCTCTGAGGCTTTGCAATTGCTGCCTAATAGAAAAGATAAAATCATAGTGAACTGCTGTCAAGGGGAGCAAGCAAAAAGATGGCTTTAAATGGAGGGAGAACCCATCAGAAGGGGAATAGACAGTCTGTATAGCATTAAGCCTCTTGGAGATGGAAAAAATATTTCAGGAAAAAAAAAAAGAAGGAGAGAAAAGGGGATAAAATGCCAAATTAAACACCTGCCCGGCAGCACTAGAGGGGAATTCTGTTTCTGTCTTCTAGCATTAACTTTATTTAATAAGCAAACCCCAGCCAACAGCCAGTTGTGTGTCGCAGCTCTTCTCTCTTGTAGAATCATAGAATGTATTGTGTTGGAAGGGACATCTAAAGGTCATCTAGTCCAACCACCCTGCAATAAGCAGGGACATCTCTAACTAGGTCAGGCTTCTCAGAGCCTCATGAAGCCTGGCCTTGAATGTCTCCAGGGATGGGGCCTCCACCACCATTCTGGGCAACCTATTCCAGTGACCTGTCACCCTCATATTAAAGAACTTTTTCCTAATGTCTAACCTAAGTCTACCCTTTTCTAGCTTAAAGCAGTTACCCCTTGTCCTGTCACTACAGACCCTTGTGAATAGACCCTCCCCTGCTTTCCTATAGGCCCCTTTCAGGTACTGGAAGGAGCCTGAGATGGAGTCACTGCAACTCCCCCGGTGCCAGTCCGTGGGAGAGCGACTGGGGGGTGACGGCTCCTCTGGAGCCGGGCTGATGACTGCGGGGAGCATCACCCACTGTTGGATGGGGAGGCTGAAAGCAGGGAGGCAGAGCAGAGAGGCTGAGCAGGGAGGCAGAGCAGCGTGTGAAAGCATCTGCCAGCCTTTGGCAGGAGGGCGCGGGAGCAAATGAGGAGGAAGTCCTCGGCCCCCCAACGCATTTCCATCGCAGCCGAGGCGAGCAGCCTGGTGTAAAAATATCCACAGGCTAATTTACTGCCTGCAAATTCATTATCAGCCTCCTTCAGCCAGCTCGAGGGACCTTTTCTGTCGGCAACAGAAGCTCAACGAATTTTCCAGGAGTCCTAATGAAACCCGCAGAACAGAGCAGGTCTGTTGTGTTTTTCTTCCCCGCTGCCGTTGTCTGTGCTCAGAGGACTCGTGGCAAATGAGCCTTTCTGCCCTCAGTCCCCTTGAAGAAAATCTCAGCTTGACTCAAGTTGCTTCCTGGCATCTCTACATGGTGACAAACTCCCTTGCTCTGGACTTACCCTTCCCTGGGCTGAGGGGAGACCTTCTTGCTCTCTACAGCTATCTGAAAGGAGATTGTAGTGAGGTGGGTGCTGGTCTCTTTTCCCAAGTAGCTAGTGACAGCATGAGAAGTAACAGGCTTAAGTTGCACCAGGGAAGGTTTAGATCTGTCATTAGGAAAAATTTCTATACTGAAAGAGTGATGAGGCCTTGGAACAGGCTGCCCAGGGAGGAGGTAAAGTCACCATCCCTGGAGGGGTTCAAAAACCACGTAGACATGGTTTAGTCATTATGATAATGTTGGGTAGATAGTTGGACTTGATGACCTTGGAGGTCTTTTCCAACCTTATTAAGTCTATGATTCTATGATTCTGAGAGGGCTGAAATTTCCCAGTGATGAATGGCAAACGTTGACCCAGTGGCCAGCAGCTCCCCACGCCATGGCTCGTGCGGTGCTGAGATGAGCTCAGAGCTGCTCATCATTCCTTCCCTGCTCCCCAGCAGGGCACAGGATTTCTGTGTATCCACACAGCTTATGACCATGTAAGGGGGCAATGATGTGCTCCATCATCATCATAATAATGGCAATAATGATAATAATCATGCCAGTGCATAAATAGAGGGTGGCAAGCAAGCTGTTGTGCATTGAAAATATGTTCCTCCTGGTGTTGAATTCAGGAGCACAGAGCAAGAGGGGTGTTGGATTCCTCCAAAATCCTGTGCTGCAATTAGTTCTTATAGCTTGTTAATTCTGTGTAGCTTGTTGTTGTTTCGTCTTTTTGTTGGTTTTTTTGTTGGGTTTTTTTTTAACGTAATGTATGGACCTCAGGCTGGGTTTAAATTTCAAAACATTTATCAAGGAGATTAGATAGAAATAATTGAAACAATTAAAATTATTACTGTAAGAAGGAAGGTGTAAAGGAGTTTTACTAGTGCCTTGAGTCAGACAGTCTATTCATTGGCTGCAGTTTCATTGCCTGACAATATTGTGTGGAGGTGTTGTAGCTGATAAAACAGCTGCCTTATTCAATTTCCAGAGACCTGATAAATCAGATTTGGGCTGTTTTGTTGTTGTTGGGTTTTTTCCCCCTGTTTTTTTTCTTCTTTGTTTAGTGAATTATAAGAGATTGGTCTTCATATAGCATGAGATGTTCAAAGCTGAATTGTTGCTCTGTATGCCCCATTGGATCTGGAGGGGAAATTAGTGTCCAAATCACCTAGACAACATCACACGATTCAGCGGTAGTTTCTCATTACCGTAACTTCCTTTGGAAGGAAGGAACAATGTAAAGTAAAGCAGAGGGAAGGTTGACCAAGGTTAGTATTTGGCCAGGGCAGTGGAGCTTAGGTTTTCAGTCCTGCTTGGTGAAATGACCTCCTCTTGGTGACATGACCATCTTTTGATGACCTGACCTCCTCTTGGTGACATGACCTCCTCTTGGTGACATGACCTCCTCTATCCATGTCTGGTTTTGTGGTGTGAGCTCCAGCACGAGGCGTGTTGCTTGGCCTTGCTGCCCCAGCTTTGCTGGCCATGAGCACCCTCTCTCTCCCTGATGCCTGTGAAAAGGGTGGACCCTCTTGTTATGCTCTGACCAATTTTACCTTGCAGCCCAAGCAGCCATCCTCATTCCAGTAGCTGATGCAAACCTTTTTGTATAGCTCTGATCATTCCCTGGATTTATGGTTCATATTTTCAGTGGCATGTGGTAGCAGGGCAAACAAATCAGGTTTTTGCACGAATGCCAAAGCAATTTCTCCTCATTCTAGTTAGCATGAGAAAGGAAGGATTTAGATGAAGCAGTAACTGTACCTCCCTGTGTTTTGCTGCCTGTGCTATCTTACCTCTTTGGGTCTTCCTTATGCATTGTTCGGAATCCATCCTGTGCTTGATTTCCAGTTGTTGAGTAAATCATTCTCTCAGATACAGCCCAGAGCCTCTGATGGGAGAGTAAACCTCGCTCTTTTCCTCTGCCCTCCTGCCATCTGCTCCTATTTGTCTTTCAGACTCTCTAACCCCTGTTTTCCAAGAGTTGTGCTTTTCAGGTCCCAACATTAGCACTTGATCTCTTTGCTCTTTGAGGATTTGTCACTTTTCAAACCTCGGGCTCCCCGCAGAGAAGTTGAAGCAAATTGCTCTCACTAAGGCTGTGGGTAATGTATTTTCCTAAAGGGCTTTCTTTTGAAGAACAGACCCCCAAAATTTAATAGCTCTTCTTGCATGAGGAGGTAAAAGACCTATCCTTACTTGCATATGGCACACTGATGCTTTTTGTAAGAGCAAGCAGACTATAGATGGACAGTTTCCCTAAATTGTCCCCAAGTTCATTAAGATCTCAGTTCTTCTCTAACTGCATGAATAGCCAAATATCAATGCCTTGGGTAGATCTCCCACATCCACTTAACTACTCAAAAGGCCACAATTTGTTGGTGTGATGACTTTATTTCTTCCAGAGAAATTGATTTTTACATGTGGCCCATTATAAACTTATTGACTCTGTCAATAGTTTATAAATAAACTGAGCCTTTCAAGAAGACCATAAAGCACTTAACATAATATTGTCCACTTGAGTAAATAAATAAACATCTCTTTAGAGGAGCTCAGGGATGATTAACAGAGTTGGCTGCTCAGCTCCAAGGGCAGTAGGATCCATAGAGGCATCTCAAGGGAGAAATTGGTTGCTGGTGACAGACCGTGAGGAACTGACCATTACAGGGGCCAAATGTCCCAGTCCCAGTATGGGAATTGAAAGTCTGTGTGTCCTGGGTTGGGTTGGGGTTCATTATCACCAGCAGCTGCTGGCCCAAGCAGTGGAGAGGGGCCACAGGCGGGATAAACAACTGAGCCAGCCAATGGGAGAGTGGGTAGCACACTGAGTCCTGCCCCTATATAAGGGGGGGCTGGCCTGGGCTGGGGGCCTGGTTTCAACTTGCTGCAGCGTGTGGCTTCAGTGTGGCCAGAGCAGGGAAAGTGGCATCTCGGGCACAGGTAGAGTCTATCAGTGGCTTTGTCTGTCATTTCATTGGTACTGTTGTTTTCTTCTCTCTTCGTGTTGTTTTATTAACCTGTTCTTTTCTCAACCCCCAGGGTCTCACCTTTTTTCTTCCTCCTGATTTTCCTTCCCATCCCCCAGGAGGGGCTGTGGGGGGTGGGGGGAAGAGGTGGGTGAATGGCTGCGGGTGTTGAGTTGCTGGCAGAGGTTAAACCACAACGCTGTGCTTGGAGGGTGACAGCTTCTCTAAGCACCAAATACTCTTGAAATGGAAATTTTGCCAGAGCGAGGGCTTAATAGAGAAATGGAAGCCTTGGCCCAGTGTTCTCCTTCCCATCCCACGTGAAAATAGAGATGGAGCAGTACAGTGTGTTCTGGACCCACAGCGGGCCTGAGCCCGGTGTAAATCAGCCATCGCTGCAGGCAGAGACCGGATCCTTGGCTGGGACCGAGGGGAGTATGAGGACAGTGCAGCCTGCTGAGCACTAGACCATGACAGCCCCAGAAGGTGTTGTGGAGGCTGCTAATCAGCAGATCCAAAAATCCAATAAAGTCCTTGCAGTAACTGAGAGAGGAAGATAACCACGTGTGTGAGAGCAGGAGAGAGCAGGAGAGAGCAGGGAGGGCGACATCTTACTATCAGTGTCAGTTGAACTGAGCAAATCAGTTCCTTCCAGGATCTCGGGATGGACTGAGGTTGAGTGGGGTGCGGGAAGGTCTTGGAGTTACTGAAAATGAAACGAGCCCGTGTTTGTACTTGTCTCTGGTGTGCTGATCTCCGCCCACCCGCTTCCCGGGTGATCTGCGTTATTAAAAACGCGATAAGAATCGAGGCGGGGAGCGAGGTGCCGCACGGGAGGCAGAGCAGTATCACCAGCCAAATCAATAAAGCTGGCAGGAGCTCAGTAGCTGATGCAGAGCTCTGGGTAGCAAACTGGCCGCCGCAGCGCTGCGGGGTGAGCGATCCCCGGGAGCCACTTGCCGAAGCGAACCCACAGCACGGGCAGCGCGGGGCAGGCGCCGGCCTTCGCAGCTCCACGCTTGGAGAAACATTTGCTTCTCAGGCAGGCTGCTGGGACACTAACAACCCCCTGCTCGGCTGGCCCTTTCCATGCAGAAGTCTCCAGCCTCTTGCCAGACTTAGGGAGGGAGGGTGCGATCCGTGGCAGTGAGGCCAGTAGCAAGGGGAGACCTGGAAGCTGTTTGTGGGGTCTGCTTTAGTCTGGGAGTGGAATTCTTAGGTGCAGATTTCATTAATTACATGTTTAAATACGAGTGCAGGCTGAGATGTTTTGCACTGTAAGGCTTGTTTATCCATATCTCTCTCAGGCTGACTCGTGCTGTCTGTTTTTTTAATCATTGCCATTTTCTGCTCTCTGTGCCTCAGTTTCCCCCTCTGTATTTCCTGGCAGGAGTCCCCATGGGACAAGTGATTTTGTGCGTTCTGCCCGATGTGAGCGTGTTGCTGCTGTTGTGTCACAGAGCCAGAGTGAAGCAGGCAGGGCGGGAGGGAGATTTCCACCAGCAACCCACCGACGTGTTGCAGGACCCCCGTTACCAGTGAGGGCTGAGGTGGGAGAGGGCTTATGGGGGCCAAGTCCCGGTCAGGATCAACTGGCGTGTGATTCAAACGTGCAAGAGGAGGGACTTGCACCGAGTACCACGCTGGTACCTTACGGGTTTATATTGCTAGTGGAATGGAAACTACAGCCTGTAAATCTCCTGACTCTTAACTCCCAGCCAGCGACGCCAGAAAATCCAAGCTCAGGGCTTTAAAATAAATGAATTACAGAGCTTGGCTGTGTGGCTTTTATTAGCCAGGTTCTCCCAGTGATCTAAATGTTTGGGTCACTCCGTAGTTTTTGTCTGCTGCTGTAAAGTGAGGATGCAGGTCGAGTGCTGCACCGAGCACAGGAACCTGAGAGTGACTTCCTCCTCTAATAACTCCTCCAGTGCTGTCTCCCAGGGAACCCCTTTGTATTCAATTAGCTAATGTGTGCCTAGCACTTTGAAAATATAGAGTGCCATAGAATTGCTAAGTGTTGTTATTTAACAGCACATATTTAGTGGTTGCAGCCTTGTAGCAGAAGTCAGAAAATCTACACTGTAATTGCCTGGTGTTGCTGCAGAATTTGCTGTGATTTGAGCAAAGCCTGGGGATTTCTCTTCTGTAAAAGTTCATTAATTTTGTCTGCAGACCTTCAGGGCCTACTTCTGCTGAGATCTCATGAAGCAGGATATTGACTTTTGGTGGGTGCTTTAAAAAACAGACTAAAAAGAGAGGGAAGAATTCAGGCAGCCCGGATTTGTCTACCTGAAATTCACCTTGGCAAGATTTTTGCTGGTCTTCTCTGTGCCTTTCCTCAGGTTGCCCAGCTTGGTATAAAGGAGCTGGACTGACAGAATGCAAAGTGCTGGTCTGCTCTTGCAATTGTTCCAGTGTAGGCAGTGGAAAAAACTCATTGGCAGTGGAGTAGGGTGTAATGAGGGAGAGGCTGTTTGCACCCATCTCTGTGGTTCTCACCCTCCTGTGCCCACCAGGTACCTTGGTCTTGCCCGAAACATGTGGTTAGACAGCTGTCCTTGAGCAGGCAGAGGAGGCTTAGGACAGGGTGCGCCAGGGCTTGGAGTCCCCCTTTGAACAGAACCTGCTGACAGGCATGAGTTATTTTCCTAATGGCTTCTTGCTCTTAGTGCCTTGGAAAGCTGTCTCCTAGCCTGCAACAGCTCAGCCAGCACTGCGGATAAGGAAGAGTAAGTACACGAGGAGAGGAGAGGTGGCTGTGAAACTACTCAGTGTAAGCACTGGGCCCACCAGCTCTGGCTAGCAGTCGAGGCAAGGTTGGGTATGTACACCATAGTTGTGCTCGGGTAGTTTAAACCTTTTCCTAGCTTAGGCAGAAGTCAGCTGCAGTGGCTCTCGGTGAGAGATCCTTGAATCTGACGCCGAATCCTTGTGCACCTACAACAGAGCCCTTCGTGTGTCTGAGTCTTGCTTCTCAAACAGGAACAGTGTTTCTCTACCTCACCCTGATCTTCGGAAAGGTAAATGCGTTAACACCCGCGGCCAAACGCGTGGTGAGAGGAGCCATCTGAGAGCATTGCCAAGAGCAGGGCTTTCCACCCCCTGTTTCTGAGGGCTCTCACCTCTTGCCGGGCAGCGTCAGAGGCTCAGCCATCCCCTGCCATCGGCAGGGCAGGGTTGGGGGTAGGACCAGGGCTGCAAGCCTTGAATAGCAAATGAGTTTGTGTTTGCAAAACGTGGGTTTGGAAATGTCAAGCGTGGTGAATGACCACGTAGGAAAGGAAAAAAAGCAAACAGGGATGGAAGCTGAGCTGGCAGCTACTGGACTATCTGGATGCCCTCACCCCTTTGCCCTCCGTAGTAGGCCTGACCTTATCAAATCTCTCTTATCCCATTGCAAATGAAGTGTGTCCCCCAAGGACGGTTTATCTCCTCCTCACTGCATAGGCAGCTCATGGCTCATTTGCTTGTTTCTGACCTGGGTCTGCAGAATGCTCTTGTGCACATCTGAGGGATAAACATTTAAGGGCAGAGGGTTGGAGCTGGAGCAGGATGAAGGGACAGGGAGCAGTGCAGGAAAAGGGTCACATACAGGCCACCGATCCCTGTGCGTTGCAGAGGTGGATGCTTTATGAGCATGACAGCAGCAGAGATGGGGTTTTCTGCAGCTGGAGGCTTGCCTAGAAAGAGATGATACAGAGAGCGTTGGCTGGAGAAAAAGACCAAAGCTTGCAGTGACCAGCCACTGCTAATGGGAGCTGGGAGAAAGCTGCTGTTAACATTTGAACCAGAGCAAATTGGTAACTCCAGGGGGGGGAGCGTGTCTGGATCTGTCTGTGGCTGCTTTGTCAGGCAGTGAGCCCTGGCAGCTGCCTCCAGCCTCGGCGGGGCATGGAAACTGGGGTGATGTGGCTGGGGGTCCCTCCCAAAAGCCCCACAGGGACTGGGGCTGACCTCATCACTCAGCCAGCCCAAGCAGACTGGACCCATTGGTTCAGCCTTGCGACTGCTGCGTGACCGGACCAGATTGCACCTCTGCCTCAGTTTCCCCCATGTGAAGTGAGACCAGCAGGGCTCATTCCCTCACTCAGTAATTGCAAAGTTAAGGAGCAGAGTGTAACAAACCTGCCAGGTCCTGAGCAACGTCAAAAGCTTAGAAGTGTTTTCAGAGGAGAAAAGGCATAATGAATAAAGGCACTAATTTCAGCTGCCTCGAGATTTTGGCGGTCTGGCCTGAGACAGAAGCCTTACACTGCGTGGCTCTTTTCATACATAACATCTCATTTTCCTTCTGCATATAACAAAGCCAAGAGGGCAGTTGGGCAGCTGCTCACGTTGTGCCCTGCACAATTTGCCTCCCGGCTCTGGCTGGGGGGAGATAGTATTTTGCAGGGACTCAACATATCTCCTGCTGCTCTGCTTGCATCCAGGATCTCCTCGGCCCAGGTCCTCATTAGCCATCTGCCCTCGTTGCACGTGTTGACAGGATGCTGTGGGTGAATGGATAACCTGTCAGGAAGGCAGGAGGATAATATCATTCAAATGAATCAATAGTTCACAGGCAATTTCATGTTACCTAATGTTAATGTGGTTGTGTCCAAAATGCACTTAATCCTGTGCCTGATCACACTCTCATGGGAGTTTGCTGTGCTGGAACAGTCTTGTAACTCCATGTTTCAGAGATTTACAGACATTGTTCCTACGTGCACACGGACACAGGAAAGAGAAAAAATTGCTTGACTTGCTGAAATGTTATAGCCCACGGAGCCAAAAGACATTCGTATTGGTGATGGAAGAGAATGGGTATCCAGCAGCTTCTGAAACTATTGCTCCCACCTTCTCACTCCATTTTAGCAATTAGCAAAAGAGAAATTAGTGGGCAAGGCACCATTATTTCCTTCTAATAGGATGAGGGGGGCTAAACGCTTCTTCAGGAAACTGGCTTTGTCGTGTAACTGCCTCTTTTGATGTGAATAGCAAAACAGAGCTCAATCTTTCTGCTTTCTTATTAGTTTTTTTTAATAGTCATTCTTATAAATCTTACCACTTTGCTCTTCAGAAATGCAGGAGGATGGTCCCCACACCAAAGCTCACAGTCAAAGCACCCTCCACGGGGCATTAGCATGTCCTGTGAGTGACGTCTCTTCTTGGTACCTGATGTCAGGAAGGAGCTCTGTGCTCTGGACTTCCCACAATAGAGCTGACTTTCTCAGGCCAGTTATAGGAGGTTGCTGGCTTAACCTGAAAATGTCATCCACTCCCTGCCTCTGCTGTAACCTCTGCCAGTGGGTGGATTTCAGCCCCAACTTGAAGGTGCTAGGTTTCACATGCAGGTTCTCATAGCTGCGTGGTCCCATCTTCCTATTAAGGGTATTGAGTGGTTTTTGAAGCCTGTTTTCTTCCCTAATCCCATTTTCTGTTTTGGGCTGTTTCAGGAGTTTTCCCTCCAGCGCCTGGACAGCCTGCTGGACGACCGAGTCAACATCCTGGGGTTTTCTATTTTCAACCAGTCTCACGCCTTCTTCCAAGAGTTTGTCCAAAGCCTCAACCAGTCCTGGCAGGAGAACTGCGACCACGCTCCTTTTACTGGGCCAGCAGTAAGTAAAATTCATTCCCATGGCCCACAGCCTCCCTGAGCTGGAAGCTGCTATAGACCATCAGGAAAACCTTGTGGGAAGAGCTGTGGGCTGGTTCTGAGCAGATACTGGCAGGGCAGAGTGAAGACCGTGCTCAGATAGAAACTCTGATCTCAAATGTATGAGTTCGTGGTCTTGACTACTTACTGAATCCAGGGTAAACCCTGTGCTAAAGAGCTCAGGCACATCACCAGGCTGCTGTACCTTGGGTTGGCTTTCACAGCTTTTGGTCATGGGGAGAATGGTGGCCCAGGAATGGGAAGGGTAAGCCAGACAATGTACCTTTAGTTAAGTAGGTAGGAGAGGAATTAGGGTGCCAAGCTGAGAGTTACAGGGGAGCCTTCTGATCTGGAGAATACTGAAGTGATCCTGCAGTTGCCCAAGGGGTTCCTTGAGGAGCCACGTGGGTGTAGAGCTTTAGAAGGCTTGTCTGTGCTTGAATGGCTGCACAGCTTTAAAGTCAAGCCTAATCTTAATTTGAATTATATGTGAGCGCAGAGGATGATGCAGCCCTGATTCAGTGTTTCCCTGGTGAAATTTGTCCCTGTGCATTTTACCTCTAGGAAAACTGCTTTTGGAAGAAGGAGTTGGAATGCAAATGGCATAGGAAGGGCTGGCCTTAGGCAGCCCAAGGGGCTGTGTTACGTTGCATGTTCCAACATCTCCCTGATGAGCGTGCAGATCAGCACCGAAATCTTCCCTAGGGACTCTGTGTAACCGGGAAGGTTTGCAGAGTGAATTTACCAAATCAGGGATGCAGGAGGCTGCAGCTGGGGGAGGGGAGAGAGAGAAAATGCCATCAGTTGAACTCTTTGCATCATTTTTAATGAACTCGGTCCCTTTGACAAGCCGAGGCAGCTGTGTACTGCTGAAAACCTCCTTATTATCACTACAAAGTGACAATAAGCAGGCAAAATAAGGATCTCTCTTCCTTTGTGTCCACATCCTATTGGGCTGCCATGGAGCTCAGGCCATGGTACATGCCCGGGACCATCCCACTCTCCCTCCTGCACGGAGACAGCTGCCCTGAGCTTGCTGTCTGCCCTCCTAAATCTCTGTAGGATCACTACCAGGAAGCTTCTTATTTGGGTGACAATTGCAGGGACTGTTTGGAGGCATTAAAAATAAATTTCCTTCTAACAGTGCAAACAGATGCCAGTAGGAACAGGAGTGTAGCAGGTGTGATCTCATTGCGCCTTCTTACTTGTGTTGTCTTGAACAACCAGCAAAAGCTGTAGGTGGAAGGATGCAAGAGTATGTCTCATTGCAGCACTTTTTTTCTTTTGAGAGAGAGTGAAGGAGCTCAGAGCTGAATGGAGATGCTTGGTTTGTGAGCCTGAGCCTAAATCACCCATCAGTGTGATACTAAGTCAGCTGGATGCTCCTTTCATTCATTCATAAAGCGTAATCAGCCATGCAGTGGGCTTCCTCCCGGGCCAGGGACAGCATGGCTGGAGGGGAGGGGGCTTGGCCACGCTGCATTGCCCCAGTCTAAACCACTCCAGCCCTGCTGTCATCAGGGGACCTGCCTGGGGGCTGCAGTGGCTTCCCAAGCACTGGCTGTGTGGCTGCTCCTGGCTCTGCTTGGTGTCTCTCCTTGTGCTCAGTGCTGGTCAGCTGCTCAGGAGGGACTGTTATTCTTGGTGTACAAATGGGAAATTGAGGCATGGAAGGGAAGTGACTTTTCCCATGATACCAGAGTCAGGGAACCTCAAGCATGATTGGAAGATGAGCTCAGTTTTCTCAAACCCTAGTGCAGAGTCCTAAACGAAAGATGATTTCTTTCTGATGATGCAAAAGTTCACTCAGTGTTCGTAGCAAGGCTCCCATCACCAATATGCTGTGTCCCATGTGATGAGAAAAAGGTCTTGCCCTGGGTGGTGAAGGTGCAGAGCAGGGGTGAAGTGAAATACTCCCAGGCAGGACATGTGTTTCCTTTCCTGTGTCTGCGAGGGAAATCCAGCACTATTTTGCTGTGTGTTGTCTCCAACGGTGGAAATCTGGCAGGTCTCATCTCTCAGAGAGCATCTGTCTGTGTAAGGACTTCCCCTTTTAGTCCTGGGAAGCAGAGAGCTCATGGGACAGCTCATGCTACAAACAGAAGAGGAAGCTCAACAGCTGGAAGTGGCAGGAGGGAGGTTTCCTGTGAGCTGCAAAATCCCAGGGCTTTCTTGCTAGAGCCGAGAAAGTGTCTGAAGGAGGAGGAGGGAGCTGCTTGCTCTAATGCCATTCTCATTAATCACATTGCAAAGAAAGGAAATCAGAGAAAATCATTCAAATTACAGATGGCTAGATTAGGTAATTAGAATTTAGGCTAAAACAGATGTTTGTAATTAAGTGTTTATGTCATTGAATAAAATCCAGATTGTAAAGTCTATTTCACAGGATTTTAATGGTTTTAATTCTCCATGTTATGTTTGGGGGCAAAGATACAGATGATAATATTTTAGAAAGAGAAGAGAGAACACAAGGCAAAACCCAGACTAGCCAAACCTGTTCGTGTTTCTCTGGAGGTCAGCTTACCTTTAAACATGGCCTTTATGTGGGAGATTTCCATCGATAAAGAAACTAAAGTGGGATCTTCCACGTAACCGTGTTTAACCTGCTGTAGTTTCTAGCGGGGCAGATCTGGTGTTGGGAAGAAGGTGTGCTGCAGCCAGCAAGGACCTGTAGTGAACCTGGGGGAGAGCTCAGGCACCATCCCTGCTCCCAGGGCGCAGGGCATCTGATAGCGTTGGTCGTCTTAAAGACACTGGTGGGACCGGTCCTGCCAGCTGATGTGCGCAAGGGCTGGAGATCTGTTTCTTGTCCCTTTCTAGTTGGTGGAGGGCCTGGTGTCACACCCATACCCTGCAACATCTCCTCGGTTCTCAGGCACGGCCTCTCCTCGTGCAGCTGACCGGCGTGCCGAGGGGAACAGAGCAGCCAGCCCATCTGCCTGGCCCACCATCTGCTCCCTTTCCTTGCTCCGACGAGCCATCCGTCAAGTGGCAGTTTTTATTAGCAACCTTCATTGTCAAGCATTAGGCTTTAGGGACGATGGGAAGTCCCCTGAGCCCCACAACCCCAGGAGTGCAGCACCCTTGCTGAGCTTACCGAGTCTGCCACGGGGCTCTCGGATTGCAGAGACGGTGCGAAAACAACAGGGACTGCACAAGTCAGATGGTGCGGGCAAGGGAGAGATCAATTTGTTAACAGGGAAATTGGCTTTTTGCGAGGGAGTGACAAAGCTGTGGTTTAAAATGAGAACATAAAAGCAGTGAGAGATTTTATAGGTGACACCAACTTAGGGGAGCCTGCAAAGCAGTGGAGTGGATGTTGTGATTTTTTTTTTTCTTGGGAAAAGGAAAGAAGGCGTGGGAAAGGTTCCCCTTCCCTACCAACAGGACTCGATCCTGTGTATCACAACCCCCTCTCTAATCTCTAAATCACTTAAAATCATAAGGGGGCTGACAGAAATCCTAACAAATTGTTCGAGGCTAAGGAGTAAAATATTCCAATCAATAATGTCAAATGCTTCACTAAGATCTACAAGTCTCGTGCTCACCAGCTAATAAGAGATCGTTAACTGCTCAGGGAAGACGGAAATGAAAACCCAGCAGGAGGCAATTAAACATGCTGGGCCAATATTCCGATTTGGTATGAGGTGGTGAAACTTTGGGGTCACAGGGACTGCATTTGGTCTCGTAACAGTTTTGTTTGGCCAATAGGTATTAATAAGGTTGCTGATTCAGGAAATCAAATGCTAATTGTCTGTGGTATCCTGTAACCTTAATGGGATTGGGTCTGCAATTAACATTATGTATATGCTAAAGAGCTTCATGGAACAGGGACAGAAGAGGTCCTGTTAGGAAAAGAACTCGTACTGAAGGTAGGGAGGATGTATCAGCTCCTTTAAGTTGCTCTGGAAAATGCTTCTCAGGAGGGGAATGTTTAGGTCAAGCAAAAAAAACCTTAGCAGACTGATCCCCAAACAGAAGCAGTGCAGGAGAGAGGCTTGCTGCCGTTACTAAGGAACCTCTGGTACCTCATAGCTGAGGCAGGATAGGAAACAGGGTACCCCATTTCTGTTCTCAGTCTGCCACCAATTCCTTGCGTGTCCTCAGGTGGCTCAGCTCCCCTGGTGTTACACTTCACCTCCTGCAAGAAAGCTGTAATAAAACTTCATAGCTCCGGAGCCAGTCAGTCATTATTAGCAGAAAGCTCTCAACCTATATGACCAACGGTGCTGCCTGTTGCATGGGAGACAGATCAGATGCAAGACTGACAGATGCCAGTCAAGCTGCTCAGTGCTCGCTGGAAAGTCCCTGGATCCCATTTGTGTAAAACAGATTAAACTGGTACGTGCAGGAGGAAATGTGATAGAGCAAATGTGAGTCTGTACCAAGGCTGGAAAAGTGAGAGGTTCCTGGTGCCGTTAGAGCTGGTGTTTGGGGTTTTGGTAGCGTTGGGCTGGAACTGTGCCTTTTAACTCCTGCCAGCTTGTATGTTTTAAGGTTTTGTGCTGCTTGTTAAGTGCCTGATCCCGGGCCGCTGCGGTCAATGAGGTCTCACCGCTGATCTGAGTAAGATCAAGCAGGGTTAAGTCTGGCTCACTCTGTTCAAATTAGTAATGCAGCTGAAGCCAAAGGTTTGTTGGGATGATTGAACTGGGCGAGATTGTCCCTGCAGGGCCACTGGCAGAAGTGACTAAACCTAATCAGGCTTTGGGAGGACCAGAGGATGCAGATACCACTGAAGTGGCATCAGTCACGCACAGGGTGAGGTGGGGGAAAGGAGCACCAGGCTCGAGACCGAACCTATTGCCAGGAGGTGGGATGGTAAGAGGATGGTCTGAGAAGTAGCCATGAAGAAAATGTAGCCTTGAGAGCAATGAGCTGCAGCGGCTTAATTCCAGCAGAATCAGGAGGTGACAATAATTAGAAGTGAAATCTTAGTCACAACAGTGAACACGAGAGCGCAAACGGCTGATTATTAACTAGATCAAAACCATCAAAATGATTGTGCATGGGTGAAAAACATGGTTTGTGAGGCTTGATGGGCAAAGAAATCTGATTAAAGGCAAACAAAGCAAAGATGAGAAGGAGAAGGGACAAGCTCTGTGTTTCTGGCCATTGCTTCAGCAATGCCATCACAGAGCAGGTGACTTTCGGCAGGAGACTTGACGTTGTAGCAAGGAACTTGATGGTCTCTCTGGGGTCTGAAAGCCAGGACTCAGTTGTTTGAGGTGCAAATCTAGCCAAACCTCACTTCTTGGGCTCTTCCTTGCAAAGCAGTGGTCAAAGGAGGACTCTGTAGTGCCTGGTGAAGGCTGAAGCAGCACAGTCATCTTTCTTACTGTGGGTGCAGGTAACAGGATCTTGATTCTGTCCAGCTGCCTATTTTGAGACCTTCACAAACCTGATGCTCTCAGGAGCATTACCTCCTCCCCGGGCCAGCAGATTGATCAGAAATCACCAAAGCACAAAAAAACCCCACACCTTTATTAGAAAGGGGTAGTTACTTCAGGAAACTGAGCTGGAAAAGCAAGCAAGAAGAGGAGAAATGTAACAGACTGGGAGTGGAACTGGGGCTGGCAAAGGGATTACACTTGCCCCAGCGATGCCTACACAGGTACAACGGTTCAGGGATAGTGTTGCTTTTGTCCCCCTGCCCTCAGATGGGTGCAGATGGGGTGCAGGGCACTGCTGGAGTGGAACAATAGGCAAGCAGGGTTTGCTACCTGCATGGAGGCGACCAAGGATTTTCCTCCTTTTTGAGCCCTGCTGAGGTTGTGGATGGAGCACTCTCCTGCTTGCTGCAGGGTCTTGAAGGTGCAGTGGGAAGCTTGATTTTTGTCTTCCCATCCCAATGCTTTTTGGTTTTTTTTCTTCCCCTTTTCCCACAGCTCTCTTCCGCCCTGCTGTTCGATGCTGTGTATGCTGTGGTGACGGCCGTGCAGGAGCTGAACCGGAGCCAGGAGATCGGTGTGAAGCCCCTGTCCTGTGGGTCTGCCCAGATCTGGCAGCACGGCACCAGCCTGATGAACTACCTGAGAATGGTGAGAAGGGACTGAAGCTTGCTGGTGTGTTCCGAGGTACTGCTCGTAGCTGCCAGAAGCAAAAGATGTGTCTGTGTGTGCTGGTGCTGGCACAGTTCTCAAGCGCAGTGTCGGTCTGTTTGAAGGTAGTACTGGGAATGAAAAGAGAGATCTGAGGGCTGGTTTGTCACTAGCCTTGGAACAACATGAAACTCAGGGGTTTTTTTCAGGCATCGCTGCAGAAAAACTGGAATTCACTGAATTCTTTTTTAAAGTATGAATGTTTCTAAGTTATTTGAGCTCTGTTTTGAGTGAACTTCAGTTGATATAAGGTCATGCAGCACAATTGCTTAGAGCTCAGTGTCAAGATGTGAGTTTGCCTATTAAGGGGTTTGGGCTTCTTTGAACCCAAAACTCTGGTTGCTGGGACCAATTGAGCCTAGTTCTGGCACGAGAACAGACCCTGAAATTTCAGCCTTGTGAAATAGCTGGAGTTTGTCGATGTGATTCCTGAGAACTGAACTTGACTGTGCAGAAGGAGCATGTGTTCTGTTTGGGGTGCAACCAAAATGTCATGAGACTGTTTTCTTTTCCCCCTCAAAGGAAGGCTCAGCTGAACTTGAACCTTCTACGACTTTGGTCCATGCATGTGAACCCTGCTTTAGATCTCACCCTTAGTCAAAGACAACAGAATCCTTCAGCTTCCCTTGGCTCTGCTATTAGGAGGCCCAGTAACTTGCCTTGCTTACTAAAGAGGTGCTCCAGCAGCAAGCGAGCAGGGGTTGATCTGCACAGTGAGGCTAGACACTCATCCTGGCTCCCTTGCAACGTGCTCCTGCGTTAAACACCATCCTCTGTGTTGGGGTCGAGAGACGAGGATTGCATAGCTGTGCCTGGCTGGAAGGAGGGTGGCTGGCGAGGGGGCAAGCAGCTCCCACCGCCCTGCTCTGCTGTGGGTGGTGGGATGAGCCACCTCGATGGGCGCTGTAACTCATTCTCTCTTGGACAGGTAGAATTGGAAGGTCTCACCGGCCACATCGAATTCAACAGCAAAGGCCAGCGATCCAACTACGCCCTGAAGATCCTGCAGCACACGCGCAGCGGCTTCCGGCAGGTGAGAGAGACTTCTGCTTGCTCTCCGGGTGCTGCTGTTCTTGCCCGTGAGTGCTCAAAAGCATTTGGATGGGGAAAAACGGGAGAATTTCCCATGAAATGATGGGGGAGGGAGGGAAAATGGTACTAGGAACCTCTCCAAAAAACTGCTTCTGAGAGGGAAAGGGAAGGGGGCAGTCTCACGTCAGGAGCTCCCTGCTGTCTCTCCAGCGTGGTGTGTGGATGTGCAGGACAATTTACCCCTTGGCTTATGGTGTGTGCTCCTCCGTGATGGGTTTGCCCAGCTCAGACACTTATTTGCTTCTTATCTTGATGCTTGTAGGTTCCTCGTAGCATTGTGTTCTTTTTCTGCTTGTTACCCTCTTTCTGTCCAAGAGATATTTTCTGGCTTTAGCTAAGGTTAAGGATAACCATTTGAGGCCACAGATATCAAACTGCTGAGATTGTGACACAAGCCCGTGGAATTAGGGTTTTGCTAGGAAATCCAAACCTCATTTGGGGGGGAAAAAAAATAAAAATAGAAGTCCCAGAAAAAGGGGTTTTATCTGTCTTATTTTCCTGCTGACAGCTCCACACCTGCCCTTTTCTCAGAGATTGCCACATCACCTAGACGCCAGCGGAGAACAAAAGCTATTGTGTCTTACCCCACGCTGACAGAGCATTCTGGTATTAGGAGATCTCTCCTGGTCTGGCAGCCGTGAATTTTAGCCTTGGCAAGGATGTTGCCTGCCAGTTCTTGCCTGTCAACTGACAGCTCAGCTTTGAATGCTGCCTTTAGTTGAGTGAGCGGGGGATCAGGATGGCATTTTCCCCATGGTAAGATCTTTCATGGCACCAGTGCCCTTTTAATCATTTCCCAAACCCATCATACTCTGAGCAGAAGTGACAGATCCAAGCCCATCTGCATTAATAAGAGCACGCATTCAGCTGGAGCAAAGGAAGCAAATGCTGTAAACCTCACTATGACAGCTATAGTTTTGCTGTGTTTAAATGTGGCAGGGAGTTCACATTAAACACCCAGGTCCTCTTCTCCCAGAGCTCCACAGGGAGCTCTGGCTGCAGCCTAATCTGCCCTAAGACAAAAATCTCAGCTCTTCTCCACAAACCTGGTCTGACAGGAGAAAACCTCTTTTGACCTGTTGCAGCCGCTCGGTAAATAAGCAGCTTCATGTTTCAGAGGTACCCAGGAAAGCTGCGCTGGGATTAAGCTTCTCAAATTTTCCATCAGAGTGCAGTGGTGATAAATCACTTCCAGTCACAATAACAAGATGTGGGAAGGTCGGGGCAGTCCCTCAGTGTGTGCAGCTGCCTGCTGAGAGCCTTTGGTGGCTGCAAACCCTCTCCTGTCAGAAGCCCACCAGGGAGGACTTAGTCTTCATAAAACTGGTCCGTATGGCTGCTGCAGCCTTTCCACTGTCTGCTCTCCCCTTCTCAGGGGTCTTGCCTGAGTGGCAGCAATGCCCTGAGGGGTGTTATGGCCCCTCACAAGCTGCACGAGTTTGTGCCTGGGAAGGGCATCCCCGGCCAGAGCTGTGAAAGCTGGGCAGGATCCTGCCTGATCCCACTCGCCCCTCTCAGTCGTTGCCAAGGGAAGCCAAAGGCCACTCTGCTGTGACATAGATGGTTATTTTCTTCTTGCCAGCACAGCGAGAATATAATAAAAATCTCATAATAAAAATGACTAAATAAATAATTAGAAGTCATTTAATTAAAGCTGTCGTGAGGAGATGGGGTAAGGAACAGACATTGGCTTCCTGGAGCCAGTCTTGTTCCCATGGGTTATATTAACTGATTTGCTCAGGCTCTTGTTTGAAACACTTCTATTCCCTCCTTAGTTTTAATCAAGCTCACGCTCTCTGCACATTTCTCTTTCTTTCTTTCCCTGTCTCTCTTTCCCTCTCCCCCTCTCTCTCCTTCCATCTATCGAAGCCATAGGGACTTCCAGCTCATCAGCTTTGATAGAGTATTCAGCGAATTTTGAAGCTGATCCAGCCAGCAAACAAATTAGAGACACTTAGACTTTCTAACTTGCTGTTGCTTTTGGGCAAGGAGAGACAGGGCTTTTTGACATCCAATTTTTAATACATTTATGTAACACACCAAACGTGTCTTTTCCTGATTTAGCTTAACTAGTGGAAATTTTTCCCCAGCCATATGAGAGCTGCTCTCTGTTCACAGGATGTGCGATAAAGCACAGGCTCATTAATGTGTTGGTGATCCATAGATCTGACAAGGACTGAGTTTGTAAATGTCATCTTTTTATTTTTGCCCCTTTCTTTGCCCCTTTGAAAAACATTGCAGCACACCCCTTCGGTTTCAGCAGAGTGATTTGTAGTAGACCAAGAGCTGAGGTTTGGCAGCTTCACAGGAGAAGGGAATGAAGAAGGGCCCGAGGGAGGGTGAGTGTGCAGTGAGAGGCAGGGGAAGCTGCTGTTGGGGCTGGAGCCCCTGCAGTGGGCACGTTGTCCCCAGCTCTGCCTGTGACCTCTTGCTCTCGCCAGGTTCTAGGTGCAACCGGTTACTTGCTGTTTAGCTAAAGGCTCTGCCAGCGCCCTGAGAGAGAGCAGTGCAAGTGACAGGGGTGTCTAATTGCTATGTTGATGAGATGCAGATAAATCATCAGCCGATAGCTCTGAGACCCCCTGCAATCCCTACCCCATCAAACCTTTTTAACTTAGAAGCAGCTAATCAATCTCGATGGGACTCGTTCCTCTTTAGCTGTTACCTTCAGTGAGAGTTCAGGGACAGATCCTGCCAAGAGCTGAATGTCTGTTGCTCCCCAGGACCTGGCAAACTCAGTGCATGCCACCATCGAGTCCTGCCTGGGCTATGCCAGCTGTCAATCATGTCATCTGAAGGGAGGAAGGGGATCGCGGGGTCTCTGCTTGGCCTCGGGGATGGGTTGTGTGCGTCTCTCCTGATCGTACAGGTTTTCATAGATGCTTTCTGTGTCCCGTGCTAACTTCTGTGGAGGAAGCTTTTGCCTGCTTGCCTTGCTGGTGTCAGTCTCGCAGCAGTGTCCTGCAGGAGAGCCAGCCACGTGACAGACCTGCCCAGGGTCCCCTGAGGGCTTTCCTTCACTGGATTGTTTTATTGCCTCCCCTTTGGGCCAACAAAGGCACCATGTTCCAAGTACCTACTTAATTGTATCTCCTCCTGGCACAGTGTCTTTCCCCTTAGTGCTGACAAGGCTCTTCAAACACAGACTTGATGAGAGATGATAGCATTTTGTACTCCTTCTTTTTTCTGGGGACAGGAAGGAGAGGTGACAAGTGCAAGCTGTAGGACAGTGCTTGCTGATCAGAGCCCCGAGGGTATCCTGGGTTTGTTGCAGGGTCCTCTGCCTGTTTTAAGACACCCATATGCAAGGCTGGCTTTACCTTCATTTTCACCTGGGGAATGGGATGGTAAGTACCTGTGGTGCCTCTGAGGCTTACAGAGAGGTCTTGCTACGTCTTCTTTCCCTGCCGTGAGGTGCCATTCAGGTCTGAGGGGCACTGAGCAGAAGACTTCATTAAAATCATTAGTTTGAGTGGTACTTTGTCATCTCGCGCCACAAGGAGCTTGAAAGCCCGGGCGTCGCGAACGCGGCTGCGTCTGAACGGAGGAGCTGAAGGGTTGAAGGGAGAATGTCCCGCTTGCATCGCATCAGCCACCGGTGATTTCCTGCGGAGACGAGAAGTCTTTGTCACCGATTCAAACAACGCCTTTTGCAGAGCAGCTGATTTGAGGGACCTTGGCTGCAATGGCACCTCCTTGCTTATTCAAGGCTCTTTGGACTGGTTCACACTGAAGCTGTGTGTGCGTTCCCTGCCTGTAACGGGGAGGTGTGACAAGGCAGACCTGCTGGCAGTGCAGGCAGGATGGGCAGAGGGCTGAGCACTGGGGGACCTGCAGTGGAGTTAGTCCCTCGAGGGTCAGTGCTGGGACCAGTATTATTCAATATATTCATCCACGACCTAGATGAGGGAACAGAGTGCTCTGTCAGCAAGTTTGCTGATGATACTAAACTGGGAGGATTGGCTGACACACCAGCAGCCTGTGCTGCCATCCAGCCAGATCTGGACAGACTGGAGAGTTGGGAGGGGAGAAATTTAATGAAATATAACACGGGCAAGTGTAGAGTCTGGCATCTGGGCAAAAACAACCCCATGCACCAGTATAGGTTGGGGATTGACCTGTTGGAGAGCAGCACAGGGGAAAAGGACCTGGGGGTCCTGGTGGACAGCAGGGTGACCATGAGCCAGCAATGTGTCCTTGTGGCCAAGGAGGCCAATGGCATCCAGGGTGGATTCTAATACAGGTCTAATACGGGGTTAGGGTTAGTTGGTCAAGAGAGAGGCTCTCCTCCCCCTCTGCTCTGCCCTGGTGAGGCCGCATCTGGAATATTGTGTCCAGTTCCGGGCCCCTCAGTTCAAGAAGGACAGGGAACTGCTTTAGAGAGTCCAGCACAGAGCCACAGAGATGATGAAGGGAGTGGAGCATCTCCCTGCTGAGGAAAGGCTGAGGGAGCTG
>WUAM01000263.1:743569-766213 GCA_024336885.1 Actenoides hombroni
TATTACATATTTTGCTCTTATAAGACCGTGATAGAAACACACAGAGTAAAAAAACATTGCACTAATCTTTTAGTAAAAAAAGTAAATACTACTGTTAATTTAGAATAATAAATGTGAATTATATAACTTTACATAAATACAAACCATATATATGTAATATGAAAAGATACAGAAGTCACACTTAGCCAAAAAGCCAAGTTTGCATGTAAACCTGCATTGAAAATAACAGAAACAACAACTAGAGTGGGTATTTAAGATCACTATCAGTTAGTTACAGCTAAAGCAACAATTGTGACTGAAATACAAGGAGTTTAAATATTTCCTTGTAAAAGTTATCAGATCTATCAATGACATTAAAAATAACACACATTTTTTACACAATTTCATTTTGATTTTAGTAACAACTCTATGCTGCAACGTACTGCAGTCCCTTTGCAACGTATGTCCTCAGCTGAGTCACATCACAGCTAAGTGCACATAGGCTCTACATTTTTCATGCAATATCTCTACCTTGCAAATTAGCAAATTCCAAAATTATTCTAATCAGTAAAGTGCTGCTTTGCTCAGTCAGTTCCCTCACGGATTGCTTCTTATACTCAAGTCAGAATTTGGAGTAAAGGTTGGTAACTGTAAGAGCGTAACATAGAACAATACCAAGCAGAATTCCAGCAAAATGTAGCTACAAGGTAATTTAAACATCTAATGTGGGGGAGAGAAGATGGGAACAAGTCAGTAGGCACAGGGCAGCCCGCTGGAGATGTGGACAGAGGTGGTCTCCTTGCCCTTCTGCACCACACTGAACAGAGCTGATAACGTGCCCTCAAAAAATTCACAGCAGTTGAACTAGCATTTTTAGGAAAACCTCTTTCCTTCAAAAAACTGTAGCTAAGCTCCTCTTATTTTAGTTTCTCTCACATCAAAATTAACAGTAGGGGGGGGGGAGGGGATTTAATAGATCTTCTTCTCCCAAGGACCCCATCCAACATCTTCCTCTTTCATACTCCCTCCCCAACCTTGTAATCTCTAAATCTTCCAGACAAAGATATTCATCCTCACAAGCAATTGTGCTGCTGAGCCTCAAACTACAGCTGAGGAAATATATTTGAAAGGCAAGCCAGCTTTCAGCAGCATAATGTCAAAAGCAGCTGACAATACACAGCGGTTCATCAAAAGGGCCAATTCTTCAGGAGGTGATTAGTGGTTATTTTCAGAATCACAACAACTTGCTCAGAGCTGTACAGAACAAAAGACACATGCAGTCTCTGTCACGTGAAGTTCATTGTAACAGATGCTTGAAAGAAAGCGAGAATGATCCAATTTCATTCTTATTTGCCTTTATTTTAAATAAAGCAAAATTCCAGTGACTCCAGTGCTTCCAGTCACCTCATTGAAATTACTAATGATGCTAGAATCAAATGCACTTTCCCCATTCTGCTTCTATACTTTATTTTATGCTCAGTTCCTCTAATATAAATTCATTTCTTGAGACTAAAGAGTTATAAAACCTAAAGAACAAAGACCACCATAGCCTCAAGTGCCACCCACGACCAGCAGATTCCAGAAGGACCAGAAGGTAAGGCAGCCTTGCTGCTATTTTGCAAATAGCACTCATTAAGCCACATGATTTCCCAGGTCCTCATCAAATTCCAGCTTTATCAGTAAATACCTTCCTAAGACTGTCTAATCCTCAAATCCTGTTTTTCAATCCACAGTTTCAGCAAGCCCTTCTCCTTGCTGTAAAGTGTACAGTAAACCTGGCTTGAGAGACCAACCAATTGCCAAGTTCTACCCGGATTTCAGTGTAAGCAGCTGAATTTCATTGTAAGCAAGCAGACAAAAATCTCTGAGCTGTTCTTGAAGTCAATGAAATGGACTGTGGGATCCCTGAGGGAGGAAGAGAGTTATATGATCGTTAACAGGACTCAAATTATTTTTTTGCTGAACACCCTCCTCACCATAATCAATGTAGAGAGGTTATGAACACCGCCTGAAATTCTCTGGGAAGTAGGACTAAGAAAGATAGGCTCTTTCCAAGAAAACTGAAGATCCTTTGGAATATCTATTTGTAGCATCACTTGAGATTACAGAAAAAGCTGGCTCAGAATGTTAATGTTGTGCCATGGCCTGATTCACATCTTTATTAGACAACTGAAATAGCTATTAGGTTGCAAAAAGCCCCTGTCTCCAAAAAGCTGTTCCACTGGAAGAACTTCTGACACCCTTGCTGTAAATTAGCCGATTTTTAGGCAGCAGTAACTGAGTGGAGCATCTCCCTGCTGAGGAAAGGCTGAGGGAGCTGGGTCTCTTTAGCTTGGAGGAGACTGAGGGGTGACCTCAGTAGTGTTTATAAATAGCTAAAGGGTGAGTGTCAGGAGGATGGAGCCAGGCTCTGCTCAGTCTCAACTAATGATAGGACAAGGGGCAATGGGTGCGAGCTGGAGCATAGGAGGTTCCACATAAATATGAGAAAAAACTTCTTCATGGTGAGGGTAACAGAACTGGAACAGGCTTCCCAGAGGGGCTGTTGAGTCTCCTTCTCTGGAGACATTCAAAACCCACCTGGCCACGTTCCTGTGTGACCTACTCTAGGTGACCCTGCTCTGGCAGGGGGATTGGACTCGATGATCTTTGGAGGTCCCTTCCAATCCCTACCATTCTGTGCCTACACAGCCTGGGGATGTGGAGGGAAGTCTCTCCATCCAGGCCATGGGCTGTCACCTGTCACCAGGTCATATAAATCCCTCTCGCAAAGGCGTTGAGCTCCAGCTTGCAACCAGGTGGTTGTGTTGCCCTTGCTGCTCTTCTGGGAAAGACATGACATGGCTTAAACTCCTCTGATCATTAGAAACCCTCTTCTAATTTTCAGCTTGTTTATTTCTGGCTGGTTTATATCTATTTATTTTTGTGCCAACGCTATCATTTTAGCTTCAAAAGCTGTTCTACCTCTTTGCTGTGGACCTCCTCCACCTGCTGTATTTATACAGACCAATCATATCCACTACTAAAAAATCCCAAGTCCTAAAAACTCTTTAAGTCCTAGTCCAGAGCCTTAACAACAGGATCATCTTATCCATGTCCGTGTAGAGCATTTGATTATTTCCTAACACATTTTGCAGATGAATATGTTTTCTGTTTTTCAGAGGCTCTTTATAAGGTAGATAGAGATGATTAAAATCACCTTGACATCCATCTTGCAAGAGAGGGAGGGATCTTGCCATCCCAGACATCCTCTGACACATTACACTTCAGAAACGGCGAACAGCGTGAGGAGTCAATTAGTGGCTTCATCACGCTGCGAGGGGGGGACAGTGGTGAGCTGGAACGACACAGGGTGGGGTGGAGGTACCCCCCAGCACAGGGGAGTGTTTGGCTTTGGTGCTGTGTTAAAACCAAGGTCAAACCCACTGCGCTGTCAGAGGAGGAGGCAGTCAATTAGTCTCAGTATGCCAGCAGGGGAGGGACAAATTTGAGAACAGTGAGGGCTGTTAAAATTAAAGTTAATCTGTCACTAATCTCTGGTTGTGAAATGGCGGGGGGGGAAGGGAAATTGGGCAATGTTTATGACTGATCACTCGGGGAGGCAATTGCTGCAGAGGGTCTGGTGTTCAGCAGTCGCAGCAAGAGGCAAGCACCTTTGTGGGGAGTTGGGGAACGCAGCGGGATAAATCCAGCCCGTGGCACTGGCACAGGCCAGCTAAAGCTCTGCTTCAAGACCTCCCTGTCCATGAAGCACACGGGAAACTTCCCAGTTTGGGACTGTTGAGAGGAGTCCTGCACTGCAGTGTCACTGTGATGCGACGTGCTCGGTGGTCGTTAAGCCGCAGCAGTCAAGAGTACAGGATGCTCAAGATCTGCTCTGAGACCCTGTCACTGTGCCACCATCTCCCCATCTGTCAGGTGAGGCTGGTAACCCCTCAGTGCCGCCTCTGCTGGTGGGGAGCCTCCGGGACATCACGCTTCCAACACATTCAGAGGTCCTTGCCACGATGGGTGCTTTTAGCAGAATCTTTATTGTGTTACCTGCAGAGTGAACAAGGCCCCCACCCCGGGACTCAGCTGGCCCTGCCTGCACTGCTGCAGAACCCTCCAGTCCAGCTGGGCAGGACAGCAGACGTGCTCAGCTCTGTCCTTGGCTTTCCCTGCCTGCTTTCCTCCTGCAGATCCCTCGAGTGATCACCGTCCTGTTTGCACTTCCTGCTGCCCCTTGGGCCCAGGGATGAGGGGGCTGGATCTGGGACCCCTGGCAGCTGGCCACCGTTATGATGGCTTGTCCTTGGGCTGAATTTGCACCAGGAGAAGAAAGGACTCGGCCCTCTCCCGACCATCCGGAGCCATTCAGCCTGCCGACAGCGTAGCAGCGTGGCTGTGGTTTCAGGTTGTGTCCTCAAGCCATCAGTCACACCAGAGCCAAAGCACTGCCAAGGAAACCACAGAGTCAGTCCTGAGCGGTGTAAATCAGCGTGCCTCCCGTGCTCTTCCACGGCAGTGCACCTGCCTGGCCTGTAGCTCTGTGTCACCTTCCGCCCACCTCTTTGAACATAACAAGATCACTTTCTGATGGAAGAGGAAATTATTTGTTCCTACCACCCTGGCAACCGTGGCACAGCGAGAGGATAACCTGCCTTAGACCAACAGTGCCCAAGATGGCATCATGTCAGTGTGAGGGAACCAGGGATGGATTTGCTCTGGCATCATGGCTCTGGAGGAGCCCTTGGGTGTTGGCGTCACCCGCTACCTCTTAGGGCCACAGCAGTTTCCTTCAGCCGTGTCGGAGGACTTGGGCAGTGGGCAGCAATCCAGCACGCAGAGGGCTGGGACCTGGCAGGGGCAGGGAGGCTTTGGAGGAGAAAGAGGAGAGAGAAGGGGTCTCGGGGAGGGCTGGCCTCCCTCAGCCGCTGTCTACCCATGAGAAAATCCAGAGGCTGTTTTAGGGAGCACAAAAGAATGAGAAACTAATTTGCATGCTCTGAACTGAGGTGCTGATCTCCCTGCCCAGAGCTCTGAAGGAGGGAGATTAGGCTCTTGAAGTTAAAATTAGATTTTGTTGAATATTCCTCCCCCCTGGCTGAAGGCAGCGGCTGGGTGCTTTGCATCACAGCTGAGTCACCATGTCCTCCCAAGCACTGGGGGACTGGTCCCCACCGCCAGCGGTGGCAATTGGGTTTACTGCAGTGACACTGGTGCTTGGATGGGTGAATTAAGCTGTCCATGGAGCTGTTGGGGTGTGATGAGCCTGAATCAAAGGGTTTGGAAGTACTTAATCATAGTAGTTGACACCCATTATAGCAGATAGAGGAGATGAATCACAGTGCAGCACCGCTGAGAACGTGACTTCATTTCACCACCTGCTGCCAAGGTGGAACTGCCGGTCAGGGCTGGAAGGCATCTGCCCCACGTCAGCACTGCTGCTCTGGGGTGGCAGCAGGAGCTGCCACGCTGTGATGCTCCCCGTGAAGTGGCTTTTCTCGCTGAGGAACTCGCAGTGCCTGTGCCAGCCTTTAATTCGTGCCAGTGGCACTCACAGGAGGACAGCGGGAGGTTTTACTTCCTTCTGGGCAGGAGAAACCCGTGTTCAAAGTTAGAGGCAGTCTGAGGCAGGAACCGAATCTCCCCATTTCTGGGCTTTTGCTGGGAAATCAGGAGACTTCAGCGCTTCCTGAAGTCCTTCCGAGCTGTGTTGGAAACACCCAGCACCCGTGGGAAGAGCTCAGCCTCCCCAGACCCGGGCGTAGCACTGACCTCGCAGTGCCCACCACGAGCAGGGACAGGTTTTTGGCATCGTGCACTCTGGGATGTGCTGGGTTAATCTCGCTGCTGGCCCGTTGTGGGGGTGCATTGTAAAGGTAATGGAGCGTTCATAAACATCTCTTCCAGGGCCAGCTTGATGGTTGTCAGTCACCGGAGCCATATGGCAGGGTGCATACAGTAATTTGCCCTATAAATTCCCTTATTGTGCTGTTTCTCTCTCCAGATTGGCCACTGGCACGTTTCTGAAGGACTCAGCATGGACAACAGGATCTTCTCCTCCAACATATCAGACAGTCTGTTCAACACCACGCTCATTGTCACCACCATCCTGGTAAGTGAGGGGGTCACCTACAGTTCCCATTAGCTCTTCGCCAGCCCGACGCTTAGGGATATCAATCAGCTAGAATATTATTCCCTCCTCCTACCCCCCTTGCCCCCCAGCATGCAGCATTGCACACTGATTTCATAAAGAACAGACGATCACATCTCTAATTACAGCACTGAGGACAATTCATGACAGTGTAATTAAACTCGAGTTGATGTTTCATATGGAAATGATATTTGATGAATTCGGAAGCAGCTGGGGAGAGGGCTGGGATGGGGATAAGTTACCATTTCACATTCATCTCTGAAGGATGTTCTTGTTTTGTGTACAGCTGGTAAGTTGAGGGGGCAGTTGTCCCTTCTACCCATAAAATCACTGGAATAGGCAAAAATGGGTACAACTTTTGTACCCTGGTCAAGAGGAATATAGTGGGATGGAAGACTGTCCCAGGTGCCCTTTATATGAGGCTCTGCCATCCCAGGGCTGCCAGGGAGCCCGCTGCCCTCCCAGCACCATGCTGGTGGGACACCTCGGCTAAGATGGGAATGACAGCTGCCCAGTTTCAATGCAGGAAAACCCTTACTTGATGCTGAAGTGGAACCATCAGGAGCTGGAAGGCAATGACCGCTACGAGGGCTTCTGCGTGGACATGCTGAAGGAGCTGGCAGAGATCCTGCGTTTCAACTACAAGATCCACCTCGTTGGCGATGGTGTGTACGGAGTCCCTGAGGCCAACGGCACGTGGACAGGGATGGTCGGGGAGCTGATTGCTCGGGTAAGTAAATTAGCTGCTCTTTCTGACTCTGCTCTAGTGGGACTTGGCAATGAAAAGCCCTGATGCTTCATTAAGTGCTCCAGGATGATAAGGACGGATGGGGTTTTTAGTTCATTTGTGAGACTTTGACCAGAATATCTCCATTGAATGTGTTCTCCCAATGGCAAATGTATTTGTTGTGTCGATGTGACAGCGTGCAAAGTAGTCAGAGGAGGAGTCAGGGCTCTGGGTGCTCTCAGGGGTGCTTACTTTGTTGGAAGGGAGGCCTGGACTCCAAGGTCCCTGTGTGAGAGCTTGATACAGAATGAATTATTTTTTTTCCCCAGTGGAAAAATTAATGAAAATTTGGAACAGGAAAATCTGCTGCTTCTGGCAGGGGCTGGTAGAAGCTGTAGAAAACTTTAAAAAACCACATTGTTTGGGCGGGAAGCAAGAGTCACATTTCTACCCATAAAAGTTCTGGCAGATTCATTTCAGCTCCTTGACTTGGAGCATTGTTTCTGGAGAGGAGCATGTATTGTTTGCTTGAAGTGCGTGGATTGAGATTTATTTCTTTTTTTTTCTCATGGCTCTGCACAGCAGCTAGAGCAAGAGCTGAAGGCTTTGCTGGGTTTGACAACACTTCTGTGCAAGCGGGTGCTCAGTCAGCCTGTCCCCCCCCACGCTGCACTTTGTTTTCCTCCGCAGCTAAAGGTAGTCCTGCCCCAGGGATCCCGAAGCTTAAATACAGTTCATGAAATGCTCTGAGATCCTTAGTAAAATAGGCTTAGCCAAAGCTAACATTAAGATGGATGTTATTTAAACCAACGCTTCCTTGCTCGCTGATTTCTCCCCTGCCTTGTTATTACTGAAGCACCTGTGAGAAGCCAGCAGCAGTTTCTCAGCTGGTGGCAAATCTGCGGTGAGGTGGATTTATGATAATCCACGGCACTGGATGAGAGAAGCCCCTGGGCTGCCCCATCCTTATCCTCACAACAGTGGTGCATCCTCCTGCAAAGCAGAGGAACGAGGGCCCGAATCTGTCCCCTGTGGCTCCAGGAAAGGGTCTGGGGCTCCTGCTGCAGCTTTGCTCCTGGCTGCAGGAGATGAGCGAGCACCTCAAGATGCCCACTGGCATCTGTCTGCTGCTTCCTTAGGTGGCAAAGGGGACCTGCTTGATGCTCATCATACCGTAGCAGCTTCAACTGAGTGTCTAAAGTCAGGCAGGACAACTCTCAGTGTAAAAGACTTGCTGAGGGCCAGGGCAGAGTATGGACTGGAGATCCCTTCTGAACTAGCACCCTGTCTCCTGGGTCGCCCATCCCCGGTGGAGCGATAGCTCTCGACACCAGCTGAGATCCCACCTCCTCCCTCTGCTTCTTCTGAAGAGCCTGCTGTATGGTTGTTTGCAAATGCTCGGGGCTATTGGCGTAGTGTTTATACATCTCTCTCTGTATACACACACACACACACACACACACACAATTACAGTTCTGCCTTGTTTCTTTTGGGAGGCAAGAAGGAAGGTGCAGAGAGCAGCTTGTGATCTATGCAAACAAAGGAAGGGAACAGCCGTCAAATTTTTGGCCTACTAACCTTGGCAGTGCCTCTCCATTAAATAGGAGCTTCTAGAGGGTTGCTTTTCTGTAGTTGTAAGTGTTTTAACTTTATCTCCACATAGACACCATTTGTTTCTTCTGCAGCTCAAGCCTTATTTAGGAGGATTTTTACTTCTGCTTCAGCAGGGCGGAGCTGGCAAAATCAAAAACTGGGGAAGAGAAAAAGCTTTCTTTGCTTTGTTCTTCCAGGCCCTTTAGAGTCTTTGTAATGGTTTCAGTGAGTTTTTGATCAGAGCCAGGGACTGGCACGTTGGATTGGGTCAGCCAGGGCAGAGCTGACCGTGCGCGTGCTGTTGGGTTTGTTCAGGGCTACTGGGGATGTTGCTTTCTGGGGTCATTTCGCTGCCCAAGGCAGGAGTGTTTCCTCTCCTCCCGTGACAGTCAACCTCTGGGAGGGGTTGGCCTCATTTCTAGCCCCTTGTTCTTCTTCTACCCCACTTCAGGTCCACTCGAAGCAGAAAAGCCAGCGGATCCCACATCGGGTGCACACACATCGCGCTCTTGGTGGATTTATCCCTTGGGCATGTTTCTCTGTTCAGACTTCAGCATAGGGAGGGCATCAGTTGGGACACAAATCAGTCACAGGAGTCAGAACTTCCCAAATCCCCCCGAAATAAAAGCTCTGCTCCTGTCTCTTTGTGCAGTGCTGTATTGTCATAGGAAAGTGATTCCCCCTTGGCCCCGATCAGCTGTCTGAAAGTGATGTTTCACTAACGTGCACTGAGTGTGCAGGACCAGAGGGTCAGAAATTATCCAGCTCCACGCAGTACCTTTCCAGTTATTTTTTGCTCTGTAATCCCCCCCATGGCACTGAATCTCCTCGGAGCTACTATAGACTATATGGGAAAAGTGTTTCATTTTATTGCTTCTAAATTGACCAGCTATTGATTTATTCTTAAGCGCTGAAAATTCTATTACAGCTAATTGTGCACTGTGATATGATTGAGAAGGATGCTGTATAAACATAAATTTGCTGTGGACCCAAATTCACCAGTACATATCTTATCGACCTGCTCACAAAACTAATTAAGAGCTAAGGAAGAGGGGGGACTGTGGTGGCTTGGGGGGATTAGTGGAAGAGCTGTAGAGGCTCCTGCGTCTAGGTCAGCAGTGTGACTTGTCATCGGCTCAGGAAGCCCAGGCACTTTGTGATCAGCTGATGGAGATTTGGCTTGGGAAAAATCACTCGGAAGGACTCGAGCCCATTCTTTAGTCAAAGATGTCACAAACTCTGAAAACACCAAGCTAATTGGTCCCTCTGTGCACGCAGGGCAGGGAGGCTGAACCCCGCCACTCATTCATTGAGTGAGCAGGGGAATAAAACTGCTCTCCAGCCAGGGCAGATTTCCCCCATCAGCCTCACTGTCCCTGGCACTGATGGCTGCAGTCTCCAGCAGCTCGGCCGATGCTGTGCACGCCTGTTATCTGTAACAAGCAAGCAAGGGGGACAGCAAATCTTCCTCTGCCTCCTAGTTTTTGGCCTCAGAGCCTTAGGGGACAGCAGGGCTGGAAGAATTACATCTTGCTCCTTCCCACTGCAGCAGTGTCTGGCTCAGAGTCCCTGATGGTTGTCTGGTCTTCCCTCTCTTTCTCTCCCTCCAGCACATCCTGGAGCTGAAATGAATTCGACACAAGCCAATGAGTGTATTTTCACGGCAAGGTGACAGCCTTCTTGCTGTCCTGCCGTGCCTGTGCTTGCTGTCTTGGTAGCGTCGTGCCGTGGTGCCTGTGCTCTGTGCCTCTACGTTAGCTCAGAGCAAGCCACTGGCGCTCGGCTCCTGTGCTTCTCCCTGAGGAGATGGCCTTGTGTCTGAGAGATCCCTCAGCAACAGTTGCTGAATTTACCCGTCTCGGGGATGCCCCCAGAGACTAGAGCTGAGCTAACAGGAGATGGTGAGGTTTGTTTTCGCCAGGAAGCTGTGTTGGCAGGAAGCCGATGCTGCAGTTTTGCTAAAAGACCTCCCAGAAACCTCCCTCTGATGCAGCTGGAACCAGTGCTCTGGCTGGCTGGGTACCAGAGCTCGGTGGCAGTCCCCTCCCCAGAAGACCCGTCCTGCTCACCCGTGTCAGGGTGCAGGGTGTGGGAAGGATGAAGCAGCCCTGGCAGGGGCACGATCTGTGCAGGCTGGCCGTGTGTTTTGTGCAGCCCATACCAGCTGCCCGGGCTGCCTTCAGCATTGTTTAAATAACACACCACGGTTGGTGACGGCAACGCAGCAGATCCAGGAGTGTTTCCGGGACACGTGCATTTGGGCGAGGCTGGTGCTGCTGCAGAAGGCACCTCAGAGCGCACGGAGTGAGGAGGGGGTGATGGGGGACAGCAAGCTCCTGCTCTCCCCTTCTGTGCAGGATCGTTTGGGGAGTGAGATGTTGTGGAATAACGCTAGACCTTTGGCATCTGTCTCAGTGGTTCGAATCCGTCTGGGCTCGGTGTGATCAAAACTCTTTCTAAAGTGGGGCAGATGAAGCTGTCCGTCACCTGGAAGGCTCTGGCTTAGGATCAGCAACACCAAGAACTGAAAAGACCTTAAAGCTTTGGGGTGATGGCTTTTCCAGCTTCCTTGCTGGTGGCCAGATGGTGCTTTACAATCAGAGGCCCTCTCCCTTCAACTGCTCCAAAAACGGGGAACGGCAGGAAGGGGAAAGGAGAGAGAAGATATTTCAAACTAGGCAGAGTCCTGCTCTCTGCTCAGCGGTGGGTGTTGGTGTTGAGCGAGAAAAGCTGCGTGTGGGTGAGAGGAGGGAGGGGGAGTCGGTTTGCAACAGCCGGGCGGGAAGGGGTGACGGGGGGGGTTGGGGAGGGGGGGGGCGGGGGGGGAGCGGGGAAGCGAGGGAGCGTGGGTTGTTGAGCAAACACAGTGAGAGTACGGGCAGAGAGGTTCGCATCGCGCTGCTGATTTTGCCAAAATCAGACACGAGGTGGTGGGTGTGGTGTGAGCTGACGAGGTTTCCACGCTGGTCCCTGTGTGCTTAGGGTCTCCGTGCCTGGTGCTTCACCTTAACGGGCTTTTTGCCATGGGCACGGTGAGCACCTGGCACAGACTTTTTCCTCCCAGTCCTTGAGACAGTTCAGGTGAAGGACAGTGGGTGAAGGCAGACTCGAGGCTGACATCTGCACACATTGCTGGTCATCCCATCCCTGACTGTGGCCTGAAGGGAGGGCTGCAGCCTCTGGAGCTTTCGGGCTGTCGCTTTTCATACGGCAGAATTCATCCATGTCCTTAAAAAAAAAAAACAAACCCAAACACCAGTTTTGAGTGACCCTCATCTGCCCCTGCCTTCGGATGCAAGAATACGCATCCGAGCGCGCGATCTGCCTGCCGCTCGCTCCGCCCGAAATAGCTCCTGTCAGCTCCCATGGGCAGCTGGAGCAGAAGCCATCGGGACATCGCTGCGGCGGCCGAGCCAAACCCGTCGTGCCGCGGGACAGCTCTGCAGATGCTGCCCAGGTCAAACCGCCATCCAGCACCCACTGCTCACCCGGCAGAGTCGCTGGAGGTCACCCGCTCCACCCCCCCGGCCGGGTGCTCAGTACCACATCCCAATGGGTTACTGGTCAGACAAGCACCAGCGCTGAGGCTGGCTGGGGGTAATAGCTGGAGATCAGGTCGGTCCTGGCAGTTGACACCGAGTTCAGCTTTCTAGAAGGCTCTCTAAGCAGGGGGAGCAGCGGAAGGAACTGTTTTCCCTGACCTCGGCCACGCTGTCGATGCTCTGTGGGCAGTGCTGGGAAGAAGGATGCTCTCCTGTGCACCCAGGGGATGCAGCATCCGAAGTCCTGTTCAAGGCAGGGACTCCTGCTCCTGGAAGGAATCCCAGCCTCGTGCTCCCAGAGCTGTCCTTCCCGCTCGTGTTCCGTGCGGTTGACGCAGAGGGAGCCGAAAGCCTAACGCCGCTTGGGCTTTCTCGCCGTGGTTTGGTCCCATCGCCTGCCAGGAGGTTGTGAATCTCTGTGGGGCTGGGGCTGGGCCTGTCTCCTGGCTGGTACCCCGTGCCGTGGGAGGCTTTGGCGGGATCCTCTCTGCCCGGGCTGAGGGCTGACGTCAGACCCCATTCATCACCATTAGTGCCGAGATGAGCCTTGTCAGCATCTGCAGTGAGGAGGCGGCCGCCTCCTCCCAACTGCCAGTCCCTGCAATTTACTTCCTAAGGCTGCTTAATTGTTGTTCCTCTTCAGGAGCCCAGCTCAGCCCCCATGTTTAACATCCTTTTTCCAGTGGCAGCACGATGCAGGCAGATCCCACGGTTAATGCCAGGTATGGTAGTGGCAGCTCCTGCTTTTATCTCAGACACCAGCCCACCTGGCCTTCTCTCGCCTAGCAAGAGTTTGGCCTTGTTCAAGCAGAGTTTTGTTCAAGAAGTGTCTGTCTCTACTCCGAAAATGCTCTGGGTCTTTTTCTAAGCCTATTTCACGCTGACATCTATAGCTGCAACTGTGCCGGAAGGGTGAAAATCAAGCAGTGATTGCCCCCTCTTTCCCTCATCCTTTGCCTCCTATTGTCCCTTTCCCCAGGACCCAGTTGTGGACAGAATGCAGAGTTTCTAAAATTCTAATTCTAGTTGTGGACAGAGTGCAGAAGCACACAGCAAAATCCACTTCTTGCCCGGTGCATTGTTCAGCCTATAGAATACCACCTCCTACCCGTGCTCAGGTGGAGAGGGCTGGAGAATGCTCAGGTTTGCTGAGCTTCTCTGTGACTAAGACACACTGACCTCAGTGAGTCGGAAGAAGTTTTATGAACATCAGGAAACAAAATCGAAAGCGTGAAACGGCCGCTGTTCAGGCAGAGAATACATTGCATGCCATTCCCAGATCGAAGTGTACTGCTGTTAGAAATCAACTCTTACCTTGCTTGACTTCTGAGCCTGCAGAGAGAGAGTCTTTGACAGAGTACAGCCCCAGCCAAGCCACGAGGAGCCAGGTCTGTGCCGCAGGGAGCTCTGGCACCGGAGAAGACAGACATGCACGTGCGCAGGTCAGAGCAGCCCAACAGCTGCCGTAGCTCTGGTGCCAGCAAAAGCCCTGGAAGGACAAAAGTTGAGCAGGCAGGGAAGGAGCAAAAGCAAACCAACACTAATTGAATGGCAGGACCTGCTGGGGATGAGAGAAGGGACCTGGGCACAAAACCTGTGTGCCCAGGGAAGGCGGCAGCTCTTCTGTGCTGAGTTTGTGCTCTGTAGGCAAAGGGAGGGGGATGGATTTGCACTATATTCCACGTAGGGAAGAGTAGCTTTCAAGATGTTGCTGCCTACGTGATCTGGAAGGGTCCCAAAGGACGATACTTGGGGGAATAACTGGAGTGCACCAAGTTCCTTGGTGGCATCCTCATCCAGGCCCTGAGAAGGTGGGGGCTGAGAAGGGGTGGTGACTTCGCTGGGTAAACCTGGGAGCTGTGCTGCTCCTTTTAGCAGCACCTTTATATTGGCCCCTGGATGGGAAGGGAAATGTCCTTAGAGCTTTTGCCTGAAGCGTCTTTGATTGCTGGTAGAATTGTATTCAGTTTGGAGGACTGGGAGAAGAAATTTATTGTTAGAATTAGCTGTACCTTCATGAGGGGCTTTGCTGGGAGAGCTCTCCTCAGGACAATAGTACCTGCAAACCCTTTTAAGCATAGACAAGAGAGGTTTAGGAAGCTTTAGGCTTTTCTTGCGGATAAAATTCTTCACATACCACGTTCCCCAGATGAACTGATCCCATCTTAGTAATGTGCTGGTGTTTACATAAGGCTCAACTGCTTACACACCGCATTGTGATTATTGGTGCCTTTTAAAAACCCTGGGGGTAAATGTCTGGCTAGGCAGAAATTCTCCCTAGCTCATAATTCATTCCGGCCTAAACCTCCTCAGAATCTGCAATAGCTGCTTGGAAACAATTGCAAAAATCTGGCAGTGGGCTTGTCCAATAAAGCAGTCTTGCGTGGACCGTGAAGTATCACCTTCTCCGTGTCCCCCCCCTTGCTGAGCAGGCTTGTAGATCCCCTTGCCCTCCTTCTCCCTTTTCTCCATCCTGCAGGCTCCAGCAGTGCTGCTCTTGCAGCTCCAGCCTTTCACTGGCCCTTTCTCCCTGCCTGCCTTTAAAGTGGGCAAGACTTTTGGACCCACTGACAAAGCTCTGCCAAGAGGTGATTAGTCTTCTTAAGGAGAATAATACGAGAGCAGCAGGGTCAGAGAGCATGGTGAGAGTGGTGCACCCACAGATCTGCCTTGGTGAGATGCATTTACCACTAGCCTATGGATCCAGGGGAGATAAGCTCCGTATTTTACTTGGCCTTGGGGCCTGATGATGCCTTGGCTTCTGCACAGACCTTAGGAAGGTTAGGGACAACAAGTGCAAATAGCTTTTCTTTCCCCTCCCATCTCTTTTTCCGCTTGCATAATCATCATCCTGCAAAGCAGGCAAACAAATTTGTAAAGGAATGAAAGAGGTTTCATTTTTACAGAAAGCAATTACAGACATTAAAAGAGCTATAGTAATAAAAATAATATTTAAAATTCAAATCCCTTATCTATATTACAAGGGTATTAACGTTGGAAGAAATTCTTTTTAATTCCACACCCCCCCCCCGATCTCATTTGCTTTGCAAGTCAATCTGGAAAACTGTATGCCAGTCCTCAGAATTTTTTGGAAACCAGTCTGCAATTTTGGAAGTCTGGGGTTGGCAGACTTGTAAACTTCATGACTCAGAATGGTGGGGGTAATGATGCTGCTTTGGTATGCTTTCCCACCTCTGGTGCTCGCAGCCTGGTCTGGAAGGGGCCAGCTGTATTCAACAGGGGCTTTGGAAGGGGGAGGTTGTATCTTCTTTAGGTTAGTACAATATTTATTGGCTCGATGGCTCCTGTTTTGCCAGGTCTTTAAGCATTCCCTGAATGGGAATGGCAATCAGGATGCGAGCGCCGGGGAGCAGGGGCTGCTGTTAGTACAGCTCCCAGCACAGCCAGTTCCCCACTGGGAGCTTTGTGCTTTTCCAACCTCTACGTACAGAGACAAAAGCACCCAGGTGAGGAAAGGAAAAATGGGGAGAATGGAGCAGAGCACAAGGTGGGTTTAATTTTGGAGTGTGTTTGAGCAGGGCTTATGCAAAACTCCCCTGGGGAGAGGGATGTGGGAGCACAGCCTGACCTAGTGGCCATCACCCACGCGACTCCCGTGGCTTCCACAGACCCTGGGTTTTGCCTTGCAGCAAACACACCCTGTCCCAGGAAGATGGGCCATCCATCCTCCAAAAGCAGGTGTCGTGTGTGGCCCTGGACACGGCTCTGCAGCTTTTCTTGCCCCACACATTTCCTGGGCTCGGGGTCTTGATCTTCTCTGCTTTCCTTTCTCTCCAGAAAGCTGATTTGGCGGTGGCGGGGCTGACGATTACCGCTGAGCGCGAGAAGGTGATTGATTTCTCTAAGCCCTTCATGACTTTGGGAATTAGCATTCTCTACCGAGTTCATATGGTAAGAGACTTATTTTATAACCATTTATGTCCCTCCATTATTTGCATGCCAACGTGTCTAGTTCGAGAAGAAAAATGAATAACTCATAAAAAATATTTTGATTTCTTATTTAAACACAAATGTACTCGACCTTTGTTCCCTCCTTTTCTCTGTCTTTCTGCCTTGTGTCAGTTTGATGGAGTTCACATCTGAGAGTGAGATCAGGCCAGGAAGGTATCTGAGATCACTTTCTTTGCTGTCACCTCCTGTAAGTGCTCTACATGGAGATCAGCCCTCTGTTTTCATAGTCACAGACAGAAAAAGGGCAAAACGGGACTGCTGGAGTGTCCCTGGGCACCCTCCCAGGCAGGCAGGGCAGGAGGCTGAACTCTGTCCTGGGCCATTAGCTCCTTGTCTTGTGTGGGCTGTGTTTCTCCTCTCCCAGCCCTTCTCATTTGCCTCCTGTCAGTTGTTCACCCTAAAGATCAGCAATCCCCGCAGCCCATGGAAGGCTCCTCACTCTAAGGGTGCTCTCAGCCCTCCTTGCTCCTCTGCGTTGGCCAGGGAGGGGGGAGAAGGGAGGCAGGCTGTTGTTTAGCAACTAGCTGCGCTTCTCGCTCCGCTGCCTTCGATCGTCTTTTGCAACTCGGTCGGCAGCAGCGTGGTGAGGCAGTGCTGCCCGAGAGGCAGTGCTGCCCGAGAGGCAGGTCAGGCGGTGCAGGGTGGCTGTTCAGCAACACAGGGAGCAGAGCAGCTGTGAGTCTGCCCAAGGGGTTCACGTGTGCGGGTGTGTGCGTGGCAGCGTGTCGTGTCTTTGCTCAGACAACACTTGTTGTCTCCAGTTCTCTTCGATTCCCATTTTCTGTTGTTCTAGCTTCTTCCCGAAGCTCGGGAGGGGACAGATTTTCCCCAGCTATGGGCCAGGCAAAGCCCCCGGTTCCCCAGTGTTACAGGAGGCAAGCTCTGGCAGCGAGGCCCTTTGCAACAGGATGTCACATTATTCCCGATCTGCATTTTGGAAGCGTGCTCTGTGCAGTGCCGAGCGTGAGGCAAATTACAGTCTTGGTTTCCCATCAGCTCAACAATAGCAGCCAAAAGGATAAAACAATTAAAGCTGCCTCTCTTAGCACCCCCCACACACACACATTGGGAAGGCTGTTAAGGATGCAGCCTTTGGTATGGACATAAACTTGTGCAGACATCTCTCTGTGCTGAGTGGCTCCTGCCAAGAACAAACAAGTAATTACAGTCTAGTTAAAATTCCGTTTCCTCTGGTACGTGCGGAGTTTAGGATCAATGCCTTAACTGATCAAAAAGGGTCAGACGCTCCAAGCTCCCATAAATCTGTTGGAACTGTCCCTTCCCCGCCACACTTGCTTTTTCATGCCACCAGCTGCCCCGTGGCTGCGGGAGGTGTTTCTGCCAGCATCTCTCAGCTGGGGTTATAATCAAGCTTCTTGCTTTCTCACGTGCATTCTGCAAGTTGAGGGTTTGAGTGCCGTGCGTGCTCTGCCTCTGACTCCCACCGTGACCTTCAGCAAGTCCCTTAGCACGGCATCGTTCCCTGAACGGCGCGAGGCTGATGTCACTCCCTCCAGAGGAAACACAGGAATATTGGTGCAGGGCTTGCATGTGATCTGCTCGGCGAGTGCAAGGCGTTTGCTGCTGCCTCTGCGCGAGCTCGATGTAAATGTGTCTGACACATCTACTTAGAGTGTAAGCTCTTCAGGGCAGGGACCATCTGCTGCTCGCGCTGATACCAGAGTAACGCGGCGCAGCCATGTTCCTGCCCTTCAGGCATTTACCAAAGGGAACAGGATTAATAATTACAGTCTTCAAAAGCGTTTGGCAAATAGTCCCCTGCCGACGGTCAGGGCTTGGTCTTCAGCTTCCCATGAACCGCCTCGTTAAGACTTCAAGTAGGGGAGCTGCCCAGTGCCCCAGGCAGGCTGGCAGGGCAGACCCAGGGCATCCCCCAGGGTCAGGTCACCTCACAGCAAGCCCTGCTTTGCTGTGTCAAGGCCACCGAGGAGCGGTGGCAGGGGCAGCCTGGGCTCGTGCCCTCCCCTGGAGCGGGGAGGTCCCCCCAGCAGGGAAGCTTGGAGCCCCCCCTTCCTTCTCCATCACTCTCTTTGTCCAGACTTTTCCTGCTTAGCTTGAGGAGAGTGTCTGAGAACTGCGTGATGATTAACTTCTTAAACTGGTAAATATTTATTTAACAAGGTAGCTAATTGCTCTGGAGCTCCTTTTAGGATGTGGTTTGCAGAGCAGCGGAAGGCAGCCCCGCAGCCCCATCTGCTCCTACCCCCTCCCTTCCCCGCCCCAACAAACATCTCTGCCATGTCAAAAATTGCAGCTGACATATGTTAATCACCACACGGATCTGATGGAGCCTAATAAATAACCACAAATAAATCTCTTGCTGAGGAGTTGCCTCCACGCCCTGGTCTCCTCCCAGTGTGGTGACATTTTATTTTAATTTCCATGTAACTTCAGTGGCAAACGATTTCTCCCCCCTTTCTCCTCCCCACCCCGCCAGCCCAGCCACCACAGCGCGTGTCTCTCTTATCACACTTAACCAAATATGGCAGCTTTAAATGGGGCTGTCATTTTTCTCAATTTCACTTGTTGTGATATAATCAAGTATGGATTTCTGACACAGGGACTCTAATAGGCTTTCTGACTTGCAGGCTGCTAAGAGAAAAGGCTTGCTTTGTTTTATTACGTTCCTGTTCTGACCAGCTGGTGGGACCTGTGGAAGGCAGGAGATGGATGACGAGTCCTGAGCAGCCTCTCTGCTTGGCAGAGGGCTGAATTCAGGTGTCCAGTGCCATTTCTGCATGGAGGGATGTTGAAAGTCAGGCTTATTTGTAGCGCACCCATTGCTTTTGCTTACATACCTGCCTCAGTGGCAGGGAACAAGGGACTAGCTAGCACATCAGCCCTGCAAGTCCTTACTGTGCTCTGCCTTAAGATGAGAAGTAGAAGATTTGCTGAGTACACTGGAATAACTGAGTTTAGGCCAAGTGAACTGAGGCTTAAAGTGTTTCTACGTGATTGCTGCGGAAGAAGTGAAATGGGAGCAACCGAGTGAATAGGTCCTTCATTCCAGTCAGAGGAGGCTTGATGGCCAAGGCAGAGTAGCTGAGAGGAGCTGAGCACCCCTCCTGACAAGCCGTGCTGCTCTGCCAGCCAACCTTCCCCTTCACTGAAGTGAGGATGGGAGCAACCGCTGGCCCCAGGCATGCCTCTGCCCCATGGTACGCATTGGCCTGTCTGTTGTGGACCATCTGGTGACCCCAAATTAGGCTCAGGATTCACAGCAGCCTGTGCTTGGGTTTTACTTACTGACTCCAGGGAAAGGACCTGGCAGAGGGAGGGATCTGGATCGGCATCTGGCTCAGACGTGTTCATCCTAGAATATACACTCCTGTTGTGGTGAGACCAAATGCCCTGCGATTATTCCTAACACCATCAACGTGCCTGCCTTTCCAGGCTGAGTTTTTTTGCTTTCCTTCAGACTTGGAGACAGAAGCGAGTTGTCTTGCCTGCCCTTTTTCGGGACAAATGCCTATGAGGAATTCTGTAGGTAGGTCTGACTTTCTGCACGAGGGAACAGGGGAGCACTGGAGTCCATTCAGACTCTACACCTCCATGCAAGGCAGACACGGAGTCATAAGGTCTCTTAGGCACCTGAACACGGACAAATGCAGGACCGAGGCACACAGCTCTGCTCCTTCTCCTCTTCCTGGATGTCCTGCACCTTCAGGCTCTTCAGTCACCAGTATATGCCCAGAAAACTAGTTCTCTCTAACTGCAAGTGAAGACTTCCAAGAACAACTGAGGAGAGTAAATGAATCTCTCCTCCTTCCATCTGAGGATTTGCAGAAGGCCTTCATCAATTATTGGACATTTGGAACATTTCTATTCCAGGAAAAATAGCTCTTCCAATTAACAAAGCTGTATTGGGACCGGCTAAAAATATCTGACAGACTCCAGATATTGTCATTCCCGTCTTCAAAACAGACAGATAAGAGAGAGTTTGTGCCCTCCGTGGGAACAGAATATCTTTATTCTTATCCACAACTGTGAATGAAAAGAATATGTAGCAGCAGCCTGAAAATGACTGTAGCTGAAAAGAACCAGAACTACTACTACTGTAAAGTCACAGGAGAGAGTCATTGCCAAGCCTGAGACTTAGAGCTTCCAACGCAATTTCCTTAATGAGCGTAATTTATTGACAAACTGCCCCAGAAACACGGAGAAGACATCAAGGCCTTAATTACAGAAAGGAACTTTGTTACGGGAGCATCTCAGGAGGGAGCCTCAGCCAAGGCACTGCCAGTGCCTGGGAGTTTCCTGCCAGCTCTGGAATGTCAGGGAGGGATAAGCCACCCAGAGCAATCTTCTGCTTGAGAAGCTCCGGTCTGCTCAGCCGAGAGCAGACGGTGCCCTTCACACCTTGCAGGTTCCCGTTGCCTCCTCTCGCTCTTGAGCGTGCACGCTCCTGTGGAAAGAAAGAGGCAGCTGAGCCGGTTCAGCTCTAGATGAACGAGAGGGGCCTGTGGGCATCCAGGAAAGCCATGCGGTTACCGAGGAGGAGAGCTTTAACCTTTGGCTTCCTCTTGGCACTGAGAGGTCCATGTTCCTCAGGGTGCTCAAGGGCAAGTGCAGAGGGAGTGCCCCTGGGAGCCTGCGGACTCCTGAGATGGTCTCACCTCTCTGGACTAGCAGGAGGAGCCCCAGCAAGGTGAGCGAAGGATGCTCCTGGAACTGCGAGTCCCTCGGGGGTGCTGGGAGTGTAGTTTCCAGCAGTGTGTCTGGCTCTGAAGCCCTTGCTGGCTGTGGCAGTCATTTCTCTCTCTGGATTTATGGGAAGAGTGTAAGTATATAAAACACAGCAGCAATTGACCAAAAAAAGGGAAAGGATAAAGAAAAACTTAGTATCCTTCACTGTTTGACCTTCACCTGCTTATTCCAAGCACAGTAAGGTAACCTGGTACAAAAGAGAGACCTTGTCCTGAAGGGAGACTCTGGAATTACACCCAGGAGAACCTGAACCTTTGCTTGGGAAGTGACTTCAGTCTAATCTGAAAATGGATGCAGGATGGTCTGAGCCATCACCCGTTTGTTAGAAGGCTTAAAAAGGCAGATTATCTAAAAATGCAAACGTAGATCCCAAGCTTAAGGGTACAGGGATAGGATGTGGTGGTTCTTTACTTCATGCAGGGCAGAGTTTGCTGTAGAAGGTTTCTGAGATGTTACGGTCCCAGCTGGTGACTAGAGCTGAGAATATCACAGTATCCTGGATATTTTTAGTAGAGGAAGATTTTTGTGCAACAAATATTGCCTTTTCTAGCAACAAGTTAGTCTTCAGAAGAACTGCCAAGGCCCTGTGAAATTCAGGTTTTGCATAAGATAGGAATACTGCAGTAGTAAAAAAGTGCTTTTTTTAGTGGAATTTAAAGTGATGGTCTGAGTCTGGGGTAGGAAAAAAAAGCAACCAACTACTATGTTTCCTGGGGATGTTTGTGAAAACAGAAAATGATTCACTGCCTTTCGAATAAGAACAACTCTGAAGTAGAGGACTGTGGTCTTCGACGGCTCTGGGTTTGCTGCGGCAGCGGAGGTTAGGTGCTGTTTATTGCCAGCTGTTATTACTTGATGTGGTGTCACAGACGGGCAGGGTGAGGCAGCAGAATAGGGGAAAACGAGGCCTCTGCGTGTCAAAGATGATCCCCGGCAGCAGCTTTTGTGTAAAGTGAGCAACCTACAGAGGAGCAGCTGCCATGCAGCAAGTGCTGGGTAGCGGCTGCTGGAGTGAGCGTGAGCTGCTCGCAGCAAACAGTGATAGATGTTTTCAGCAGAGCAAGGTGCCAGTAAGAAATATGCTGGCAGCCTGACTGAGATGTGAGAAAAGGCTGTTTCCATTCTGACTTTACAGTAAAACCTTCGTGGGAGCTCTGACTCATGAGCAGCTTCCCGGTCACTGGTGCTGGGGGGAAACTGCAGAGCTTGACGTTTTGTGATGCCAAGACTGAGTTGGTGGTTTGGGGCAGAAGATACAGGCTCCTGGGAGCTAAGGACACATGTTCCCAGAAGGTAAATGCAAGTCTTTAGCCCTGCCTGGGGAGCTGCTGGGCGTCTTTCAGAGGAGATGGTAAAGAGAGAAGATGCCTGAGGTAGATGAGCACCACGTGCAGTGTTCGGGGAGGAAGGGCTGTGTCAGGGTGCACGGGGCTGAAACACATTCTGCTCCACGTGGATGTTAGAAACTGCACAGGGAGCAAAAGAGCACTTCTTTAGTCCTGTGGCTTGTGCTCTGATTTCACCTCTTGCCCGGTCCCGTACAGTGGGGTTGAGTGTGCTTGGGGGTGAATTAGTGGCTGCTCCTTCCCTACCCCAGAGGAGGCTGTGTTGGAGAGGAGCTGCATCCCCAGAGCTGGTGATGGCAGGGCAAGTACGCTCACCAAAACGGGAGGTTGAGAAGCTTCTCCTAGAAATTAATGCTCCCTTTGCACACATTTTGCTGCATTTGACAAGATTTCGGCTGTGGCAGTGCCCTTGTGAAAATTTAAGGACCTTTGAGAGAAGACCAGTCTGCTTTTTCTAGCAGCAGGGCCTTACTTTACAAGGAAAGGTGGTTTGCTGAGGAAAAGCAGGAAATTCTGATGCGTCCTGGAGATAAAAATATCATGTGCTCTGAGATAAAGCTAATCATTTTATCAAGCTTTTCAGAGAAGATACATTTCAAGGCTGAAGAAAGAGAACCC
>WUAM01000263.1:766313-778008 GCA_024336885.1 Actenoides hombroni
AGAAAGAGAACCCAGAAATATTGCAAACGTCTTTTATCTTTCTCTGCACAAAAATATTTTCTCCCCGCTCTGCTTCGTGCAGAGGATCCCACCCACCCGGGAGCTCAGCCGTGCTCTCCCAGGGGAGCCCCTCCTGCCCAGCAAGCCTGGTGTGCAGCTGGCCGATGGTGGGCATGGGCTGCAGATGGGACACCCCCCTCGAGGCCCTGCAGGAGGGCAGAGTGCCGCGATGGGCTTGATTCTTCGCTCGAGTCACCTCTTTCTTTGCGGGGACGAACAAAAGTGGTTGAGGTGGGGAGAGGAATAGTCTTAGGAGGTGAATCCCCGTGAGGAGATGCTGCAGGGCTCGGTTCTTCGCTGCATTTTCTGTCACCTGTTTCCCCTGCAAGGCTTTTGCAAAGTCCATTTACATTTCCTTTCTGATGCCAGCATCCATTGTCAGCATCAGGGCGGGGGGCGTTTGTTTCTGTTGTTCTCAGAATGGACTGTTTCATTTGTAGAAATACAAGCAGCTCAAACTCCCTTTTTTTTGTGTGTGTGTGTTTCCCTTCCAGGGTCGCAAACCTGGCTACTTCTCCTTCCTGGATCCCTTTTCCCCTGGTGTCTGGCTCTTCATGCTGCTCGCCTACCTGGCTGTCAGCTGCGTCCTCTTCTTGGTGGCTCGGTAATGTGGCTGCCGGTGCCTTTCCCTTCCTCGCGATGCCATCTAGCGTCACGCTCCCAGACGCGTGGGGGGATGCGTGGTGAGGGGCTTGTGGACACGGCGACGTCCCTCAGGCCACCAGTGGGGAGGGCGTAGAAGGGTCCCGGTTCCCCTGCCCTCCACCAGCCAGCGACTGGGGCTGTGCCGTTGAGGTCATCGATGTATATGGCATCACCAAGGGGTGACCCTTGGCATGGCTGGGACAGGGCGGGCAGGGCCAGCGAGACTGGTGCCGGGGTGTGCTTGGCCACAGAGGTGGGTGCCAGTGCTGAGAGCTGCGTGGGAAGGGTGGGAGGAGGTTTGGGAGCGGGGCCGGTGCTGTGCAAATGGTGCTGCTCCCTGTAGTGCTTGGTCTGCAGCAGAAAAACCAACCCCTTGTCTTCAGCAGGAAGGGTTGGAGGCTGCCAGGTACCAGCAAATGCGTTCAGAGATATTAATGCAAATTCCAGTAGTGATCTTTGGTTCCTCTGGCCCTTTAAAACCCAGTGTGTACAGGAAAAGAACGTTCATTAATATCTTTCAACAGCCTCTTGGTTGATGTGCAGAGCCTCACTTGACAGCTCTCAGTTCCGTTTCCCTATGACTAATTTAAATCAGCCTTAAAATATATCACTGAGTGCTTGTCTGCAGCGTGTCTCCCATCGAGGCCCGGGGTCCATGCTCCATTGCTATTTTCCATGACCTCCTAACAAACTGCTTATGGCTGGTGGCATAGATGGTCCTTTGCAGCCAGAGTTGAACGGTGTCCTGGCAATATGTACCAAAGACGTGCTCAGGGCTTGATGGCTCTTTTGGGACATGGTCAATACCCAGTTCTTATTACGAAAATTGGAACCCTGCTGTCGCTCAGTCCTTGGCGTGGCTAAAGTTGTCATCCTGACAGGGCTTTAATGGTTGTTTCAAATGCTGTTACAGCCTCAGCAACGTAGTTCTGAAGAAACCATGGAATAATGCAGTCTGCTCTCTGCAGACTGAGATTTGGTGCCTCTTTAGCCCCCTCCTCACATTTTAAACATGATCCTCCAAAAGGGTCCTTTACACAGCTTCCCGCTGGAGATGGAGGTTTGGATGCTGCTCTCTGCCTTGCTCAGCACTCAGGAGCTCTTGACCCTGTGAACTGCAGAAGACTCTCCCAGAGCAGTGCTTTTTATTGCCAGTGCTTGATCCGACCACGGAAAGTCTTTAGGAAATAACCTCCACCTCACTGGTGGTACTCACAGGGAGGTAGGAGATGCAGAAATGAAAATAAACACCTCATTTTGGTTAAATGCTGAGTAAGCTGGCAGAGCCCTGCAGCTGGATTCACAGTATCCCCAAAGGGACCCTCTCGGGCACCAGCTTTGTTAACCATTAGCAATGTAACGAACTGCAGCATAGGAATTAGGAGACTTTCTTAGCAACCAGGGGACTGAGGTTTGGAAACCCACAAAAAAAGAGAGGTAGGCTACAGCCGCTGTCAGTTGTTTCAGATTCCAACCTCTGTCCTGTCTCTGTGAGCACCAAAAGCACATGATGCTTGAAATACCAGGACTTGGCTTCAAACTAGACCTGGGACCCAAGCTCTGCCAGGGCAATCAGACCTCCTGAAAGCAACCATTTGCACCAATACAGTTCTTTTTCTTGGTGGCATCATGCAGTCAGGTCTCCCACACTTTGCTTTTGCTCTTCCCCTCGGTGGTTATTCTCCAGCAGAGAGCACAGCCAGAGATGTTTGAGTTCAATTTCACATCAAGTCCGTGCACATCTGGAATGATTGTTGTGGTTGTCTGTGGTACAAGGTCGCACGCAGGGCTCCAGCCTCCCCGCAGCCCGTGCCCAGATTTTCAGCAGAGCCTTTCAAAACTTGTGCACATCTTTACAAGAAAGCCTCTGGCTTCTGAATCTTAGAACAAGCAGCTCTGAGCCCTGGGCATCAGATGACAGCGAAGAGTTTCCTCCTCAGAAAGATCTGCTTCCAGGAGAGTTAGGGATTTACAGCTTTGCTTTTTATTTTTTGCCTGTCTTTTTTTTCTTTTTTCCCTCCAAAGTGCCCCATTTCCCAGTGAATTACCTGAGCTACCCATTTCTTGTCGTTCTAGATTGACACCGTACGAGTGGTACAGCCCCCACCCCTGCTCCCAAGGCAGATGCAATCTTCTCGTGAACCAGTACTCTCTCGGCAACAGCTTGTGGTTTCCAGTCGGCGGATTCATGCAGCAAGGCTCCACCATTGCCCCCCAAGCGTTGTCCACGCGCTGCGTCAGTGGAGTCTGGTAAGGAGGACACCCTTCCTCTTAAGGAAGGCTTCTCTGTGGGTCTTTCCTGGGCAGAGGCAGAAGGTGGGGATGGAGATCATGATTCAGTCCTTGGGGAAATCTCAAGTGGCAGCCTTTGCTTCGCCTTTCTCTAGGTGGGCGTTCACCTTGATCATCATCTCCTCCTACACGGCCAATCTGGCAGCCTTCCTCACTGTGCAGCGGATGGACGTCCCCATCGAATCCGTAGACGACCTGGCTGACCAGACAGCCATCGAGTACGGCACCATTCACGGCGGCTCCAGCATGACCTTCTTCCAAGTAAACCCCATTCATTTGCTAACTGGGGCGGGGGGGTGCAGAGGGCACCCTTTAATCAGATTGGGATGTCACTCCAGCTTGTCGTGCCCGTTTCATTCTGGTTTCTGGCACAGAGGGGACCTCTGGAGAGACCCCTGGTTGCTTGGTTGAACAGGAGTGGGCTAGATCCCCAGTGGATGATGATGGTGGGGCGGGCATGGCAGAGGATGGGGAAGGCAGGATTCTGGAACACAGCAGCTGGCATGCTCTTGGGATGCTGGAGGACTAGGGTCGGGGCATCTGTTCTGGACCCTGGAGCAGCAGATTTCCCTCCTTGCCCTTAGAAAGCAACTTAACAGTCAGGGTGTCATGGTGTGGGAGGGAAAGTGGTACACGTCCCTGTGTCACAGTGAGGACATATGACAGTCTTGAGCAGGTGAGCACTTTGTGGTCTGATTTCCGTGGGTTTCTATGTGGTTTTGATGTGATCTCAGCTGTTACATGAGAGCCTCGGGTTGGGTAAGCAAAGAAGAGTCTGCAAACCCCAGGCAGGTGCATATGTCAAAAGACTGGAGTCTGTCTGTGGGCAGGGGCACTGAAAACAAGTCAGTCAAGTGTATGCAAACTTATGCGGGCCATTTAGCCCAATTTAATTTTTATCTTCCCTGCTCTATTCAGAAGGGAAATAAATGAGTGAATCTTTTCTGCAGTGCTCTGAATGCACAAAGAACTTCTTGAGGATTATTTATTTATTACTTGGTGAAATTCTGAGAGGAGAGAAAGCTTTTCTCACTTTTTCACCCCCCCTGAGTCTGAACTGAATCAGGAAGCCTGAGAAATCTCTCGAGTGAGCCTGAGCTTTTCAACTGAACTTTACACCCTTCAGGGGGTTGGCAAAAAGCTACTTTTAAGCAGAACGTTACATCTAAAATCAGCTGAAGAGAGCCCAAGTGGCTGAGGTGGTTTTATATGAGGCACTCAGCTCTTTTCAGGAAGGCTTTCAAGTTTAAAATCCTGGCTGTGGCTCTGCACTGCCTGGCGAGTGCTGGAGCCACTGGTATCAGAGCAGGAATTAGCAAAAGATGTTCTTGTACAACGCTTTAAACTAGGCTGGGGTCTGTTTGCCTCTGGTGTGACGATGGTGGGTCAAATGCAGGGATGGATAAGCAGGCATGGCTGAGGCTGTCTTCACCACCTCTCCTTCCCTGGTGGCATGAGACATATGTCCACTGCTGAAGGTTTAAAAGTGCTGGGAATTGGGAGCAAACAGCACACCCTGTTTGTCCGTCCCTTGCCTGAGTGCCTGCACCCAGAGGACAGAGCTGGGCAGCTGAGGACAGCAACTAGGTCAGCAGCAGATGCCCTGAGGCTCTCCAGCTTCGCTCGCCAGCCACAGCAAAGGAGCCCTTGCGAGTGCGATGGCTGCCGGGGGGACTGGCCACGTGCCACGGACCTGCTGCCGTGGGAGGGAGGGGAAGCGGTGTGAGGGGTTCCACTTGCTGTGGAAATGCAGGTGGGAGGGGAAAGGGGCAGATTCAGAAAGTCCTGATGTAGACCAGAGCATGTTTGTCTTCAGTCTTTGTGCAGGCAGGTTTCGCTCTCTGCTCAGCACGGGCGAGAGAGGTTAACTGTAGTTGGCTTTTCTCTCGATCCAACCAGTGAGTTCAACCACCAGCAAAGCCAGAGGATCTGGGGCTGACTGAGCTTTAGTTTACTGTAGTCAATGGGAAGACCCCGGTTCTCTTAAGCAGGTAATTTGATTTGCCTCACAAGGGGGTGAAACAAAATCCAAATTCAGGGAGCAGCAATCTCCAAAGAGCTTTGTTGCTGCTCCCAGCCCTCAGCACTCTTCTCAGGGTGAGGGTGGCTGGCTCTGGTGAACTGTTAAGCACAAGGTTACAGTGACAGGCAATAGGGTGTGAGCTCTGCCGGGAGCAATCAGTGGTTTCAATTGGCCAAGCAGGAGCTAATTATTCTGGCTTTTCTTGTGTGTTTTTGACACACCGTTATGGAAACTATGTATTTTTCTAAGACTGAATTTTTGCTAAGAGCTTTGCTGTAACCTGTTGGTATTTCATGCCCAGCTTTGCCAGCAAAGTCTCAAGTCCACCAAGATATTCAGGCCTCTAAATCCCATTGAGATAAATGGAGGTTAGGCACCTGAATCCTTTCTGAATCCGGTACCAAATCTGCCTTGACTCTTTTTCCTCTCGTGGCCTTTTCATAGCATCACCTAATTTGGGCTTTGTTTGAGCAGGATGCTCCTACCTTAGCTGCTCTTGCCTCCTTTCTCCTGCAGAACTCCCGCTACCAGACGTACCAGCGGATGTGGAACTACATGTACTCCAAGCAGCCCAGCGTCTTTGTGAAGAGCACGGAGGAAGGGATCGCGCGGGTGCTGAACTCCAATTACGCCTTCCTGCTGGAGTCCACCATGAACGAGTATTATCGTCAGCGCAATTGCAACCTCACGCAGGTCGGGGGCCTTCTGGACACCAAGGGCTACGGGATTGGCATGCCCGTCGGTAGGCAGTGAAGAAAAATTCTAGTCCTTCTCAGCTGTCGGCAGAGGACCGGAGCATTTGAAAGGCTGAACCGGCTCTAAAGCCAATGTCACGTTTCACAGCTCTGCTCAGGGTCATTTATTTGTTTATTTTGATCTCAGGAGGGAAATCAAACGCATTGCAATTGCCCGAGGTGCGCGCTCAGAGCCAGATGTACGAGACCCTGCTCTGGTCCAGAGCCATGTGACACGCGACTGCGGCTCTTTAAATAATTAATTGTGAAAGATGTTTCAAAATTGCTGCTGATTTTCTGCGTATATGCTCTTTGCTGACTGCTTCCCTTTTGAACCAGTGGTTTGGAATCGTTTTGTGCTCCCCGTTTTATCTCCGAAGTGCTGTAAAAGTAACGCTGCTGCAACTCTCGCAGTCTTAGCGCAGGTTTCTTCACAGCTGATGGTTCTTAAAACTCCAGGACAGAGAATTGGGCAATTCAGTGACTATCTCAGCTAATAATCAGGTTTAACAAATGCAGGGGTTTTGTCTTTCGAATATGAGAGCTAGCGAGAGAACATCGTCTCCCAGGGCAGCACAGAGAAGGGATGTAGTAGTTGTTATTCCAAGCGATCGGCTGATCTTTCAGTCGGTGTTGCAGGCTCCAGCAGCCTTGTTCCTGACCTTTACGTACCTGCACTTCGCAATACAAAGTTAAGGTGTATTACATAAGAACCATCACACAAACAGTCGCTCTAGTTTAGCTAACATGCGTAAGCTTGTAAAGTCGCAGCAACCCGATCGCGAGTACAAATCCTGACTTTCAGGACTAAATTGGTTCTGACATTGTCTTGTTAAACAGTGAAACTGTAGCAGATAAGAGGAGCAGAAAGCTGCTTGCTGGGACAATAGTGCAGAGTTACCAGGAGAACTGCAGTCTTTCCCACGGCCCTTCTCTGGGATGTCTGATAGCAGATGTCACCAGGGCTGCAGAAGAGCTTGGTACTGAGTGCAGGAGTGAGCCTCCTCCACCACCACCATTTGGGTTTGTGTGTAGCTTGAACTTGCTGCTGTTGCAACACACCAGTTTGAGGGAAGGAGCGTTAGAGCAAGGTTGAAGTTGGAGGCAGAATGACAGGAGAGGGACCTCCATGGTCTGGAGGAGCAGCGGTGCGGCACTGAACTGCTCAGACCCTGCCCCCTGAAGCCAAAGCTCCCCCCCCCTTTGCCATCTCTCCCTCTTTAAATGAGTCTTGGTGAACAGGTGAAATTGCCATCTGCAAGTGACATGAACCAGTTGACAGTCCCAGCAGGGAGGCTGCAGGTCTCAAGGGCTTACATGGACTGAAGTCCCATCCAAACTGTTCAGAGACAAGCTTGTGTAGCTGGGCTCACTGGCAGGGCATCGTGGTGGGGATGAGTGGGGAGGAAGGCTGGCCGAGGCGGTGCCTTACCACCTACCTCTTGGTGTTGCAGGCTCCGTGTTTCGCGACGAGTTTGACCTGGCCATTCTCCAGTTGCAAGAGAACAACCGCCTGGAAATCCTGAAGAGGAAATGGTGGGAAGGAGGCAAGTGCCCCAAGGAGGAAGACCACAGAGCCAAAGGTAAGCCCCGCCGCTCTCCAGTGGCATGCTGACGGGACCAGGCAGTAGAAGCACCCTTGCCAACAGTGCAAGGATGAACGTCTGTCTGCACACAAATGCTTCCAGGTTTTCTGCCTGAGAATCGCTTTTTCCCCTTCTTCTGACCTGAGATTCCTTGCCTCACAATTCAAGGAGAAAGCCAAACAGCTCCGCTGTGCCTCATGCTGTGTGTTTTTGCCTGGGGCAGAGATAGCGGGAACAACCAAATGACAAATATTGGAGGCATATGGAGGGTAAATTAGCTTCTAATGAATGTCTGGGAAAATGGATGGGTAAAGGGATCAGACCAAAATCCTGGGTTCCTTCAGGAGAGATGGATCTCCACCACAGGCCTGCTGGTTAATGGCTCCAAGTGAAAGCGCCTTTTAAAGAGCCAGGGGAAGGGACGCAAGGACTTTATTAGCACATCTGTAAACCGAGGAGCAAATTCTTTTGGGTAATGCTATGCAAATTGCCATAAAAGCTACCACATTAGGCTGCTGTCCCAGCGTGACAGCAGTTGCCAGCTTAGTGCAGTTGCTGCATTTTTCAGTTTTGGCAGTCACCCTTTCCTCAGCGAGTGTTTCCTGGGAGCCCGGTGGGTCCCCCGGTTGAAAGGACAGTCTGCTGACCTTTCTGAGCTCGGAGACCCAGCAGGGACTGGTAACTGGTGATCCCTGCTGGGCAGCGCTGCCTCAGGGCAAGACAGTAAGCTATTGAAGAAGTTACTTGTGAAAGCAAAGAGGCACCAGGGAGTTCTTTCCTCCGTGGACTGTGCAAAAAGCGGCTCTAAAGTGGAATTGTGTCTCTGGGTTGTTTTGAGATGGCTTTGGGTGGGAAGCAGGCTCCTGGGCTGGTTCTGGAGCTACCTGGTGCGCTCTGTGACCCTGGGCAAGTTTTTCTGCTGTTTCGTGCTCTCTGTCATGGCTCGCTCCTCGGTTTGGGATGGGTGGAAGGCTGTAGCCTGCTGGTACCTGTATAGGAAGGAGGGAAATACCTCTTGGTGAGCTCGGGAATGGGTGTCTGAGGTGGCACCCAGGTAGAATGATAGAAGCATCGTTAAAGAGATGGCACGGGCCCTAACCGATAGATAGTGCGATCATTAGAGAGCGGCGCTGGCCCTAGATTCAAATGTGAGAGCTGCTGAGAGGAGGGGATGGCCTTTATCTTGGGTCTAAACTGTGATTGTGGGCTGTGCTTTCTGCCCTGCTGTCTTAGTGGAAACATCTTTGCAAAGGACTGATTTACAGAGTCACTGGATTGCTCTGGAGGCGATGCCAAAAGAATGACGGAGGAGGAGAGAGCAACGTGACCTCCTAAGTTTTAGAACAAAACAGGTCAGCGTTTTACAAGGATTTTGGTGAGATTTTATGTCTAAAAGCCACGCAGAGATTAAGTCAATAAATCATTGATTCTTACGCTTTGATTTAATGCTACAGAGGGAAGAGGAAGATTTTTATAGATATTCTCATTGAGTAATGGCCTCATGCAGTCACCTCAGTGCAAAGCATGTGTTTTAGTAATCAACCCAACTGGGGGCCCGGTGCACTCGAGACCCCAACCCAACAAGCACAGAAGAGCCGTTTCTCGGATAGTGTGCTGAAGCCAGCACTGCTCCCCAGCTCCTCTCGTGGTCCTGTTCTGCAAGGGCTGGATGGAAGCACAGGATGCACTTTTGAGGACAGGGACCATGGTGGGAAGCAAAGTGACAGTCTCTGCATGCTGAAAACTGAGGCTGGTTTCTGGAGGGGTGGATTTTCCTTTCAGCTGGTGAGCTTTCTGGAGTGCTGGCTGTGTAGGACAGGGCTGGCAGCTGTCGTGCCTGTGATTCAGTTCCTTCCCTAGGAGAAGCTGTCCGCACATGTGGCGTTTGGCCCAAGGTGGCTGCATGGCTCCTGCAATCAGGAGAAATGGTGGTAGTCCCATTGCAAGTTGTCCAAGGGAGGTGAGTTGAGTCACCTCATGGAATGGGATGTTTTCTCCTCAGGGGCCAACCCGTATCCAGGTACCCCAGGATGGCAGGGACCCCATTCAGTCACTGTATAGTGTGAAACCGTGTTGGGTCCCGGTCTTATTTGGAACCTCTCCTTGCTGCTGCAATACAAGTAGCTGTAATCATTTTTCACCAGCGCTTTGTAACGCAATCAAAGGAGCTTTTCTTGGTGCCAGTTTCCTTTAAAGCCCTTTCTTGTCGTCTTCATCTCTGCTTCTTTAACAACATCGCTCGTCTTCCTTTGCAAAGTTCAAAGCAACTAGAGCTGGGTGAATAATTTGCAGGAATTAATGTGCCCGATTGATCTCTCATTTTTATTCTCCTGTTTTCAGTTTGTCCACAAATTGCTTTGTACTTTCCTCCAATGTACTTGCTGTTTATCTGCAAAATCATCATTTCTGAGAACGCGCCTTCGATCGCGCCGTTATTGCAAGTCATTCAGTTTGCCATCTGAGTCATGCAGTTGGTTATTAATAGGACAGTGCTGGCTGTGTGGTTTTGGTCCCTGGCTGGGGATACGCAATGCCAGCCGAAGAGCAAAGAGTTGGGATTTCTGCGCAGCGATGCCTTCAATTTATGTTGTGTCTGCCTCTCCCCAGCATTGTCTCTTCTGCTTTATTTTAGGCCTGGGAATGGAGAATATTGGTGGAATCTTCGTGGTTCTCATCTGTGGCTTAATCGTAGCAATTTTTATGGCAATGCTGGAATTTTTGTGGAGCCTTCGACACTCTGAACAGTCAGAGGTAGGACCTGAAAGTGTCCTGAGGGGCTAGTGTGTGTTTATTGCTATCTGCAAGGTGTTCAGCAGCGTGGTGCTCTGGAGCAAGCGATGCATCCCAGCTGAGATGTGTGTTTGAGGTCTCATTACTACCAACGCTCACCTCAGCCTGGGTGCACGGAGCAGGGTCTAAAATGCACAAGCTTCTCAGGCACTCCTACGAAGATGGAGGCTGTAGGGATGCTCCAAGGGCTTTGGAAGGGATTAAGGATGTGTATGCACAATGCCTAGGTACCTTTCCTGGAGACCACCTGAGGATTTCTACCTGCAATAGGTTGGGGTCTCGTGTTGATTTGGGGATCCAGAACACAGGAGGGTCTCTGACAAGAGGCGGAATCCGTTGGGCTAAATCAAGCGTAAATGTCTGAGCGCTGGTGTCGAAAGCCAGTAGCCAGATCAACGACCAAGTCCGTAACGCTTTGGCTTCAGAATCCCGCGTAGACGCAGCGCTGCTGGGCTCGCAGCTTCCTTAGGTGAGCAGTATGTCCCTGGTCTGCCTTCCAGGTGTCGGTGTGCCAAGAAATGGTGACGGAGCTGCGCAACATCATTCTCTGCAAGGACAGTTTCCACCCTCGACGGAGGCGAGGGGCAATGATACGGACTCGCCCCGTTATCCCCGAGGAGCGCCGAGCCCGCAGCACAACCACGCTCAGCAACGGGAAGCTGTGCAGTGGGGGGGAGCCAGATCCCCTGGCACAAAGACTGGCACAAGAAGCCGCCCTGGTCGCCCGAGGCTGCACCCACATCCGCGTGTGCCCCGAGTGCCGCAGGTTCCAGGGCCTCCGGGCACGGCCGGCCGCGGGCTCGCCCGCGCAGAGCGAAGAGAGCTTGGAGTGGGAGAAGACCACCAACAGCAGCGAGCCCCACTAACGCTGGAGCGTGGGGCGTCGGGGTCGTCCGAGAGGGTCCTGTTCCATTTTACAGAACACGGACTTGTACAATGTCGACTCGTTTTTAAATTAAAAGCAGTTACCCAGCTTCTCCAGAGCGAGGCGGACTTGCGGGCTGACGTGCGGGCCCGGCCGGAGGGTCGGCTTTGGTTCTGGTGTCTGAGAGGACACGGGTCTGGCTGAAGCCCGACGAGTCTGGCTGAAGCCCGACGCAGCAGGAGCAAGCTCCTCTGGCTGGCCTGTCTCCAGCCATTGTCCCCTTGCCACCCTGCAGCTCCGAGGCGGGAAGAAGGGATGTGGAGGGTAACTGGTGTAGAAGGCATCACCCATCCATGGGCCAGAGTAGTTCTTGGAACTTCTCCACCCCAAGCCAGGAGAAAGGACTCTGGCGCCGTCTCCCCGTCATGTAGATTTACTGGGGGGGGGGAATGCTCTCAAAGGGCGGGGGGGGGGTCTTTTTATTTGATGTGGATAAGGGATGGGAAAGGAGGCGTCATTTGTTTCTTTTGGTTTATTTTGGGTACGTCAGGACCTAGTCTCCAAGGCACCAGGTTTCAGGTGCTGAGCTCTTCTTCCTTTTCAGAGTGTGGCAGGTGGGCTGAGGGAGGAACGGAAGGAGGATCTGGGACGTGCTCCCCGTGAGAAGCAGCATTTGCTGAAAGTCCATCTGAGGATTTGT
>WUAM01000263.1:778476-789799 GCA_024336885.1 Actenoides hombroni
TTTTTTTTTTTTTTTTTTTTCCTTTTCTGTTTTTTTTTTGGGGGGGTTGGGGGTGGGGGAGCCTTTTGAGGAAGGTGAGGTGGGGGCAGGCGAGAGCGGGGAGTGCTGGGGAAGGCTGCCCTTCCCACCAGCTGAGGGGAGGGGGCATCTGCTGCCCACTGTCGCTCCCCAAAGCGTCCTTGGCCCGTGCTCTGCACGCTCCCGAGCAAGTGACTCTGAGCTCTGCCCCAGGCTCACCAGCTCCCCTTGTCCGTGGCCCATGGAGCACCCTCAGCTTCGAGGGTGACTTCCAGCCCGTGTCTGGCAGCGACGATGCTGCAGAGTCTTTCAGAAAACCGTTTAGCCTGGGATCTGATGTAAGGAAAATATTTACTTCCCTAGCAACAGCAGCAGCTCACCCTCTGCTTGGTACAGACGTGGGTTTTACATTGACGAGTTTAATTTTCTGATTGAAAAACAAATTCTATGCAATTTCTGATTGTAAAAGGAAAGAGACGACAATGGAGAGGGGCAGGGGAGATAAAGCCTTGAGTGAAGGTACATCCTGTTCTTGAATTGTTTTCTTTTTTTTTTTTTCTTGTCTTGAATGTACTGAAATAAAATATGTCCTTGTATAATAATGCTTTTTTTTTCCTCTTTCCTTCCCTGTCCACACTCACAAAAGTCAGGAGACAGTTCAAGGCCTGTCTGCCCACGGGGAAACCCAGCAGGTCCCTCGCTGAAGGGGAAGAGGTGCTTTGGCTGCTGCAGGGCTCTGCTGCCTGAGCGTGTCCACAGCCGTGGTGCTGCCATTACCTGTAGCTGAATGGAAACAGGAGAGAAAAAGAAAAGGGCAAAAAATTGGAAGCCCAAGATACGTGGTGGTAAGGGGGAAAGAACCTGTAACTAACAGCAGTGCCACCTGTCCAGGGGACTCAGCTTGCCACCTGTCCAGGGGACTCAGCTTGCCACATGATGTGGACCACAGCAGTTACAGCCTTCCCAGACCTGCCTGGTGAGCAGGGGCTGAGGGTCAGATCCATCCCATCATCGCAGGCAGGAGCCTGTCTCCAGCAGATCTTTCTGAGGAAGGCGTGCAGGGAAGGAGATGTGATGCCATGGTGATGTGGGCACGTTGGGGTCATTCTGCTGTTTCCAGCAGCATGTCAAAGGAAGCATCTGCCACGCAGGGACAGCAAAATGTACACACTCAGAGAGCGCCCGTGCAACAAGGAGGAGAAGACTTAGAGTTTGTTGTGCAGGATGTCACCAGAGATGTTCATAAAGGTCCTTTCTGGCCTTCCTATCTGTAAATCTGTGGGATGTTACCCTCTCCCTGACTAAACAGAGCAGTGAAGGTGTGAGCATGAGATGAGGCTTCACCAGAGCCCAGGAATCTGGGGCCATGGGGCTGGAGGGGCAGATCCTCAGCTGAGCTAAGGCAGTAAAACCTTCATCCCCACACTCTGCAGGGAGCCAGGATGGGGCTTTCAAAGTCCTGACAGCAACACTAGAGACAGCCTGAGTGTGCCTGTGTTGCGCTTAAAGGCCGACATGTTTTTACGAGCAGCAGAATATATTCATCAAAAAGCTGCTTTTTAAAATTTATTTACAGATTAGCAGAAGAAAAGGCTCCATGAATCATTTATCAGACCTGATGTTTTTTCACCCCTTCACCGCAGTGAATAAAGAGGGATCTTGACAGAGCCAGACATTATTCCTCTGCTTCTCTGAAGACCTTGCAGTCATCTGCTCAGACAGAGGATGTCAGCAAGAAAATGATGATAAACCACCTAACTTCTCACAGTCTTTGCTTTTTTTTCTCTCCTGTTAGCTTGCTCCACCCATATAGAATTTCATATCTGGGTCGGTATTTTAAAGAGATTTTTTTCATGTCCCTCTTGTCCTCTTTAATGTTTTTGAGGTTTTTTTCAGTGTCTAGAGTGCTTGCGCTCAGAGCAGAAATGGACCTCAGAAAAGGAGTGGATGGGTAAAAGCTGCTGGCACTTGGATGCCTTTTCTCTGTGGGTCCCGTATTTTCTGCTCACCAGTAAAAACCTACAGGTTTTACACTGGAGGGACCCTGCAGCAGGCAGCGTTATGCATCTGCCCGTGTTTGTGCTCATATACATTTCTGTGCCCAGATGGGTTTACATCTCACGTGTTCTCTCTCTCCCCAGAGTTTGCTCTCATCTTTGAAACTACTGTGGGGACCCTTTTTCTCAGCTGGTCCCAATGCTAATGCAGTTCAAGATCTGGAGTGGTTTGCCGTTCAGAAGGCACTTTCCCAGTATTGCCATGTCCTGATAAAACTTGAGTAATTCTAGTAAGATATCTCTGCACATTCCACTGGGAGCCAAAGATTGGATCAGTTAAAATGTAGTACTTTGCTTTATCCCCTCTAACTGTTTTGTTTGATCCTCCTGCTGCCCCCTCTGTGCGGGGAGTCCGGGGCTCACATCTCTCTCTGCAGTGCCAGCCAATTCTCCAACCCTGGCTGAGTCCACAGCAGTCTGGCAGGTTCCTAACTGAAAGGCCCGGGATCTCTCCTCATGTGCTAAAGCCCGTGTTTGTGGTGCTATTCCAGGCAGTTCCATTTTCACCTAATGATAAAAAGCTATTTTCCACCCAGAGGTTGCAGGGGTGAAGGTATTAGCAAGGCTTGGACTAGCCTAGGGGCATTTACTGCACGGAGTGGCACAAATAAAAGAGGAAAGGGTTGCTCTGTGAGCTGTGAACTCCCACAGAATTTTGGGCAGACAGACAGTGGGTTATAATTTACAAAATAGAGACCAAACCCTTTGGACCATAGTGGTCCTGAGGTGGGAATCCTTTTAACAGATTCAGATCCCCAGAAGTCTTCCCTGCTTCTGCCCTGCCAAGTCAAGTCCACTTCTCTCCTCGAACCTGAAGTGCTTCATCAGGTAAGTGACCCAAAAACTGGAGGAAGAGGCAAGGGGACTTGTTTTGCTTTGCTTATTTTGCAGCCATCCTGAGTTACAGAAAGGATCTGGAAGCGGTGTGAGTCCCAGCAGTCATATGTGAGCTGGTGGAGATACCAACAGCACTGGTAACTGCAGCTGTGGGCACAGGGTAACTGGGATAGACACAGGGGTGTGGGTAACTGGTTTTGATGGGGTTCGGGTGATGACTTGGTTTGAATGGTAAAGTCATCCCTTTGGAAAAGAAAGAGACACACAGGCAAGGTCTGCGTGGTGGAAGCTGGATGATGACTGGTTTCTAAGCCTATTAAAGGAGCAAAGAACAAAGATGGGCTGCTTTGGTGCTCGCTTTGGGGTGATGTTGTCACAGTTTAGCTATGAAAAGGCTGGTGTGAGTGATCCAAGTCCTCTTCATCAGCTTTTGTTTCACTCAGCTCAGATTAATTACCTGGAAGATGGATTCTCTCTTCTACTTCACTTGTGTATCCAATGAAGGCGATGAAATTTCTTGTAGTGGCTTTGACTATATGGCTGTAGCTGGAGGGAAAAAGCAGCGCTGCCCAACAGGGGGAGGGCCTATCAGTGAGGAACTGCCCCAAAGCAAGGGAAACAGCCCTGATGACCTAGAGGAGTAAGAGGAGGCAGAATCAGGCCAGCGATCTGCAAAAGGAGGTGCAAACTGCCACCAGAAATGGTCAGGAAAGTCAGTCTGGGCTCATGCTTGACACTTGGAAGTCAGAGCTGGGTTTTGTCCCTCCTTGCTGGGTATCCAGCCCTGAGGGGACAGCGCATCTGCCTGAAATGAGGAGCTGCAGCTCGAGCAGAGCTGGAGGAGCAATGGCTCTCTGTGCTGGAACGCCTGCCCAACAGAGGATAAAGCACCCACCGTTCCAGAAACCCCATTAGAGTTTGATGGCCACTAACTGATTGAAATGACAGAGCTGGGTACAAAGTAGCACTGATGAATTCAGTATAAATCGACTCCTCTGGAACTTGATACCACACTGGGAAAATCAGCCCTGTATCAGCTGGATCAGACAACAGGCAGGTTTATACATCCTTCAAGGAGACTTTTTTTCCCCCCTCTGAGGGGGAATCTGCCGTGCTCCAGTTGAGTTAATAGTCTGATTTGAGGCAGGGCTGCAACATTTCATCCCAGAAAGCATTCCAGCTGGCAGATGAGGATCTGCCTGCCTCGCCACCAATAAGAAGCTGCCTGGGGCTGGGGCGGGGGGGAGAGTGGCAATCCCACCACCAGCACAAAGGGCCACACCGGAGCTGCTCTCTGGAAGCTCTGCTGAGGCCAGATCAGTAAGAGAACGAGGGAAGCCAGGTTAATTAACAGAGGCTTTCTCCTCTGCTGTGTTCGGCCCTGCAGTTATCAGTGGAGCTGGCAGTTCTGGAAGACTGAAATGACAGTAGTTGGCTGTAAAAGAGATAACTGTCAGATTAGCCAGTACATATCTTCTGCCTGGGTTTTCTCTATCATACCTATCTTGAAGCATCTCCATGTATCAAAGGGACTAGTTGGCCATTTGCCTTTAAAAAGTACCCTGTCCAATGTGATAAATAAGGGTCTATTACAGTGGAAAGACCCAACATTTCTTTTTTCTTGACTTGGGCTGTTTTGGAATAGTATTTTTCACTCCTTGATCAATTTGTGCAGACTAATCCTTTCTGGTTTTAGTGTGGCACTCCTGTTTTTGGTGTCTCATGTACTGAGCTTTAGGGTGCAAGGGAGGGAAATGTCCATGGGAGTGTAAAGGCAGGGAGAAGGGTCATTCCTGGCAGACAGAGGCTCTTCTGGTGGCCCATCAGGACTCCTGCAGAGTCACATCCTCGGCTCCTTAAGTCAACTGGGCTATGCCTGCTGCGGAGATTGTCTTAAGTGGCTGCTAAAAATCCCGATTGTTGTGCAGCCTGGAGGACAGAGAGGACTGGCTGCTTTGTTTGGGACAAAAAGTTAGCTGAGATAAGGGGGAGTTTCCCTGAGAAGGCAATTTAGACCAGTATGGGTGCAACTCGTGCTTTTTCAAACCTGTCATCTTCCTTCTTTTCTCTTCCTCTATCTCTGCCTTCCAAGCACCTTTCTCTTTCCTATTCATCCGACAAATACTCTCCTGTTGCTCAGTCTCAGAAGAAAGGTCTTAGCTGGGCTTTTGCCTGAACTCCCAGGAAATGTTCATGAATGTTGTCTTCTGGCTTTTCAGGGTTAGCTCTTGCTGAGCTGAGATTTAAAGCAATTTATTCTGAAGCCAAAAACGAATGCAAATGAGGGGAGAAAACTAGGGGAGGAAAAGAAAAAAGACCTCTTATTCCCCAGTGAGCACTAAGATGTCTGATCTGCCTGCCTAAAACTGATGATTCTTCCAGAGTCTACAGCAAATAGCCTTGCATGTAGTGAGCATAGCTGTAGAGGATGCTCTGATTATTGCTTGCTGAACTAAACTGGGACAAGGAGGTGAACACACAGCCTCTGTTTTATTCCCGAGCCATTGATCAGCCACATTTTAGCCCTCAGACAGCTGAAATGGAGGTCATGATGTGTTAGGGAGCCAGGCATTAGCAGGAGGCTACCAAGTGTCCATGGTCTGAGTTGCTGTGAGCCAAATTGCTCTCTTCTGCAAGGAAGTTTTGTTTGGTGGCCAATTCAAATGGCCCTGGCACACTGCTGGCCAGTGACTGGGTTGAACGGATGGGTATTTCTTCTTGAAGCTAGACCATGAATGTAAAACCAGTGGTTTTGTCAGGGAGTGTCTTTGTGGGGAAACTCTGCTGGTTTAGCAGATGTGATAGTTACTCTGACCAAGCTGTTTCATTATCGTTTTCCCCATGTGGACACTGTGTTTCAAGGGAGCAACATTATTCTGGAATGAAGCCCCCCACTTTGTTTTGGTTTTTTGTTGTTGTTTATTTTTGAACAAAATCATGTCCCCGAGAAGCCATTAGAAAGCAGCAGCAAGGATGGCAAAACTGGGTGGCAAAAATGTCACCAAACCACCGCAGGCACAACGGGAGAAGCTCTGGTGGAGGATGCTGTGCTCTGGCTGGCTCGTGGTTGTTTCTGTCTGTGGTGGCCATTGTGTCCCGGCAGCGAGAAGAGCAGCAGAGCTATCACTCTACCAGCTTGTGATCCATGTCAGACCTTGGGCTAAGCCTGCAGCCCTTTCCTGCTCGGGCTTTCTTGGCAGTGAGATAGGGATGAAGACCTGCCTGGAGAGGAAGGATGGAGCAGGGTTTGGGGTGCTGACTCCAGGGTGGGAAGCCACAGCTGGTTTCTGTTGCTGCACGGGGCTCGCTGGGGCTTTGGGAACATCACTTGACCACCACGGGCCCCCTCTCTGCCTTGTAAAATTGGAATGACCCAAGTACTTCCCAACCTCAGCATGTTATTCTAAATACCCTGTCAAAGAATAGAAGTGGAGGAGATTCTTTGGATTAACGTGTAAGACTGGAAGGGGGTCTGGTAAGGTTTAATCTGTTCATGTTTGCGAAAGACTCCAAGAGCTCCGAATGAAAGCGGGTGGAGATTTGCCAAGTGTTTGCTAACATTAATGGTTAATTATTATGAATGCTGGCAGCCTACCTACTCAGCCAGCATCGTTCTCCAAGTGAGATGCAGACCTGTAATGGAGTTATTACACACACAAGACAGGAAGAGGCAGCTTCTCCCTCTGTTCTGTCCTGGTCTCCCAGCCAAAGTCCCATTCCAAAATCAGACAGCAGAGACAATTTTCTGTCTCGTCCTAACAAGGAGTTACGAACCCAGAGCATTTGGCAGAGACAGACTTAGCCATTTCCATGTCTGGGCTCACTTCTGTCTGCTGGTGCCCTCTTTATTTGACTGAACAGAATGGAAATCGTGGTCCAAAAGGAGATGTCCCAAACTGGGCAGCACGTGGGTGCCATGCCATGCTGTGCAGCAGGGACAGATCCAGAGTGGACTGGAGAAGGGCGCTGGGCATGCTCTGTGCCCAGGTTTGCCCTTCTTGCTGCTCAGGCTGGGTCAGCAAAGCACCCGGGAGAGCAGAGGGGAGGATGGAGGCTGGCACAGCAGATCACATGTGGGTTTGGGGAGTCAGCTGAAGAAGAGCTGGTCTGGTCAGCTGCATCCTGCACTGCGTGCCCAAGCCTGGGAGAGAATCCCTGTCATGATGGAGAGGGTGAGACAGCAGCCAGCTGAGTGAGTCTAGCCCCGAGCATGTGAGATTTGATTTGGCAGACATAATTTGATGGCCAGTACCACTGCAAAGGTACCTGAGAAAGCTGCCTTTATCTAATAGTAGCCATCCAGAAAATGAAATCAAATGAATAAAAGGCTCAAGGTCCATTTGGTCCTGGGAAAGTGGCTCACAATTGCCAAATTGTGAAAATCCAATAGATCTTCAGACTGCACCACTACTGATTTATTTTTATTTCTCCATTTGAATGTGCAATCTGAATTTCCAAAGGTGGAAGCTGCATTGTTCCTATCTTTTGGCTACTGATAATATTTTAGGACAATGACCGTAGAGTAATGTTTGCTCTGAAAGGTAACTTCAAGGTGCATTAGTCTCAGATAATTGACAGAGACCGAAGTGATTTGGGAAGCGTTTATGCGGAACCAAAGATCTTGGTGCATTGTTACCTTAAATTAATGGTGTAGTGAGAAGCTTCTTGGGTTTGATCAGCTGGCGGTAGTACTAAATGAAGTCAGGCTGCAAGTTATTAGCAAAATATCTACGAGACAGCGGTGCTATGGATTTATACACTGGCACTGTGTCCTAAGGAGCCCAAATCTGCAATGTGCTCTGAGTCCACAGGACTTCCTTGGGCTCGATGGGAGCAGCAAGCGCTCAGTATCTCTCAGGATCAGGCTCTTTGACACGCTGGAATTCAGGGTAGGCCAGCGTGGCTAACAGGATTCACACCTTTAATTCCCCTCTTAATTCCCAGATGAAATGAAAGGTCTTCTCTCAACACTTAGTAAATCTCCCAATTTTATTTCTCATTATTAAATCATGAAATTGGCCATAAATGTTTAAATTAAGTGAAAGGAAGAGAGATTTGTGAGAAAATTGAAGTCTCTTTGAGGAATTGAAGAATAATCTCCAAGGATGAAGAAAGTTGCTGTTGCCAAACCCAGAAGCAAAAGGATCAAAAAGCTACAGAATAGAAGTAGAAAATTGTATATGTTTCAGATCCACTCCCTCACCCTCCCCTAAAACCTCTGGTGATTTAAATACAGGGAAAATTATTCTGGTAAGCAGCAGAGTCTACTCAATGCTCCATCCTCTGCTGCTGCCATCATCTCCATGTGCAACTCAGAGAGATTCCATGGTCTCCATGGGTCCGTGTCCCCATGAGTGACAGTGATGCCGCTTCCCTGGGTGCAGCAAGATCTGTTGAACACTGGGAATTAATTGTGTTTAGGTGCCTCACTGCGACTAGAATGAGGCCCACTTTCTCTTTTTTTTTCTTTGATTAACACAGTGAGTAATTAGCTGTTTGATTTTTCATGGACTGTTTGATTCACTGTCTCGGGTAATTTTTCAAGACTACATGCTTTTTTTTAATTATTTTTTTTTCCCCTAAAAGATCCACTCCAGATCAGATGGGAGTGAAATTAGGGGAGTCTGTGTGTGTATCCTGGATGTTAACAGTGGTTCCCTTCAGTATGTACAAACCCTCGGGCTGTGCTAAGTGCCCCCACCCCGTGACAGTGGGTGACATTTATTTGTGGTTCATTAGTAGCGTGGATAATGAGGGGAGGACTGTGACTGGAATGTTTTCAGATATCAGGGATGGTTTTTCTTGCTGAGGTTGATCAGGTCCAGCTCTACAAGTATGAAAATAATGAACCTGGATTTGGATTGCTCTGTCGTGTCACTGGAGTGAATACCTCTTAAGTGGCACTTGTTCTGCATGCCTGAACTAGCTCCAGCATCGCTGAGTGTCACCATCAGTGTCCCCTGTGTGACCAGTCAGGGAGGAAGCAAGTAAAGAGGTGACACTGGTTCTCATGGCCTGTTTAACGCTGGGGGAGGTGGCAGTGGGAAAGAGGGGTGCCTGCCAGAGTGGGGTCACCCAGGGCGGACAAGGCTGGTAAAAGCTTCGGCAAGCAGATAGTTGTCTGCCAGGGAGGAATAGATTGAGACCCATCACATTTATTTCACTTGAACAATGAGGCAGCCAACAGATGATAAGCACATTTGGTCAGTGCTAGCTCGAGCTGAATTCAAACCAGCCCCGAGGGCTGAAAGACTCTAGTGTGTTAACAATTCCCTGGCTTGTCCCATCTCCCTTGAGAGGGGCTTTAATGCAGGCCAGGGGATACACCGGTCACTTTCTCACACTTGCAGCACTGACCCAGCAGAGGTTAACACGGGCATCTCTTATATCCACTTGATCTGTAACTATAGAAAGCAGCCAGTGAAATGTATTTCCAATCCAAATGTAGCCCGCTGGTGCCAGTTACCAGCTAAAGTATGCTCTGTCTGCCTTCTGGCAACTGAATAGCACAGGTAAGCTGTGCAAAAAACATGGGGATTGTTAGTAAAAGAGTGTAGCCTCTGAATGCAATGGAGTTCTTTATCTCACTGAAACAGATCTGAGAAGTAGTGGGGGGGGGGGGACCAGAGGGAGACAAAGCTCTCTCCGGAATGTATTAAAAGAACCAAGGAAGACATTCAGAGCATGCAGATAGATGTTGGATTTGTTTTTTTCATGGGGCGTTAGCGAGGCAATGTTCATCTGCGCTGGCCCACACAGGAACAAAATGAAACCGCTGTGGTGTCAACAGGGTAGTCAGCGAGAACACCAAAGTGTTTTTCTCGCTGTAAAAGGGAAATGGGGCCCGTGAAAGCCACGCATATATTTCAGCACTGACAGCTTGGGCTGCTAGTGCTCTACTGTAAGGAGTCCAGGGATGCTAGGGCAAGAATTACAGCAGAACTATGAGGAAATAATGCCTGTGATTTGGACGGTGATGCTTGAAAACCCTCAACCCTTTTGTGTAGCAGCAATGGTAGAATTTGCCCCAGGACGTACAGCAACAATGTGAGTCTCTCATAATCCTGCATCAGGTGAGGTTAGGAAGTCAGTCAGTCTTTCTCCTCTAGTGTCTCAAAGCTACATACCCGATCACTGTATGCGAACCAAGTCCCAGCACCGAGGAGAAGCAGGGAATGGAAGACAGAGTAGCTGAATTTTAGGAGTGGTAATAGCTCAGAGCAGCTCTGATTAAGCCTAATGCAGCTTTCAACGTTGCAGTTGAGGGTTAGGTAGAGTGCTGATGGCTCTTACTGCCCGTGCTCTGCCTGAGGCTCACTTTGCTTCTTGGGATGGATGTTTTCTGCTGAGATATCCTTAGTCAAACTGGTTTTGCTCCAGGGGATCCCAGAAGAATTTCCTCCTTGGCCTAGCATGAGTTGTCTGTCTCCTGACTGCAAAGCTGCAGGTGAGAGCCTGAGCCATCACTCCCAAGTGAGGTAGGAGAAGACTGGGGGAGCAGGAGTTAAACCAGTCTCTTAAACCCCCCCAACCACCCCAGGCTCAGGCTGAGCACCTTGTTCTTGTCCTCCACCTGGGTGTAGCACCCACAATGCTGCCATTGTACCCTGCTGCTGAGGGGCCCCGTCTGTAAATCGGGGGGTGTAACAGGATAACGTTGTCCTGGTGATGTTACAGGCTGGCGAGAGCGTGCGGATGTGCCGCAGCCATTGGGCCATGACTAATGCAGCTCTCCTCCAACCTTCCCCACCGGCGGCAGGAATGAGAGGCCACGTTTCGGGCATTTCGGATTCTTATCATGTAATCCCGGCAAAAATGGAGCTGGGCAACCAGGCAGGCTCATTGCTAGGCAGAGTCATTCGACTTACTCCTTGCATGACTTACTACCCTTCCTTCTGAGGTCGTGACCGACCACGGCAGAAGAGACACTGGTACCAGTGAACGAGTAAACAGGAGAGAAACAGGGAAACTGGTAAGGAAGGGCCGGGCGCTGCCGGCACAGGGGCTGAGCCCGCGGCCAAGGTGAGGCGGTGTGCGCAGCGGGGACACGGCAGAGCGGGGACGCGCAGCGAGAACCGCTGGGCTGTTTGTCCGTGCTGTGCTGTGCTGCACCCAGCGCCCCCCGCCCCCCGGGAGCTCCGGGTCGGCCGGGGAGCGACCCCCGCCCCGCGGGACCCCCCCAAAGCTCGACCGCGGGGCTGCGGGGATCTTGGCGTCACCTGCCTCTCTCCCTCTCTGACGTCACCGCTGAGGGCCGGTGACATCAGAGGACGCTGCCCCCCCGGGCACGGGGACAGGCGGTGCACGCCGGGCCGCGGGCGGGGGGAGGGCGTCGTCGTCTCCACGGCAACCGAGCCCCCGCCACGTGACGGGGGTTCTGTCACGTGATACCGGGCTGCCGCGGAGCTGCT
>WUAM01000263.1:789899-806679 GCA_024336885.1 Actenoides hombroni
GGGGGGGGGGGGGGGGGGGGGGGGGGGGGGGGGGGGGGGGGGGGGGGAGGGGAGGGGGGGGGGGGGGGGGGGGGGGGGGGGAAGGGCCGGGGACGTGGGGATACGGACGAGGGGTGCGGGAGACGGGGCGCGTGATGCGGGGCTGGGGACGTGGGACGGAGGCTGGGGCAGGGGGTTGGCGGTGCGGGACACAACGCTCGGGGACGTGGGTGCGAGGCGGGAGGCAGGGACGCAGTCCCGGGGACACAGGGCGCAAGGCTGGGGACGTGGGACACAGAGCCAGGGACGTGGGACACAGAGCCAGGGATACGGGACACGGGACACAGGCTGGGGACACCGGGCTCGGGATCCAGGGCACGAGAGTGTTGTGGACGCGGGACAGAAGGTGGCGGACACGGGACACAGTCCCACGGACAGGGCTGCGATGGGGCAGAGGAGGAGACGGTGCTGGGGCCACAGAAGGGGGGATGCGGGGGCAGGGGGCACCGGGGCCCGGCCGCGGTGGGAGGGAGGTGACATCGGAGCAGGGGTCCCCCGCCGTCGCGTGCCAGCCCTGCCCACCTCGCTGCCTTTGGCAGGGCCAGGGGCCCGGGGGGGGCGGCCCGGGGTCCGTCCCTGGCGGGCCGCGCAAGGAGGCCGGGGACGGTGCGAGGCCCGTGCTGCCGGCGGAGGCTGCAGCGCTCGGGGGGAGGCCTCTGGGGGCTCGGGGCTGTCGTACCCCGCCCTGGGGCCCGGCAGGCACCGGCAGACGGGCTGCCCACCGACTTCTGCGGCCGAGTTGTTTTTTCTGGGCAGCCCCAGGGGGTTGGTGGTTCAGCAGCGTCGTGTCAGGGTCCGGGCCGGAGGCACGTCGGGTGACACCCCGGGCTTCTCTCCCGCGGTTTCGATCTTGCCCCAGTCCCTGCCGTTAGCACTGGCCGCTTCCAGAAGCGCTGTGGTGCTCTGGTGGGGGAGCGAGTAGTTCTGATGCTTTGCTGAAGTTCCCCGGCAGCGTTTTGTGTGCCTGGGCAGCTTGTCCTGGTGGCTCGGAGGCCCGTCTGTCCACCCGGACACTGTTCGTTATCTGTCTCTCTGCATCAGTTCAAAAATCACTCGCCTGAATCACATCTTAGGAGAAGAACATACCAGCTTCTTTTACATAATCACAGAACATTAGGGGTTGGAAGGCACCTCTGAATATCATTGAGCCCAACCCTCCTGCTGCCAGAGCAGGATGGAACTAGAGCAGATCATGCAGAAATGCATCCAGAAATGCATCTTGAAAGCCTTTGTTTTGTTACATCCATTCCTTACGCTTTGCTTTTCACGTGAGCAGACAGGTCCCAGTGCCTTTGGTGTGTGACTGCTTTGGACCTGCTCTGAAGGCATTCCAGCGGCACCAGCATTTGTTAGAATGTCATTCATGGTGTAACGCTCCCGAAGGGTTTCTTATTCTCCTCACAGGCTTATAGCATAGGGTTGGAAATGTCTTTTACAACGTTTCTAGTGTTCCTCCCCCTGACTCACCAGCTGCTGCAGCGGCCCGCTGGGTTTCCCTTGGATCTTAAGTCAGGGTCTTGCTCCTCTTTGCAGACCCTTGCCACATTCCCTGTCACTGGGGCCACAGCATCCCAGCAGAGCTTTTAAATACAGACAACAAAGACTTATTGACCTCTTTCAAAGGCTGAGCACATCCACCTTTTGCAACCCCTGCAGGCTTTTAGAAAAACCCGGAGTTATTTTAGGGCATGGATTGTCCCTGGCTCGGGAAGGCTCACCTTGCAAATCACCCTGTGCTGCCCTTGTGCAGACAGCGTTTGCTCAAAGTGTGTCGTGCTTGCTTTGCACGTTCTGCTTCCCTTGCTCTCGAGCCCTTGTAGTGATTCAGAGAAGCCACGTGTGTGCCAGATGATTATAGGGAATGTGAACTCCTGACGAGAAGGGAAGTGGGAAAGGTGACCTGCTGCTCCCTGACATTTTTATCAGCTGGTAATGGCATTGGCCTGCAGAAGTCAAGCTTGAGGAAGAAGATGTTTGGAATTTAAAGTTGTTGAGCATAAATGTCGTTAGTTTGGGTTTTTTTTTTCTCAGTTCTGGATTGCTCTGCTGCTCTATCTGGAAACAGTTCTTTTGTCTCCAGTGGGATGTTAAGGTGAGTTTCTCATGTGCCATTCCCAGCTGATGTTTGCTCTGCGGATAAAGAGGAATGGAGCTGACAGCAAAGTGATGTGAAGGGCAGAAAGCTTTGTGGAGGGGGAAGTTTCAGAATTTCCAGGCCACAAGGCCTGAATGTGAATTTCAAGAGCAGCATCTGTCTGTCCTACAGTACTGAGCTCCCAAAGCACTCTGCAACGAGGCCTTTCAGCCTAAAGCCGTGGCTGTCAATGCGTATTGTTCCTGTGCCACGAGGAATGTTTTAGCATAAATTTAAATGCCTATTTCCTAGCACAGACTGCTGCTTGAGGATCATTTTGTTTTTGAATTCTATATAGACTAGTGACATGAAGTTGAGCTAGGAATCGATCGAGTTGCTAAGGGCTGAAAACGTTGGGGGGGGGGGTTGCTTTTTAAAGACCAATCTGTTAAGTCCTTTTTTGTGACATGTAAACCGGATATATAATATTAAACAGTAACAGGTTTCAGTCAGCTTGCTGCTTATTGTACTGAAGTCCTTAGCAACAGAGGTGTTTGGAATGGTCTGTTCATGAAGAAGTAGAACTTGTTAAACAGGTGATTCTCAGCACAGGGAACCTGAACCTTAGTTGAATCACTTCTGATCAGGGTTTATATCTGTCCTTGCCTGTACTAAATCTAAAGGAAAGTTCATGGCAGCAGACAGAAACTCCAGTTTGGCACTGGTTAGCAACAGCACTTTGAATACCCGTGTGGCCTCACCAGGAATTCCAAAGCGGGGCTTTCCACCAGGAGTTCTGGAGGTGCAGGTTTACGTGCAGAATGCACGTATCTGTGTGAGCTGGGTTTTGCTGGCCTGCTAGAAAGGCAGATGTGAGATACTGGGTGAAAATGCTGCTCCGTGACTGACTGTACACGGTTGATTCCTGCAAGTTTGTGCCTTGTGCTGTTGGAAGGGGTGGGTGTGGCTCTCTCCTCCCTGTCCCCGCTTCCATTTCTTTGTGCGTGTATCGAGCTTGACTCCTTTTTTATCTAGGAAACTGTAAAAATACCAAGTTCAGAGCATGGGCAGGAAAGGAGGAGAGATAATGTAGTTCCACCGTGGGTCCGGCGGGGTGCTCGCCACATCTCGGTGTCTTTCTGCCAAGTGTGTTTCCAGCTGACACTTGATATCTTCCGAGGCAGGGCAGCAGCCCGCGACGCAGCGAGTCCTCTTTCCTGTGCTGCTCCGTTCTGTGGCATGGGTAGATAGGAAGGGCATGTTTATCTTCCAGATACATTAAGCAGCTGCAAAATTGAATTGGCAAAACTTAATTTTTGGACTGGCCAAGTGGTGTACTCAGCAGTGTTTGGTGACACAGCAGCCCTGTTCTCACTGGAAGCCCGGGTTTGCAGGCAGAAGAACTGGAGTTCTTTACAGATGTCAGAGGAGAAATGGTGATGCTCCTTCTGAGGCCAAAGCCCACTTTGAAAGAGCCACTGCCATCGGTGAAGGTGAGAGCCCTGAGAGCTCCTGAGCAAGCTTATTATCTAACTTGAGTATTTCTGTGACACCCCATGGGCTGGCTGGTGGAAGTGTCCCTGGCAGAGGCTGTCGAGCTCCAGGCTGTTCACAGCATTGGCCTGATTTTACAAAAGCAAACCGTAAGCTGCTTTGCATAGTGTTTCTTTATAAACAGCGAGGGAGCTGTGGATCCTTTATCTGTCTTTTTCCTTTTCTTGTTTCCCTCATCTGAAAAGCTGATCTTGCCTGAAAGCCCCGAGTTAGAGCAAAGGGAAGTTGCAGGATGAAAACAGCTGTTGGAACAATCCCTTGAACGGCTCTTCGTGCTCTCCCCTCCTCGCTGCCCTTGAGATGTGTGTGAGAGTATCTGTGAATATCTCACAGTCCTCTTGTGAGGTACAGCAGTCACCTTCTGCAGCCTGGGACACAGGGAACTGTCCTCTAAGAGCCTGTGGGGCAAAGAGGTTCTTGCACTTGGTCTGGAATGGTGCGATTGAAAGTAATTTTTGTGTCCATCTGTTAGATTTGGGTTTCTTTTCAGGTACTTGAATTTGAAATGTGACCTGTTAAACTACTCTGCAGGTCAGCAGTGAAACCCATGACCCGTCTGGTCACTTACTGTCCTGTGTTGCCAAGGACCACAGCTGGAGGGGATGATCAGTTGGTGACTGTTTATGTGCTCTGTTTTTTTCCTGCGTTACCTAGAAGTCCAAGGGGGGAGCATGGACCAGCCCAGCGGAAGGAGTTTCATGCAAGTTCTTTGTGAGAAATACAGCCCCGAGAACTTCCCTTATCGTCGTGGGCCTGGTATGGGGGTGCATGTCCCAGCAACTCCCCAGGGCTCGCCGATGAAAGGTAGGCTTCTGGTCTTTCTGCCTGTCTGTGGGGTTCCGGGTGGGCTCAGTTTCTTGGTGGTTGTTGCTTTTGTTAAGGAAGAATCGCACTGGACTGACCCAAAAAAGAAGCATCACAATGTATTACAATGTGTTTCTTTCTGAAGAGCTGGGAGACTGGAGTCTGACAAAGACAGAAAGTTGATCCAGTGACAGAACCAGTTGCTCTAAAAGCCAAGTATTTTTCCCTGCAGCATTACAGGATGAGAATACTGTCCATGAAAGATGGAAATAAGGCTCTGTGTGGTGCTGAGATGCGGGTTCAGCCATCCCTGGAGTTATTTTCTTCAGACTAGCAATACTATTTCATCATTTGCTGCAGCAGCAGGTATTTTGGCAGAGACAGCTTCAAAAAATGCATAACTCTCCATCTAAATGTGAGGTTGGTCCGCGTGCTGGGGGTGCTGTGCAGTGCCATCACCTTGCACCCATGGCTGCAGGTACAGGAGTCCACTGTGAGCAGGACTGGACCATATTCCAAGCTGAGTGACGAGTGGTCCAATCTCCAGCTGGCCTTCTTTTGTGACAAGTGACTCAAAGGAATTTAGGGTTTAGCTTGGCTCTCTTCTTAAGGCATCAAATGCTCTCTGACCGTGCTTATGCTGACCTAGTGGAGAAATCCCCTCTCTGCTTTGCTTCTAACCTTACTGCTGTGAGGGAGTTTCAGACAGAGGTGTGTCTGAAGTGCTCTGCTGCTCATGTACGTCCTTGAGCCTCCTAGGCTGCAGAATCTGTGTCACCATTTCCTGCTCTTTAAACTGGATCCTTTAGACACCCTTTAGTCTTCCCTCACGCTCTGATGTTAGTGTTTGTTTCTTGGGTTGTACAGAGGAGTCCAAGATTCACGTTTATCCCACCAGAACGGCCGCTTCTTTGTGTAACCTGTTGCCCATCTTGGTCTGTAAGAGCAGTTTAAATTTCCTTCAGGTCGATTTGTATCCCAGCCAGCCCCAAAGGGGAAAACACCCATGGCAGGGGCCTGGGTGAAGTTTATAGTAACTGAGATTGACAGAGGAGAAAAAAGAACCTGAGTTCAGTTGAGGATAAAACGTACCACGTGTCACTCAAAATTAACAGGAATAGAAAATTGGCCTGCTGGAATAGTCAATCAGTGTGAGCTCTCCTGTGTGCAGGCACCTGCTTACCTGAGGTGTTTGGGTGCAGGAAAGAGGGCGTTTTTCTAAGTCTTAAAATGTGACTGAGACACGACTTACAAATATGTCATAGCTCATTCCCAAAATACAACACTACCCTTTGAAGAAACCGAACGCTCGTGAGCTGGGAAACTTGAAAACTCAGATGACTCCAAGTAATTGCTGCTAGAAACCCTTTCTAGTCGTGTAGCTGTCAAGCATTAAGGAGAGAAAAAAAAGGACCGCTTTTTTAGGGGGAAAAAAAAAGCTTGTTGTTAAATTTTAACAGCTTTTGATACTCCGCAGAGGTGGGAGAGCTGTGTTGTATGTGGAAGTGTGTAAGGCTGCCCTGCCTAAATGTGGCTTTCTCGTGTTAAAATGGTTTCCTGTTACTAATCCACAGCTTATAACATAGTCGTGTTTTGGCCTGAGGAAATCAGGCTGTGATTGAGAGCCAAGTCCTTGTCTTGTGGAAGAGCTGCCAGGATGTTTACCGGCATGAGAAGGAATTAGAGCAAAACTGAAGTAGAAACATAAAAGGCAGAGCAGAGACCTAAGTTTTTCCAGGATGTAAGGATGCTAAATCTTCTACGCTGCTGAAAAGGGAAAGCTTAGAAAATACCTGTTTAAATACATCCTTGCTGTTACTAACCCCAAGTGGGCCAAGTACAAGAGGATAAGGGGGTCTGACCCTGTGCAAGTGATGGTCCACCTCGTGCTGTATCCTATCAGAGCAGCAGATGCCTGAGGTGGAGGGGAAGAGCCCAGGTTCTGGCAAGCACTGATAGGAGACAAGCTCTAACCTCCAAGGGCTGCCCTGTCCTTGCTGCCACATGGGAAGAAATGCACAGAGTAACTGAAGAGCACTGATACCGAGTGGCACTTGGTCTTTAGACACAAGAAGTCTTCTTGATGGATGTCAGTCACTCGTCACAAACCCCATGTTTATCCTTAAATACCTGTGAATTGTGGAGTTATTGGAAGATCTTTTCTTTTGCTGTTCGTTTGTGCTTGTTTGTTGCCTTCTGTAACTGAACAATTCAGTGCTGACCAGAGGGCATCTTCTCTTTCCCACCCTTTCAGATCGCCTCAACCTTCCCAGCGTGCTGGTCCTCAACAGCTGTGGCATAACCTGTGCAGGGGATGAGAATGAAATCGCTGCCTTCTGTGCTCATGTGTCGGAGCTAGATCTTTCTGACAATAAACTGGAAGACTGGCATGAGGTAAAATGGTTACGCATGCATCTTTCTGAATAACTCTGATGGTTATTGCCCTGACTGCAAACACATTGCAGGTTATGAGAGTACTTTGGTCATTTAAAGGCGGGGAGATTTCCAATTTTTTGTGGGTTCTTTCTCATCTTTGAAGCTGATGCTCATTTACTTTGACAACTGAGCAATAAATGTGATGTATTTAATCCATTTGGGCACCTCGCTCTCTTCACCTCGTGACTTACGAACCTGGCCTGTGAGTGATAAGTGTATATATATATTTCCTTTTCATTGTGCAAAGCACCAGAGCTGGTGTTTCTAACACCAAGAGGTTAATGAGAAGTGCAGTTCTGAACAGTAAGAACTGAGGAGGTCCGAGTAACGGGAGTTGATTCCCAGCTTTGCCACTGACTCCGTGATGCTGGGCAAGGCGTTTGTTCTCGCTCCGCTTTTCTTTCCCTACCTGCAAAACAGGTTTAAGAACATTTACCTCACAGAATATTTCTGAGGCCTCATCAATGAGTGCTGAACGCTCCTGTAAAATCCTCTGCAGTGCTTGGATGAGATATGGTAGACAAATGCCATGTAATACAAGTAAAACAACTGCAATCTGTTTAAGTGTCGTTTGCAGCTCCTCACTGGCTTAGGCTCTGCTGGTGCTGGGAGAGCTGCACCCACACTTGGCACCCTTCAGTTTGCTCAGGCTCTTTAGCCTGCCCTGGGTGGCACAATTTGTTGGCTTCTGCGTGAGCCGTGGCACAGCAGGGAATGAAGGGCTTCGGCCCCTTCCTCTGAGACTGGATTGAGTTTTTGTTGTCCATCCGCAGCAGATAAATATCTCCCCAACTCTTACAAACTGCCAGTGGTGGAGATTGCAGATCCCTGGGTAGCCTGTTCCCATGCTTAGCTAATAACCTCCTAGTCTAAACCATGTAACTTAAGTCTCCCATGCTGCAATTTAAGCCAGCTGCTCCCTGCTCTGTTCCCAGCAGGCGTGGAGGAGCATTCATTCACTGCTCCTTATACCACAGCTTTTTATACCCTCAAAGAGCAGCTTGCCTGTCTGCTTCTCCTATTTTAGTGTTAATACTGAAAAAATCTGATTCTTCTAATCAGTTGTTATAGGCCATTTTTTTTCCAAATCCTGTGTGGGTTTTGTTGCTCTGATATCATTCCACTTTGTCTCCTTCATTCCTAAGGCATTTCAGATGGCTTCACTTCAGCCTCTAGCCTTTTACTACAACCTGTCCCTCTTTAGTATCACCCCCTGACTGGGAAAACACACAGTGTCCAATTATTCTGGCCACTGAAAATGAGTATAGTCTGCTAGAATGCTACAAATGGATCATCTAAGTCACTTATTTGTGTATTTTTCTATATATTAGCAGTATCTGGGCAATACCTGCCCTGATCACATGATCCTGTACATACCCCGCGCTCCAGAGCTGTACAGTTGTCATCTCTGGCTTTTCTTTCTCCTTCTTGATCTTTCTTCCCTCTCTGCTACTTTGCACAAAAAGAGAAAGCAGCCCCAGGCAGAGTTACCTGAACAGCTGGGTAGATTGTAAGGGAGCTGCTGTTTTCAGAGGAAGGGAAATCGAATGAGAAATTCAGCAGATGTGTACAGAGAGCTTCTGCCTGTCGCCTGCGTTGGGCAACAAGGCGAGGCCAGTGGCTAGTGGGGAGCAGGGAGTGGAAAGCTGAGCAGGTGATCAGTGTTGGGCCAGAAACTCAAGAGACGTGCCCATTGCCCCCCTGCTAAAAGAGGGGTACGGAGTGCGGGCTCCCGTAACCTGCCGCTGCTTCAGCTTGGTCTTCAGGTGGATTCTGTGACCTCTCCCGAGAGACTGGCTTTCTCTTATCAAGCTGCTCAGAGAATGTAATTAAATGAACTGTTGAGGTGAATGAGCAATTAACCAATCGATCTAGATCAGTGAACAGCTAGAGTATGAATTACAGGTAGCTATCCAGAAGCCTTTTTTTCTTCCCCATATCTTTTCTTTGGCTTGTGGCGATTCCGAAAAGCTCTCTTTTAGGAGATGGGGTATTATTGCACGAGCTCAGATTACTGCCTGATACGCATTTCTTTCTTTTCTTTTCCTTTTTGTTTTTTTCCCTCCCCACTTAGGTCAGTAAAATTGTGTCCAACGTTCCCCACTTGGAGTTTCTAAACTTGAGTTCCAACCCTCTCAGTTTGTCCGTTTTAGAGAGAAGGTGCGCTGGGTCTTTCGCTGGTGTTCGCAAACTTGTGCTCAACAACAGCAAAACTTCCTGGGAAACAGTCCACACAATCCTGCAGGAATTACCAGAGTAAGCACGGGGAGTTGGGTGTAGAAAGGGGTGCTGCTGCGTGCAGGGCAAGGTTGGCTTGTCACATCACGTGGGGAGGGGTGAGAAGGGTGTGAAGATGCAAACATGAGTGGCAGTGAAAAGGGATTTTTTTTTTTAGGTTTGTTTTGGCTTTTTTTTTTCCTTTGGGAGTTTGGGAACTGGCCAAGTGAATGCTTTACATTGTCTTAAAAGCTGAAATTATGTGGCACTGCAAAGCTTGGGACTTCTCACCCCAAACCTAAATACCAGGGATGGATCATCACCCTAACGATGCAGGCGGTGACGGGCTTCTCTGAGTCACTGCAGGATGAATGCCCCAGTGCATACCTGTACCAGTAGCTTTTGAATGGGATGCAAGTCTGAGGGCCTGGCCACTTGCCAAGTAATATTTCATCGTGCTTTTCTGTGCAGAAGTGTTGATTTCTGTGGCTTGGCCACAATCCACCTTGGCCGTGGCATTCTGCTTTCAGCAATGTCCTCGGTGGCTTCATCTTGATGGCAGATCCCTCTTTGTGTGGCTTTGACGAGGACAGCAGTACATCCCGTGTGGCCACTAAGCACTTCCTTGGCATTAGGAGGCCTAGCTGAGTAGTCTGAAAGCTTAGTGAGACCTGTTCTGTTGTTAATGGGAAGCTTTGGCAGAGCCAGTGATGTGGGGCAAAACGTGTGGTCTGTGCTGTGTAAAAACACCTTGTTAAATTAAGTGGTGAGTGCTGAGAGCAGGAACCAGTCACCACTGGGGTTGGGTTGGTGGCTTGTTGGGCACAAACGTGGACCACCACCCCGAGCCGTCTGCTACGCAGTTAATACTGGGAGGCTGGGGGAACACTTGGAATCTGTGGAGGGAGTTTACAGAGACCATAATCGAAACGCCCCCCTTGGAGAGCTCAAAGTCTGCTCCACATCAAAGTTTCAAATGACATAAGAGCTGATAGAGAAAGCTGTGTTCAAATGGCATGTGCATGTCCCTGTACCCGAGAGGGTGGCCATCTCCAGGTATGCTGAGGTGATGATGTGATCTCTCTTCCCCTGTTCAGCTTGGAGGAGCTCTTCCTGTGCCTTAACGACTATGAAACAGTGTCTTGTTCTCCGGTTTGCTGTCAGTCTCTCAAATTACTCCACATAACTGACAATAATCTTCAAGACTGGACTGAAATTCGAAAATTGGGAATTATGTTTCCATCACTGGACACACTTATTCTGGCTAACAACAACCTCACAACCATCGAAGAGTCAGAAGATTCCCTAGCGAGGCTGTTCCCCAATCTGAGGTCCATCAATTTGCACAAGTCAGGTGAGAGCCTGGAAGCACCACGCTTCTTGGAGGCTTTTTGTTCTCTGCCTGAGTGACAGTCTCTCCTCCTGAGTGGGTGAAAAACACGCTTGCTTTGTGCTCTTTGAAACTTTGGCCTTGGGGTGGTTGCTGACCTGAAGATGGTGGCATTAGGAGGCAGGCAACAAATCGACTTGCCTGTCTCTGTGGGCTTTACCTGCTGCTTTTGGTAGTTAGTTGTTAACTAAAAAAAATGAGTTCGAGTTGTGTGGACTGGCAGTTATTCAAAGTGAGCTGGTGAAGGTTTTTTACTGTAGTAGCTTCCCTCTGTTTCCTGTCCCTGCCTCAGGTGCTCCTGGCTGGAGAAGGATAAATAAGTGTCTGTCAGTGGAGGGGATGAAAGAATCTCATTTGCCTTTTCTTCCCTGTTTTCTCATGGGTAAAACAAGCGTGTGTGGAGGTGTGTGGCACGTAGGGCTGAACACTCACCAGCAAAAGCTGTCTGTCATCTGCGCTCGGTTATTAGAAGCTCACCACAAGTTCTGCTCGAGGCTGCTTTGACACTTCATCCCCAGAGAATTTTCAGCCAACGCTCCAGAAAGAGAATAAGCATTTGGTGTATGGGGAAGGGCAGCTGGTGCTCGGAGAGGGGGAGCTGCGGGGCAGCTCGGGAGGGCTGCGAAGTGTTTGTGAGATGACGCGTACGCCAGAGGTTCTTCTGCAGGAGTACTTAATTCATCATCATCCTTTGTTCTTTAGAGCTTTATATGCTGTGCAAGTGATAGTTAGGTGTTAGCTGAGGTAGAAGGCATTTTATTAACGTGCTCTGCAATGTAAGCATCAAGGAATCCCTGTAATAAAAGCTCAAAGCTAACTAGAGGAAGAAAAGCCTGTTAAGCTGGATTTGAAAGCGCCGTCTCACTGAGGAGCAAGTGCTCCTTTGGTAAGTAGTTCTGCAGTTTTGATGCCAGGTATTTAAGAACTCTGGATTCTGTATTGCATGCTGATATTTGGGGAGCTGAAAATCAAATGGAAATCCCAAGGAGCATGTTAAATTTTTTTATTTTTTTTTTAAATTTATTTTTTAAGGAAATCTGCTGCACTCCAAAATTCTGTCACGTGAAGATTTTAAACTGACGCCTCTCTTTGCAGGCTCTTTTAGCTTAGTGGAGATCAGAGATGAGCTAAAGATAATGGTTCTAAGTGAAGTTGCAGCATGACAGGGGCAGGGAAGGCTTTAGGTATCGGTGACCTTGTCCCAAGGGTTTCAAGTGCTATGGGGAAGGAAACTCTCTCTGCCAGCCTTGCACGCAGCACCGTGATGCTTACAGGGGTTTTGTTTCTGCTCTGAAAAAAGCCCCTTCTTCTGAGTTGTGCTTGTGAACTTGGTGTTTCCTGACAGACTTATCTCAAATGAGACCCCTGATTTAGTTCAAACTGCTGCTTTTTCCGTGATTGGGGTTTTTTTCCCCATTTTCTGTACTGTGTGGGCGAAGCTGGTGGATGTTGTTTGGAGAAACCAGTTGTGTAACTCACGTTGCCAGTGGAAGCTCCTGGAACAGTCATTGGAAAAGCATCATGATAAACATTTCCACAGCCACAGCAAAGGGCAGTGAAGACAATAGTGTTGATCTTGCCACATAATCAGGGCTGTCCTGTTGCTCGATACTCAGCTTTTTCCTTTTACCCTTCCTCCTTGCCTTGTTATCCCAAACATCAGATCTTGAGGGGGCTGAAATTGAGTTAAAACCTTCTACAGTAAATGGCTGAGTGGCTTCTGGGACTGTTTCACCATTGGGTTGTGAGGGGAAACGGGACCCAAGGTGGTGATGCGTGCGAGGTAAAGCCATGTGATGGCTATTTAGTGACTCCTAGAATGACAGAAGTCCTGCAGACTTCAGTACTACTGGAGGCAGCATCCCTTTATAGATGGAGTCCTCAGAACTGATGCTAGCCTGTCCTTGGCAGTGAGGGCCAAACACTGAACGGTCAATAAAAAAACTAAGCTCCCTAATCAGCCGCAGGCATCACCCTTCTAGACTTACAAAACAGCATGAGGGGACTTAAATGATGCTGTCTTATAAGCAGATGAAGGAGATTTTTTGCAATGCACGATGAGCAAAAAGCCAACTTCTCAAAGAAACGGCAGCTGACGCTCGCCTGTCACGGGTGCTCTTTGCTGTGTCTGATTGTCTTGGCTACGTGATGTGTTACCTGTGTGTGTTTAAGCCAGTCTTTTCTTCCAAGCAGGTCTGCATTGCTGGGAAGACATTGACAAGTTAAATTCTTTTCCCAAGCTCGAGGAAGTGAAGCTGCTGGGAATCCCTTTGCTGCAGTCCTACACCACTGAGGAACGCAGGAAGCTGCTAATAGCCAGGTCTGCAGCGATACGCGGCAAGGAGCGGCTGGGGGTGGGAATTGGGAGGAAGAGGTTGTGAGGAGATGGGGGTTTGGATGAATTCACCACCCAGAAAGACTTGAGCTGTTTCGTGTCGCGCGGGAAAGCGGGAGTAGTGGAAATGTGCAGTCCAGTGTCTCTACTTCAGAGAGAAATCTTTGAGTCTCGCAGATGCCCGCGCACACGAAACTAAACGCTCCCTTTTGAACGTGCCTGGAGAAAGCGCACGGAACTTGCCCTCTCTTTGGCGGGGACCGAGGTGTAAGGGACCCGGCAGGATTCTCCTGGTGTTAATGCTGTGGCACGTAGCTCCTGATGGCCACCGTCTCTCTGGTCACCCGGCCCTGCTTTCCTCTTCTGCTGACGGCGTTTCTCGGCGTCCGCACGCAGGTTGCCGGCTATCGTCAAGCTCAACGGAAGCATCGTTGCCGATGGGGAGCGAGAGGACTCGGAGCGATTCTTCATCCGCTACTACATGGAGTTCCCCGAGGAGGAAGTCCCTTTCAGGTACAAACTCTTTGTTGCGGAATGGAGAGCGGGGACAGAAGGGTGGCGAGGCGAAGGGAAAGGTGACGGAACAGATGCTGTTCCGTGGGAAATCTGGGCTAGCTGCTCTGTGAAGAAGACGTCCCTCGCCTTCCTCCTGTCTTGCCTCCCTCAGTCTGTTCCAGTTGCTGTCGTTGCACTGGAGCGTTGTCTGATGACTTGTAGAATCACTCCTGGGTCAAACTCGGTCTTAAAGTGTCCGCATCAAGTGCCATTAAACAACATGACTGTTCAGTTCGTGATCTTCATTGCTTCCTGGCCTCCCCGATGGCTAGCTTCATAACCCACCTGTGTTTGGGAGTCCCCAAAAGCCAGTACAGATCCTGCTCTCTGGTTCCAGGCTGGGACGTCTTAATTCTCTTGACCATCTGGTGTGTGGGATGTGACTGGTGATGGGAAGCTGTCCCCTCAGTTTCAGGCCTGCAAATCGCAAGTCTGATGGGTTTTCCTTGCCAAAAAAGTATGCCCAATGATCTGTTCATCTTGGTAAACTAATGAACTTTGACAGATGCTGTTCAGTTGGTATCTTTTCTGTGCCAGCATCTACTTACTGGTTCTTAATGGGCTGAGGAAGGATGATGGAGCATTGAGCCGCTGCATTTATATGCCTCTTGCCCTAGAACTCTCAGGTGCTTTTCACACAACAAAACTTGATAACCCTTTCCTTTACAGAAAGGGGGTAGGACAAGAGACTGTGTACGTCCAGGGAGACAGACAGGGGTAGGGATAAGCAAAACAGAAGGGTAGAGAAGGTCAAAGGTGTGGCCCAGTACAGATGACAAAGGTGTGGATGGAATCTGGCTGGTCAGTATTTCCTCCAGCTTAACTGTTAGGTCAGATGTCTCTTGTTTTTCAAAAGCACTCTGTCTGTGACCTACTGGTACCACAAGGGCATGGGAGGGCTGGGGTGGGGAGCGAGGGCACCATGCTTGGTATGAATAGCAACAGGTCCAGTCATTACAGCATTCGTTAAAGGGTCAGTTCAGAGGCAAAGGATACGAATGTAGGCAGGGAGAAGGGACAGCTGGTGATCTCTCTTGTGCCTGTTTCCGAGGACAAGTCCTGGCTTGTCATTTTAGAAGCCCTTGAAGCAGAAAAAATGGGAAGAAATATTGGAAGGGATGGCAGCAGAGGTGGAGAATGCAGGGGAGAGGAAGGGGAAGGGGAAGGGGAGACGGGTACTGCAAGCTCATGGTGCTGCTCCCAAAATGAATTATTTTCCATAGCATTCCATTTCTCCAAAACCTGTTTCGCATCTCTGCATCTGTGGCTCGAGGAGGGGAGAGTAGCAGGGCAGCTGAGCCCAGCAGCTGCAGCAGGGTCCTGCCCTTAGGTGAAGAGGGCTGGGGCTGACCTGCAGATCCAGCCAGGAGAAGGCAAGGCAGAGAACTAAAGTGTGAGTATCCCCTTGATCCTGGTGGGAGGACGGTGCTGCCCTGAGCTCAGGAGGAAGGGTTTGCACACAAGAGGGAAGGTAAATAAAGAGCTGTCAGGCTCTGAATCTTTTCCTGCTGGACTTGCATCTCTGGGTATTGTGGTGTCAGGTGCATTGCACCTCCAGGACACAGAGGAGGACACAGTGGGGTGGGTGTAGCTGTAGACACTCATGAGCCTACTGTTAGGAGGTGGGCTTTGGGAAGGGGATGCATGCCCCCGTGTAGTTACACCGTACCACGTACAACCGGGGTCAGTTTTCAGGTGGGAGCTCTTGTAAGAAATTACTGATATCTCCCCCACTGAAAAAAAGAGAGTGATCTTGACCAGCATGCTGGCTCAGTCCTGTACTGGTAAGATGCAGGAGAATTGCCTCCCCCTCTGCTTTCTTAACCTTTAAACACGGTTGCTGCCCTTTTCGTGGTCAATGGGCTCCTTGTCCGGGTCCCTTCGTCTGCGCAGCATTTCCAGGAGACTCGTGCAGCTGCTGATGGGGGTTGTTCTGTTCTGGAGGAGTTTTGAGCCACCACGGGCTCTTTTCTAACGAGGCTGCCGATGGCTGAGAGCGTTCCTAGTGCCGGGCATCGGTTCCTGACCCCGTACCCAGCAGCCCTGGAAGGAAGGGACCCTGCCATTCTTTGCAGAGGGATTTTGTGTGTGTTTGGTGGTAAAGCTTCCTTCTTTTTGCTCCCACATCTGGCGTGGTCTCTCCAAAGGTGGTTTGTAATTGGAATCTCATCAGGACACATGCCCTTGCTGGGGGCACAGCATCTGCGCTGCAGCGCTGCCTCGAGCGGAGGGAGAAGAGACACTTGGGGGGAGACAGCCGAGGGGTGGGGTGGGGGGCTCCTTATCCTCCGAATAATTCTCTTCACTTTTTAAAATCCCCCGTTAAGAGATTTACCGTGAGGGACAAGAACCCAACCAAGCTGACACGGCAGGAGAACACCGAGGGCTTTCTGCCACCACCAAGACCCAGCTGCCAAGAGCCGCGCGCGCTGGGCTGTGTTATTTCAAAGGCAGCAGACAGGCCCCATCAGAGCTGCGGGGGTGATAAGATCATAAAAATCCTGTGTCCTCGGAGCTTTAAACGTTTACTTGAAACAGAATAAAATCAATTCAATAGAGTAAATAAATAACAGGATCAGCCCGACCACTATGGTCACCGCATTAGGATCAAGCATGCTACGGTAAAAAAAAAAAAAAAAAGAGTTGCAGAAAGGTAATGTTGTCCTGGCAACCTTATTTTGCTTGTGTTTTTCACTGATACAAGTTAATCGTTAAAAACTTCCTCCAATACTTTGTAATTAGTGAGAGGTTCAACCATCAACGACCTTGAAAATCATCTACCTCATCTCTCCAGCCACCTACGACCTCACGCGTCTCGGCAAAGCAACATTTCAACCTCCGCTCACTCAGAGCTTTCTTCAAACATCACATTTTGATCATGTTTTATTTTTTTCCAACACATTTTGGTTATTTCGTTGGGGTTTTCTGACCATCTTTTGTTCAGTCAAGTAGATGCTGGAATGGATTTTGTTTCCACTCTTCCAAAAGAAAGGAGCGATGCCCAGCTCACGCCTCTTCTGCGGGAAGGACCAAAGTCAGAGTGACAATGGAAGGAAGCTCTGTCACCCTGGGGGTGCTGGGGAGCTGCCTCTCCATGGCCACCGCTCACGCCCAGCAGGATTCCCAGATGCTCAGCCCCAAGGGCACATCCCACCTGCCCGCGAAGGGAGGACAGAGGGCTGTGATCGGTGCAGAGTCCAGCTGGTGACCTGTAAGTAGTGGTGTTACCCAGGGGTCAGTTCTGGGTCCAGTCTTATCCCATATCTTCATCAATGACCTGGATGAAGGGATGGAGTGGACCTCAGCAAGTTTGCTGATGATACTAAACTGGGAGGAGTGGTCAATACACCAGAGCTGTGCTGCCATCCAGCGAGAC
>WUAM01000263.1:813210-825057 GCA_024336885.1 Actenoides hombroni
AGCTTTCTTGTAGCCCCCTTCAGATACTGGAAGGCCACAATAAGGTCTCCCTGGAGCCTTCTCTTTTCCAGACTGATCCTCTCAGTTCCGGCATCTTCCCTCGGGGCATTAGCACGTGTGACCCGCTGTTAGTGTGGAGCAGCTCAGCTCTCTCCACTTGCAGTGCTGGGGAGTCCCAGGCAGAGTAAGCCCTCATGCTTCCTAGCATGAGATGGTTTGCCCAGGGTGTGTTCCCGTATCACCTGAGAAGGGCTGCTCTTTCCTTCACAGTTTGCAGTGCCCAGGTAGCTGGGCTTTTGCTGTTGCTCTCAAATAATTAAAAGAGGGGCACCCCCAATGCCTTGTCTGCTGCTGAAGTCCTGCTCGCTCCGAGGCAGGAGGAGCAGTTGTTTACCATGGCACAGCCCTAGTGCAGAGCATTCTGGAACAGGCAGGGGTGGGAGGGACAGGAAAACACAAAGAGCTGAGAGATGCAATTGACTGTTAGTGCCCCGTGATGACCTCTGCTGCTGGATCTATGTGGGTAGAGAGGACATGTCAAGGGGAGAGGCCTCTTCTGTCCTGCTGCACAACTGTAAAAGGGCAGAGCTCAGGGCCATGCTGTTCTTGCTGGCTGGCAAAGCTCGTCCTTCCCAGGAGCCTGGGGCCCGGGCTGGCAGTCGCGCGAATGGATCTGGAGTTTGGGGGGCTGGAAATGCAGGGTCTTCTCAAGTGAAAGGAAGAATACAGGCAGCGTGCTGAGCAGGTAGCGAGGGGATTTGGCAGCCAAGCCAAGTGCGTAATACGCGTGACTGACGTGGACATAATCCTCTGTTAACAGTGTTGTAGGATATGAATGCAGAAGGGAAGCGGGTAAGCTAATATGGCGAGGGGCGAAGCTAAGACAGGGCAATGGAAGATAACCAGCTGAAACAACCAGAATCCTGCCAATTGCTTTTTCCTGGCTCGCTTATTCTCCTGCTGCCATCTATCGGCGTTACACTGGACCGGAGACACTTGTCATCCTTCAAGGTGGAGGTAGCGGTGGGGATGAGAGCTGGCAGAGTGAGTGCGAGGGTATTTTGGGTCTTGTTTGGCTTCTGCTGCTCTTCACCTCAAGGCTCCCGCGTCTCGCCCAGGCCAGAGACAATTGTGGCAGAAGGGCAGGCGAGCAGTGTGAGAAAAGCAGCCTCACCTTGTGAATATGCTCGTGGTTTTCAACAGGTAAACACTTTCCAAGCTGTCCTGATTACAGACGGAGTGTCGTCTTTTGCCATATTTAACTACCACGAAATCAGCTGGACCACGGGCACAGCCAGCGGAGGGGACCCCCTGACTGGTCTCGGCGGGGTGATGGCCCAGGTGAGGCTCTCGCTCCCGTATCCCCATCTGTTCCACTCGCATCCAAACCACGTGAAAACTGGAATCCCTGAAAAGAGACTTTAAAACTAAAGAAGATAAGCTCAGGAGTTATTGTGGGGAACAGAGAAGTGAGAAAACGCACAATCGCTTTCCTGTAGCAAAGGTGTGGTGAAATTTGCTCTCTGTTTTAGGCTGGCTTCAATGGCGGAAATATCACCAACTTCTTTAGCATCCCAGGCTCCAGAACCCCAGACATTGTCAATATTGAAGAAACAACCAACGTTAACATCCCTGGGCGCTGGGCGTTCAAAATAGATGGCAGAGAAATAGATCCAGCCAACGGCTGCAGCCTGAGAGGTAAGGGGGAAAGGGCGTTGCTTTTTCCTCAAGTTGCAGGGTGCAGCGTAGCAAAAGATAACACTGTTGGGACGCTGGTGGAGAGGTACCCGACTGCTCTGGGCTGCTGAGCGGGTTGTGTTTTTGCCAAGGCACCCCTTCGAGCTGCAGCTGCAGGGACAGAAACAGGCGAGCAGGGTTCGGGTCCCACGTGCTTCTCCAGCACAAAGTCATCACCCGAGTTCCAGTGACGTTTGTCCGTCTTCCCAGGGCAAAGGGCCTTGAAGAGTGGACTGAGAGCTTTGTCGTTCGTGTCAGCGTGGTCATGTCTTGTTGGGCAGGAGAGCATCCTCAGCAGCCTACGCGAAGAAGCCATCGTCAGCCGTTGCTTGTCATGTGTCACAGTTGGCGTTGCCTCTCCCAGGGGGATGTGGGCACACTCACAGGCAGCCAGCACTGGCTCACAGGGAGCATTTGTAGCAAACTCTCAGTGAGGATGAAGCCTGACTTGGTAGCTCTGAGAAAACCGAGAAGAGTCCATAAATACTTGGGATTCTTCTCTGCTCTCGGTGGTGCTTTCAAGCGTCAGCGAACAAAGCTGTCATCGGTGCTAGGTCATTTTCCTTCCTGGGATTTTAGCAACATGGTGTTGCTGTAAACCTCTGTTTCTGCCACCCAGAAGCAGAACCCTAACCCAAAGTCAAGGGCAGATGGAGCTCGAGTGTTTTGCAGGAATAGAATGCCACCAAGCTGTCATCATGATTCTTTCCTGTGATGCTGATGGTGGCAACGGGAGAGACCTGGGGATAGCAATTTCCTCTTGTCCCCAGAGTAGGAAAGCTGATGGTGTGGTCCTCTTTCTGCAGGAGGAATAGCAGGTTTTCCAGGCAGGGCAAATGCCACGTGCCTGCACCAGTTACAGTGTCTGTGCATGTGTCACTGACACCGTGGGGATATAAAGCGATTAACAGATGCACGCAGTGACTGCACAGGGGCTCTGCTGCAGAGAGGTTATTGCATTACCATCCGAGAAATAAACCTGTCAGGAGTGGGCACTGTGCTCTGGGAGTCTTTCTAGCGAGAGAAGTTTGTCACTTGCCGATGGACACCGGAGATTTCACCACTCTGAGATGGGCAGCTTCTTTATGTCCTGGTTTAGGACCGTACCGAAGAAGACCCGTGAGACACCGAGGCTCTTGCAGCCCCAGTGGAAGTTTTGGGTCCAGCCACTTCCAGATGCTGACCCCAGGAAGAAAGGCTGTGCAAAGTCTCAGCTTTGTAGGTGACGAGGGCAGCGTGGGTAGATCCCACCACCGGCTTTGCGTTTGGTGGTGGACAGCTGGTTGCCCTCCTCAAGGGCAGTTGCAGCATGAGGGGCTGGAGGCAAGGGGGCCTGCCGTGCCCCGTGACACCCCTTTGCCCAAATCCCCTGCACCAGGACAGCTGGCACAGGAGCCTTTGCAAGTGGGTCTTGCTAAGAGGAGATGTTGTTTGTTGGGGAAAATAGCTTTTTTTTTTGTAGGAGGCAGAGAAGAGAACAAAAAGGTTAGGAGAGGTAAACTCAGGCAGTGCGCACGGCGGAAGCCACGCGTGTGAGAAGTGTGAAAGATGGCCAGATGGAGGAGAGGAAGCTCTCACGGGTGTTTGCCACCCTTGTTCTCCCCCTGTCTTCTCTCTGCCTCTCACGTCTCTCACCAGACAAACCTGCCTCCTTTTATAGTACCACCGTGTCATGAGTCTGCTCATGTTGCTGTGCGATCACTCATCGTTTCCCGTCGTCACCGGTGTGTGGTGTGGAAGCTACTTATCAACAGCTCCTTAGTTTTATAATTACTATGAGCTCGCTCTGAATGGGAGTGAGTTGCTTCTGGGCCACTGATGATGGAGTTGCTCTTTGCCTGGCAAAGGTATGTGAATGGAGGAGCGTCAGAGATGGCAACAAAGCTGAACGATGGCACAAGTACCACAACAGCACTGGAAACGGCCTCCTAAAGGCAAGAGCTTCACCAGTGGACTTCCCCTTGGAGGAGATCTCCTGAAAGGCTCTTATGTCCTGCAACGTGGAAGCAGAACACGGGTGGTGGGTGTCCAAAATGGAAGGAATAGCCTTCAAGTTAGGCAGCCTGCAGGCTGCAGCCCTAACCCCGGATTTTTGACAGCACTCACACCTTCCAAAGGATTTGTGATGTGGGGAGGACTTGAAGCGGATGCACCATACACTGAAAACAAGGCTTGAGATGACTGCTGAGTGGCTCTTGCTAGGAGTCAGCACAAAGCAAGTGTCTGAGAAGCCCAGTAGCAGGACACTTTGGTGGTGGAGGGCTGGCAGACCCCTGAAAGGATGGACACAGTACACTTAGAGCGTGTTCCTCTGTTTAGAGAAGTGATGTAGTGTGGGTTTTTACCTTTCTGTCTTTCTAGGGCAGTTTCTTCGTCAAGGGGAGATCTTCTGGGACAATGCAAACTGCACCAGCAAGTGCCGCTGCCTGGACTTCAACAATGAGATCTTCTGCCAGGAGATGGCTTGTGGCCCCTTTGAAGCGTGCGAGCTGAAGACCAAGTTCTTCCAGTGCGTGCCAGTGGAGAGCAGCACGTGCGTGGTGTTTGGAGATCCACATTACCACACCTTCGATGGCTTCCTCTTTCACTTCCAGGGTTCCTGCTCCTACCTCCTTGCCAGGCAGTGCTGGCCAGGCTCCCAGCTGCCCTACTTCAACGTGGAGGCCAAGAACGAGAACCGAGGCGGCTCCTCCGTCTCCTGGCTGAGGGATATTTTTGTGGAGGTCTACTCGCACAAGATCGTCCTCCCCAAGGGCAGCTTTGGGAAAGCAAAGGTAAGAGCCCTGCTGGAAGGGAAGAACTGGGCAGGTCGGCTCCTCTGAGGTGGCAGCGAGACCGCGATGGCAGCCCGGAGAGCATGGGACGGCACTTCTGGGCCCCGTGCATCCCTCGGGGAACGGGCACCGATGACGGGCGCGGTGACAAACGCCTGCAGCATACCGGTGGCTGTCCTGTGCACAGTCCTAATTCTAAGACCCCGGAGCCAGGCTCTACGGCTCCTGTGTCCCAGTACGAGGGCTCTGCTATTTCACGTGCCGGCTCAGTTGTCCGGTGTTGTTCCCACAGGTGGATGACTTGGTGGTGTCCCTGCCCATCTCTCTGGAACTGGGCGCAATAAAAGTCTACCAAAGCGGCTTGTCCACAGCCCTGGAGACTGACTTTGGCCTGCTGGTGACCTACGACGGACAGCACTACGCCTCTGTCTCCGTGCCGGGCTCCTACATCAACGCCACGTGCGGTCTGTGCGGGAATTACAACAAAGACCCCGAGGACGACGCTCTCCGCTCCGACGGGAGGTTGGCCGCCTCGGTGCCGGAGCTGGGCGAGAGCTGGCGAGTGCCGCACCCCGAGCGACAGTGCTCGCCCGGCTGCTTGGACAACTGCAGCCTCTGCGACGTCGCCACCGAGTCGCTCTATTTCACCTCCCAATACTGCGGCTTCATCAACCAGAGCGGCGGGCCGCTCTGGGAGTGCGGTGCCATCCTGGACCCCACCGCCTTCGTCCACAGCTGCGTCTATGACCTCTGCAGCGCGCGGGATAACGGCACCGGCCTGTGCCAAGCCATCCAGGCGTACGCTGCCGTGTGCCAGGCCCTGGGCATCTCGGTGGGAGAGTGGCGCAGCCAGACGGGATGCGGTGAGTGTTTGCCCGGGGGCGGGTCGGCGGCACGCTTCTTGACCCCGTTAAATAGCTGTGGGCGGCTCGGTCGCTCTGGGGCTGTTTTGGAGAAGCTGTTGCTTGCGTGAGAGGAATGGCCAGGCAGGCTCGGCAGGGAAATGGAGGGGCCAGTTCTACACTCAGGCGAGGCTTTCGGCGTTGTCCCGGCTGTGGGTCGATGGGAGGGAGATTAAGCAGTGCTGAACCAGGCTGTAATACGTTCCTCCTATTGCTTGTCTCCCCTCTGTGCCCGCAGCGGCGGCCGTGCGGTGCCCGGAGCTCAGCCACTACTCGGTGTGTGCCAGCAGCTGCCCCGCCACCTGCTCGGACCTGACGGCCCCGCTGGCCTGCACCTCCCCGTGCGCCGAGGGCTGCGAGTGTGACGAGGGCCACGTCCTCAGCGCGGACCGCTGCGTCCCCGTCCAGAAGTGCGGCTGCGACGTGGACGGCCGGTACTATGCCGTCGGGGAGTCTTTCTGGGCGGCGGCGGACTGCACGGTGGAGTGCCAGTGCGAGGAGGGTGGCGAGGCCAGATGTTTTAATGCCACCTGCCCCGAAGGAGAGGTCTGCGCCATTGAGAACGGCTACCGAGGCTGCTACCCGAAGCGGGAAAGCCTGTGTTTGGTGGGGCAGAACCAAGTGCTGCAGACGTTCGATGGCGTTGCCTTCCCCTATCCGCTGGAGCACTCCTACACGCTGCTCAAAACCTGCCCAGAGAGACCAGACTTCATTGAGGTGGACATCAGCCAAAAGAAGCCCGGATTCGCTCCCAATGGGCCGCGTGTCGTGCGGATCCAGGCAGTGGGTCAAGAGGTGAAGATTGGAGGCACCAGCCTGTCGGAGATCAAGGTAAAGGTGCTGCCATCATGGCTGGGGTGGGAGGCGGTGGCTCGTGACGAGATCCAACATCCCTTTGGACAAGGGGTCGTGGGTCTGTGACCCTGGCGCGTTCCCCCACCTTGAGGCCTCAGGCACCCTGGTGGCACTCGGAGGAAGCCTGTGTGGAGACCTTTCAGGTGCCTGCCAAGCTGTTGTCACAGTGCCATTATTCCCCTTTGCTTCCCAAGTCAGGTCTGGAGGCTTCCCTGACATCTCAGTTGTCTCTCACAACTTGTTTTTCCCCCAGAAAAATGTTCTTTGTGGGGCCAAAAGCAAGGGAGCAGCTGTATGCCCTCACTCCAAGGAGGCTCTGGGCCTTGAAGGGTGGGTCTGGGTCAGAAAGCAAGGTGCAGCTAACACACAGCAATGGCCCTGCAGAGTTGCATCCCTCTCCCTGCAGCGTCTCGATCTGCCCGTTACTTGTAGGTGAACGGTTACGACGTGGAGCTGCCCTATTTCCACCCTTCCGGCCGCCTGGAAATCTACCGTAGTGACAACGGCACCGTGATGGAGTTGCAGGGGCTCTTGGCTATCGGCTACTACGGTTCTGGCCTCCTGGAGATCCGCCTCTCCACCGCCTACTTCAACTGCACCGGGGGCCTCTGCGGCTTCTTCAACGGCAACGCCAGCGATGAATTCTGCCTGCCCAAGGGCAAGTGCACGGACAACCTGGAGCTTTTCCTGGAGAGCTGGACCACGTTCGATGAGATCTGCAACGGGGAGTGCGGGGACCTCCTCAAGGCTTGCAACAACGACTCGGAGCTGCTCAAGTCCTACAGGAGCCGTTCCAACTGCGGCATCATCAACGACCCCACCAACAGCTCCTTCCTGGAGTGCCACAGCGTGGTCAACGTCTCGGCCTACTACAGGACGTGCCTCTTCCGCCTGTGCCAGAGCGGGGGCAACCTGTCGGAGCTGTGCGACTCGGTGGCACGCTACGCCAGCGCCTGCAAGAACGCCGAGGTGGACATCGGCCAGTGGAGGAGCCACAGCTTCTGCCGTGAGTCCACCAAAGGTTTGAAGTAGCCAGGGCAGGGAGGAGGAGACGCAGACTGACCTCGGGCAGAGTCTTTTTCGTTAGGAGCTTGCGGGTGTACAGAGGTAAAGCAGCTTTTTTTACGTGGTGCTGAGAGGTACAAACTCCTTCTCACCCGCCTCCTCCTCTCATCTTGAGTGGGTATCCCTCACCCACGGGGCGTTCCTCTGTGGCCAGGCTGGAAGATGCTCAACAGCAGAAAGGCTGTTGGGGAGGGAGGCCCTGACCAGGTAGCAATAACGGCAGCATCAGATGTCCAAAGCCGTAGGAAGGGGCAGGGGTGGAGGTACCCAACGCTGGCAGTCTGGGGTGATTTTCCTACTCTTTTCCCTACCTGTCTACCAAAGATCAGCTTCGCCATCAGAAGACCTGTGCCTGGTAGAGCGTTCTGCTGTCAGGGGGCCGGTGCTTAGGAAGCTATCTCCCGCCAAGCATGTGGAAGGGAAGGGGGGGATTGCAGCAGGAAGGCAGCGTCTCACCAGCCCAGAGGCAAAGCAGCACCGCCCCGTGTAGCCAGAGCTGTTTCTAATCAGGGCTCGTGCCAGCAGAGACAGATGTCCCAGGGAAGCGATGCCAGGGTGGCATTTCGGGAGGGATCAGAAGTTTTCCGAAGCGGTGTAGGAGCGTTCCGCAGCTACAGGTGGTGTTTGGCAGTGCTCTGCACCACCACCGGAGCATGATTTGAATAGCGCCTGTTTTTAGCTGTCACTGTAAACTCCCCGTTGATGGGAAAACATTCATCATTCAGAAGAAAATGTGGAAAAATCCCCAACGTGGAAGTGCACAGTGGGGAGGCAGCCCTTGTCCTCACCGTGAAGTTTTGAGGGAGGCATCCTTCCATTCAGGAGCCCTGGCCTCGTACCCTCCAGAGCAGTGGGAGGTGTCGCTCGGCACGTGGCAGGACAGGGCTGCAATGTGAGGAGGGACGGTGGCCGAGAGGAGGAGGGGTTGCAAAGGGGATGGGAAGAGCTGGTGGCAGGCAAGCTGCTGGAGCTGTTTACCCTTTTGCGCTTTTCCCCCAAATCAGTCTCCGCTTACCCGTTCCCACTTGTTGCCCGTTCCCCCACCCCTTGCCGTCCTGGGACCGGCAGAGCTGGGAACTCACGCTCTGCATTTGTCAACCCTGCAGCTCTCTCCTGTCCGGCCAACAGCCACTTCGAGGAGTGCATGAGCTGCGTGGAGACCTGCGAGTCCCTGGCCACGGGCCCGGTCTGCACCGAGAGCTGCTCAGAGGGCTGCCAGTGCGACGAGGGCTTCGCCTTCCGCGGCACCCGCTGCGTCCCCCGCGGCGAGTGCGGCTGCCATTTCGAGGGGCGCCAGCTGGCCACCAACCAGACCTTCTGGATGGACATTTCCTGCCACTTCCTCTGCTACTGCAACGGCTCCGACAACAGCGTGTACTGCGAGAACGTCTCCTGCAAGGACGACGAGTACTGCCTGGAGGAGAACGGCCTCTACTACTGCCACGTCCGCACCGACGCCTCCTGCATCGTCTCTGGCTACGGACACTCCCTGACTTTTGACGGCTACTCTTTCGACTTCCAGAGCAGCTGCGCCTTGGTCCGGTGCACCACGATCACCCGGCCGAGGGCAGAGCGCTCGGACACTTTCCCAGCGTTCACTGTCACGGCCAGGAATGAGGATCGGGACACTTCTCTGGCCTTGTGGGTCAAACAAGTCGAAGTGGAGGTCTTCAATTACAACATCGTCATCCACCGTGCCTACAAATACACCGTGCTGGTGAGTGCAGGGTTATTCCTCCCTGCCGTGGCTCCCAAGCCATGGTGTGATTCCCTAGGCACAAGGCCTTACGGCTGGCAAGGTTTTCTGGGGGTCAGGAGGTGCGTGCACTTGAGCTCATCTCCAGGGTGCCACCAGGCACAGCTTTCAGAGCGGGCTTCCATTTTGGCTGCCTTGTTTTGGATGCAGAGATGAGGCCGACGAGGACATCGTTCCGGGCACACTGAGCCGCCCGCATTCGTGTTCTCCCTCAGCAGCTCCGATCGTCGTTCCCGCTCACGGTGCCTTTTGTTTCCTTCCCTGCAGATCAATGACGAGCGTCTCTACCTGCCCCTGAAGCTGGGCCAGGGCAAAGTGAACATATTTGCCTTCGGCTTTCACATCGTGGTCGAGACCGACTTTGGGCTGAAGGTGGTGTACGACTGGAAGACCTTCCTCTCTGTCACCGTCCCGCGCGGCTTCCAGAACCTGACCTACGGCCTCTGCGGCCGCTACAACGGGAACCCCGAGGATGACCTGGTGGCCGCGGGCGGCTTGCCGGCCGCCAGCGTGGCCGAGTTCGTTCAGAGCTGGGCGAAGCGGGACACGTTCTGCCGCGTGGGCTGCGGCGACCGCTGCCCCGCCTGCGGGAAGGTGGAAGGCTTCTGGAAACCCCAGCAGCTCTGCAGCCTCATCCCAAGCCAAAGCGGCGTCTTCGCCAAATGCCACAGCAAGATCAGCCCCGGTTTCTTCTACAAGAACTGCCTCTTTGACACCTGCGTGGACGGGGGAGCCATGCAAACGGCCTGTAGCTGGCTGCAGAATTACGCCAGCACGTGCCAGACGCAGGGCATCGCCATTACCGGCTGGAGGAACTTCACCTCGTGCTGTAAGTGCCACCCTGCCTGCGGGCCCTTCTTCTCTACGGGTGTTTCCTGGGGTTGTCCACCTCAGCTGTAGCACTTGCTGGAGCTCACCCCATCGAGAGGTAGCAAAGTACCATGTAGAGCAGCAGCGAGTGCCTGCTACCTCCAGGCCATCAACCTGGACGTGTTCTGGGTCTGTATTTGTTTTTCCTGGGCCAGCAGAGCATGAAGCCCGTGAGGGACACCTTCTGTGCCCATGCAGTGTGCTTGTCCCCGTGCCCTGGAGGGGACCATTTTGAACCTGGCTTGGTAGGTGCCAGGTGGTGGCAGCACCTGGGGATGGCCCTGGGGATCCCCCCTTTCCTGCCAGATGAGGGGCAGTCGATAGAGCAATGAGCTAAAGCGGCACAGTCGCTGCCGAGTGCACCACGTCCACCTCTCTGCCGAGCAGGGATGGTCAGCCAGGTCCCTTCCCCACTTGCTGCGTGAGGTGGAGGTGTGGGGTTGGGTCTGGGGTGCCGTGTTCTCTTGGACCTGTTACGAACTGTGTGCAGTATCGCGGGAGCAGGGATGGGCAGGGAGAAGCTTCAAGTGCAGAAGATATCAGCCATCGTTCCACTGTTCACCAGGAGTTGCATTAGTGTGCTGGGTTCTGGGTGATTACCACCAGCAGCTGCTGGCCCAAGCAGTTGGGAGGGACCACAGGCGGGATAAACAGCCGAGCCAGCCAATGGGAGAGTTGATACCCTAGTGACATCATGCCCCTATATAAGGGGAGGGCTGGTCCGGGACAGGGGCACCTGGTTTCAACTTGCTGCAGTGTGTGGCTTTAGCTCCCAGCTGCAAACTGGAAAAGTGATGTCTCATGCCCAGGTAGAGCCTCTCGCTGGCTGGCTGTCGTTTCATTAGTACTGTTGCTTTCTTCTCTTTTGTGTTGTTTTAGTAAACTTTCCTTATCTCAACCCCCGGGGTCTCACCTCTTTTTCTTCTTCACAACTTTCCTTCCCATCCCACAGGAGAAGGTGTGGAGGGGGAGAGGTTGTAGAACAGTGGGTGAGTGCGGGTGTTTAGCTGCCAGTAGAGGTTAAACCACGACAATTACTCAGCTTCAAATCCAGGAGTATGTGTTTGCACTAACGAAGCCCCGTGCTCTTGTCAAGGAGATTCCCGTGCGATGTTCAATTAGGCTCCCGAGGACGGGGACCACAAGCCTCTCTGGCAGCTGCTCTAGCTGGCAAATCAGATGGGAAGTAATTTTCTTCGCTAACCAGACTGAAAATTTAATTTATGTCATTCTCCCTTCTAAGGAGCAGACTCTTGGCTCAACTGGCACTGCTCACAGGGCAGAGGTGGCAAGGCCACCACCTGGCACCTGGCAAGACAGGGCCAAAATGGTCCCCGGCAGGGCGCGGGTAGAAGTGTTCCTCATGGGCTTTGCGCTCTGACGGCCCAGCAAAAACACATCCTCTGAAACGTGCCCCACAGGGAGAGCAGGAAGGTTCCATACACTGCCTGAAAGTGTATGGAGCATCCCTCCTGCATGCAACATTAGTCTGGTGCCAGTGAGCAGGCTTGTTTGTGGGAGAGCAGGGAGCATGGGGCAGGGGCTCTTGGGAAGCTGGCGTGCAGGGGCTTGGAGACAGTGGTGAGTAACAGAAAAGTGTTGCTTGGCTGGGGCTGGAGAGCTGGCAAGCAGCATAGGACGGAGGGACCAAGGCTGCCTTTTCTGTTGCCTGTCTGGGTGACATGGTCCCAGTTAACCACCTTGGCAAGGGAGCCAACTGCCCAGGGATGCCAGCAGCAGAGACTACAGCCCCGTGTGTGGCTGCCCACCAGGTTGGTTTTGTCCAGGGAGCTAATCCAGACCTGTTTTGTCCCCTGGGAACACCGCAGCCGTCAGCTGTCCCCCCAACAGCCACTACGAGAGCTGCGTGTCCCTGTGCCAGCCCCGC
>WUAM01000263.1:947789-962612 GCA_024336885.1 Actenoides hombroni
CAAAAAATGAAACTGACTGCAAATCTATGTGTTACTTAGACTGGATCTCACCTAAGTAACTAACAGGATATTGTGTAAGTTTTAAGGACCAGCTTTTATGCACACATCATTCATTGAGGATCAGAAAGGCATCCTTTAAAATTGCTGTTAAAATCAGCACTTTCTCAAACTGTTATAGTGACTCCTGTACCCTTCTTGTATTACTAGAAGTATTTGAGGTCAGAACACATACTACAACATCTAAAATTCTGCTGCATTTCATAACAGCATCCATAAAGGCCACATTCGGCAGAGTGAGAACATTTTAAAGTGTCCATACTAGGTGCACTGAGTCACAAACAGTGACACATACAGACAGATATGTCTGTTGATTAATAGATTCACAGAGTGTATTATTGTTTAAAACTAAGAAACAAGATTCAGTCTCACGGCACCAGATCTGAAAAGAAGTGGCACCAAAACTGCATTTTAGATGATAAGAGTAGTACTGCTTAGGGAGAACTGACTCCATGGAAAGCTCCTAATATCTCAATTTCTTCTGCATGTTCCCACCCCCACCCCTCACACCCAGCTCTAATGGTCCTCCTGGTCTTGGGGATGACTAGAGAAGAAGGCCACTAGCCTGTGCTGAATGGGGTATACTGAGACTCTAAACATTTATGTCTACGCTAATTTAAATTAGAGATAGAGTAAAACAATTATGTGCCTTAAAAACTACAGGGTTCTTTCCCTCCTTTTTAAATAAAGACACTTTGGCATGTAGATCCATCTATATCCACCTAGTAAACAAATAATGCAAATTCAATAGAAGTCAAAGTAGTCAATTGCTCTTTAGAGGGGCTAAAGCCCTTACTCTGCTTGAATTGGCTTAGAAAGTTAAGAAACAACTTTACATATAAAACTGTTTACCTGCTTTATAAAAAACTATTGCTAGTAAGAAAAAAGAAGACTGGAATCTAGGAAGACAGACCCCTGACAGAGTTGAGGTCTTTCCCAATGCTTTGATTCACACCACTCTAAAATGCAAACAGCTCATATAAACAATGCCTAGATCCAGGAGGGATAAATTCAGTCCAAATTTTATTTCAATTTAGTATGAAAAGGACTGGAAGAACTGATGTCTTTCTGCCGTTTATTTTTCCCTACTTTTGAGCTCAGGACAAAGTCTTTGAACAAGGAGAGGAAAAAATCTCTACAGAGTGGTGCAAACAGAAAGTACAATAGAAAAATGTGACATTTATTTCTGGTTACTCCATATCAAATACCAATTTGAGAGTTATTCTGTTTAATAAAATAAGGTCCAGGCCTTGTGCCCCAATTCCCAAACTGTAAGGTATAGACATCCCATTTAAAAGGACAGAGGTTCAAGAACTTGAAATTTCTCAGTTTGAAAAATATTGTTATTTTTATGCATTTTATCATTCCCAAGTATAATGACCAATATCTCAACTGGAATTAAAAATCAGAGATCCAGACTAAAAACCCTAACTGTTGCTTCACAAGAATTACAGTGATGTTGATTTCTGTCTGTCTCCTGGTCCCCAGAAGAAGCACATATGCAAGTTTTTTAAGTTCTGAGAAATGTTCAGAATTTATTGAAAATATTTAAAGATGCAAACTAGATTTTCACACTACAGTCTGTGCCATATGACACAATTTCTCTGTGCTTACTTAACCATATCATGAACCACATCACATATATCATTTCGAGTTACTGTCCAATGCTAGTTACCAGGATCTTGATGTAAATTAATGTCATTACACTCTATCAGAAAAACAAGCTGTAGGTCTAACACAATAAAGTATTTTACAGTGGAAAGTCTACTGAATATGAATAAAGACATCAGTGGGAAAAACAATCTCATCCTAGGAAAATGCAGGAAAAAAAACCAGATGATACAGCCCTTACTTATGTGGCTTTGCCTAAGTTCTTAGTCACAAAACCAGGGTTTTCTCTGACGTTTCTGAAAGATTGCTTTGTCTAATTTTCATTACTTTCATGAACAAAGGCCCCTCTACAGTCTCAATGCAGCAAATTGTTATTAAAGTAACAACAGCTGTTTCTTTTTAAGTTTCCATACAAAGTGTATTAGTTTTCCAGGAACTGCAGATTTGTACAGCACTCTACTACAAAATCAAAGAGAAAGCATAGGAAACAGTCAACTCCAAATAAGTTTGCTTTCAATCTTTTAAGCTCCTTCTCCTCCCCCCCCAATTCTTAATATGTATTAATAAAAGCAATGATTGTCCAAGATCTTCCATGTATATGAAAAGTTTCAAAACTGAAAGAATTTACCCTGCCCACACCCAACTTTTCCATTGCCAACAAATCCGACCCATAGAAAACTTCACCACGTCACTTGACAAATTTAGTACATAATTCTTAAAGACTGTCAGGTCTACAGAAAGCAGCAAAAAACTACAAAATCCTACCTTCTTCCTCACAAATACTTCTTCTTGGGGCAGCACACTTGGGAGTCAGAGCAGCAGACTCTCAAAGTTTTTATAGTACTTTGCAAGAGACTCCACCTAGCAACCAGTGTTTCCACAGCCCCAGCAACCATCTGCATTTTGCAGTAGCTAATTCTGGGTGCTGTCCAAAACACAGAAACGCACATAGAAAGTCATTGCAAAGCTATGTCCTGGAGAAAGCAGAAGCATATTTCAGAAGTGGAATGGCAATGAATGAGAATGCTCCTCCCCTGCCATGGCTACAACCCACTGAATAAATTGCCATAGATCTTTTGGGATCCTAAGATTCAAATGTTAGAAAACTAAATTTGAACTACTCCCTTCACATTTTGATACATTTGGTACCACTTTGAAGTGAATATATTAAGATATAGCATTGCTCAGTGAAACTTTGAGAGAAGAAGTGTGGAGAAAAGTCAATCTGGCTTCCACCTTCATTGAGGTCTGGTGTCTATTAGCTCTCAATACCTTTTTTTTTTTGGAAAAGAAGCACCTGGAAACAAAAAGGCTTCATAGAAGGGCAGTAACTGGCACGTACAAAGTTAGAAAGAGGTTGAAACATTCATATTAAACTCAGTTCAAAGTGAGAGTGGTTTGCACAAGATAAGGGAGTTTGCCAGCCTGCTAGAAGTGGTTTTCTGCAATCACTTCCTCACCAAATGTGCAAGCACGTCCAGCACAGCACAACATGGCATATCACTAACATCTCAGATTGGCTCAGAATGTGATGCCCAGTGAAGAAATACCACTTCCTGAACCAGAAGCACTTGCAACTAGCAGATCAGCCTCCCAGCTGGATGTCATCCTGCATTCTGTTGACCTGGACCTCCTAAAACATACTGATACTTGCAGAATGAGGAAGTATGGCTGATCTTTCTCTCATGAACATACATGAAATGCACTCTGCCCTGGAAACCCAAGTGTAGCAACTAATAAAATGAGGAAGGGGGGGGAACAGACTGCTGGATACCAGTAGAGGTGACACTCACAAATTCCTCAAATGTACCATATCATTACATATGGGTTTCTCTGTTTAAATTAGCTCTGTAGAAACTGTTGTGCCTTAAACATGCCCCCCCCAACAGGGTTTCATTGTGGATATTGGGGATAAGCTCAGGATCAGCACAGTCAAAGGGGTCCCAATCCCACTGGGACAAGGGGAGAGCCCCCAGTAGTGCTGTGGGAGGCAGTGGCCAGGCTACCGTAGTCCTGGGACCTGCCTTCAGCTGCTGCCTTCCTGCTTGTTCCCTACTTGAGCCATTGCTCCACTGCCTTGCATCTGGGCTGGAACAGGCTGCGGAATCTGGGATGGGCCCAACCTGTGAGCTATGTCCTGTTCCATCCCATCCCCATCGCCATCCCTAGAGAGGTACCCAATGGCTGGAGCTGGGGCTGCCTCCTGTGCCCCTTGGCTGTCCTGCTCCTTTCTAGGGTGGTGGGACACAGGAGAGGCTGCCAGGCCTTGCCTTGTCAACCTGCCATGGGAACCATCCCCACAATCCTGGCTGAATAATTGAAGTGTCCTACCAGCTGACAGTGATATCGTGTACAAGTTGTTGGGTTTATTTGTTTGTTTAATTATGATGTGTGAAGTTCAGATTGCTTCTGCCTTCCTGACTTTCCCCATGTCAGTACTACACTCCAGTCATTTCTCTGATGTTGGATGTTGTCCAGAACCTCTGTGCACACTCTTTTTCTGGGACTGATTCTTTTGTCTATTAGTGAGCATGGCTAATTGCAATCTTTACACATGGAAAAGATGGAAATCTGTTCATATGTCTGGTGCACCTATCTGAGTCTTTTGAAGTACTGAAATAACCTAGAAAGATGGGTTACAAAGGCTTGGAGCATCTTTATAAGTTTTTGACATTTTCTCTTTGAAGAAAATAGCACAGCAGCATTTACTGCAGGCCTTTAAGAGTAGGAATCAGTGTGTTACAAATACTTAGTAAGATACTCTTCCACTTAACTTTTTTTTTCTAAGACACTTTCTCAATAGTTGGACTGCTATTGCATTTTCATCATAGTAGCTTTTCACCTCTGTTTGTTGTTATTTTTTTTTTGTTGTACTGTCTTTCAGGCTTGCTCTTCTACTTTCAGAGTGGTGTGACATGAAAGCATTGTGCTACAGCTTATTGCAGAAGCTGTTTGCAGTTGCTTTTCCTTCTTCTTAATGGGCGGGGAGATGTTGATTCATCGTCCTGAAGCTGGTGTGAGTCACCATTTGTGCTAGAGAGCTTTACTGTACGAAACACTTAAAATTAAACAATGCAGTTTAATTGGAGAGAGCTTTAGTATTTATTGTTAAGGTTTTAACTCTAACTCCATCATTTCTTTCATAAAGTTATAAGTGTTTATCATTTGTTGTTGACCTGGTATTTTTTACTCAGAAGTGGCAAAGCATGCAGCTATTGTCATTGAATAAATGAGACAAAAATAACTGTGTTCATTTACTTTTATACTCAATGTCACATCTCTCAGATACTGCTAGTATAACTATTTTGATACAATAGTCAAGGTAGGATGGAATACGGTTGCTGCTGAGAGAAATGGAAATGTTCAGTAAAAATAGGAAAGAAAAATAGTCACTTTTGTTAAACTGACATATTTCTTGTTTCCAAATATTTCTCTTGAGGCTGGAGTGGGCAGATGGAGTTTCCCCAAGCAACTCATCGTACACAAGATGACAACAAAATGAGTCAGGAATTCTGTTGGGGGATGGGAGAAATATCAGCAGTTCTCACTTCTCTTTCAAAGGCTGATGTTTCCTCTGCTGTAGTTCTGTGTTTGTTCTACATGGGATACCTTAAGTTTGGTCATTTTACAAGTGACCTTGAAATTGAGGCTAACAAATTGCAGTTATAAAATAGCATTATCCTGAAAAAGACCCTGAGTGTACTAAGTCAGACAATGTGTCATAAAACAGAGCTCTGCCTATTTCCACCAGGACAGTCATCTATTTTAGGACAGCTGATAGCAAGCCAGAGCTACCTGGAATCTACCTCTTTTATTTTTCGCATCTTGTGACTTCATTTATCTTCAGTAGCTTTTATCCATATCCTACAAAACTGTGGAGAAACACATTACTGCATTTCCTTAGGTAGCCAGGACCTGCAGGGTCACCAGCTGTACTCATGTTTCAAGTAATAGAGACAGTGATATAGAACTAAGAGCATATAATGTCACCGCTGGATGAGTTACAGCAGTCCTACTGAAGGCAGTAATGCTACCAACAAGAAATTCCAGAGCAAGCCCAGTATACCTTCCAGTAACACATATTTATTAATTCCTGTACAAAATCCTGTTTTAGGAAGCATGTCTGTTTCATTATTCAGAAAAATATATTCTCTGCATGCTGAAGTATAGTGCCTCCACAGACTTTTATCTCTTCCTTTTACATTACAAGAGATAAGATTTCATGTGCAATGAAAACAGTTACACTATCTACTCATCTGCATCTAATCTGCGTGATTCTAGATAGGTCCATCTAGAGTCAGGTTGTCATCATGGGTATCCCCAGGATCCTGTACCATGAGCTGTGTGGCATTAAGCTTCAAATCTAGACACACAACTTCTTAAGGTTCATCCTTAAAGAAAAAGAAAAAGATATTTACAAAACAATCAAAATTATGTAATATCTCTTATAGCTTCTCTGTTAAAGGGTTTCTTTTCATTACTGTGTTATTTTCCATTCAGATGATGTTTCAGCTGTGAACCTTTTGCAAACTTGCAAATAAAGAAAACATTGGACAACATGAGTTTGTGTTTTCATACTGATACAAAATATTTCATAAATATTTTTTAGAATTTTCTAACTGGGATGAAATGTATTTGGTTTTGCACTGCACAGAATATTTATCATTCATCTTTCCCTTTCATTATTGATTAGCCAATATTTTGTTAGTGCCTTATGAAATACTGAATTGGCATTATCCCTTGGCAATAGGATCTCCATACTTTAATCATTAGTTCTAATGCCTACTATTCAATTAATTGCAGTAAATACCTTTCTGTAGCTCCAGAAATTTCTAGAAGTGTAAAGGGATTTTCTGAGTGTCATGGTAAACTAAAGTCTGGCTACCCAGAACACACAAAATGTTAGTGAACTGCCCCCTACATAAATAAAAAAAAAAAATAACTCATGCTGTATTAGAAACTGGTAGAATATCTGCTTATGAAATCATGTCAGGAGGCCACTGTTTTAGAAACTAGAAGTTCCATTCAGCTTAAAGAGCTCAAGTTTTGTCACTTATTTTAATGGAACTGAGAATTCATCTTAGGGATGGAGATTGAGAAATGCTTTCGGAAGCTTTTCCAACATGTCAGACTGCCTTTCAGGCATAAGCCCTGACTTTGCTATGGTTGTGTGCCAAAGTAATTTATATGAGGAAAACCTAGACCTTCTAGGAGGCCTCTAGGAAAAAAACTTTGGAGACTCTAGTTACACAAATCCTCCTCCAAATTGCTGTAGAACAAAATAGGACTGTATGATGATGAAGTTGTGACAAAATGTCCTGGTTTGAGTTAGAACAGAACTCTGTTCAGTGATTTTAATTTTCAGCTCAGTTTCTTCTAACTGCACTTTCTGAAGTTAATGGCATATTTTTGCAGACAGCGTCTTCTTCTAGTAGTGATAATGCTCAATGTTCACCATTACTACCAAGGATTGGTGTGAAGAAAGGCTCTTGCTTGTACTTGCTCCTATAGAGACCAAGGTCACTGCTCAGTATTGTGTACCACATTGGGGCTGCAGAAAGTAAAAGGCCTCACTTGTGGGGATAAGCAGACAGGACAGGTGATCCTAAACTGACAAATAAGTTATTCCATCTTATACATGCTATATTCAACACAAAGCTGGGCTGAGCTCTCTTCCTTAATGGCTGGTGTCAGAGGAGGACTCTGTTCTGCCTTTGACCCGATCTTTGTGTTCCTGAATCCAGTACTAGAATCCCACTCCTGAATCCAGTTCTCATGTGCCACTGAGTTCGGTCCAGGACTTCCTCAATTCCTGTCCACAGCATCAGTGGTGACACCGATGTAATTGCCATCAAAAGGTTTGGGTTCATTATTGGGTTTGCATGTATTTGTATAAATTTAATTTTATTATTATTGTTTTAATTAAAAATACTATAGTTTTCTTTTCCAATCTAAAAGTGTCTCATCCTCATTCCCTTTCTCTTCCACTTGAGGAATGTAGAGGAGTTATTAGAGAGCATTTGTCATTTGTGTAATGGCCAGCCCAGCCCTAAGCCTTGACACAAAAATAGGAAATCCCTAGAGAAGGTATAACTCAGTGCACACATAGTGGGAAATACTACAGGGAAAAGAGAAAGAAGTAGGAACACATAAGCTTTTTACTGTCCTATACATTCCATGATGCCAGTCAGAAGGTGTATATAATAACAGAAGTGGTATACAAGAGAAGAAAACACAAAACACAGAGCTTTACTTTAAATAATTGAATGTATATAGCTGCTGTGGAAAACTCAGTGCCCTTAATGGAGAATAGTCTTGTGAAAACGAAATAAAACCTAAAAGGAGAGCTGATGACGTGTCACAACTGATCCTAAGAGGAGTGGAAGTGGACAGTGTCTTTCAGTGAGACTAAGAAGCAGGGTGAGAAGTCCTCTGTCTCTCAAGAGTGTCTGAACCCTGCTGCAGAATTACATTATTGTAACTTCAAAGAAATAAAAGACAACACTAACTAGCAAAAAACTAATGAGCAGGTGAACCACATGTGGCATTGTAAAATGTAGATTACATTTATCTGTCTGGGTTTAAAAGTTTATTTGGCATTCTGAAATGTATTCAGTTCTTCAGAGTAGCTTTACATCTACTACCATTTCTAGGTTCTGTTTTTCCTGTAAAGAAAATTAATGTATTATTTTTTTTCAAATATCTCCTTAGCAAACTGTGCTGCTTTGTTGGTTTTTTTTCTATATGTTGAACTGAATACCAATGTGTGGCCCTACTGACAATAAATATCCAGGTTAGAACAAGAAGTCATATCTTACTCTCTATCTACAATGAGAAGCAAGTAACATATTCTGAAGCTTCAGAATCACTTCAGTCAAGCTGAGACTTGTTCAGAGAGGCACAGCACTGGCTTGGTTTCCACTACCACACAGAAACAAGAATGACATAATAAATGAATAATAATAAATTATGTTTTGCTCATTGTCTACATTCAGGGTGTGATAAGAACACACAGAAAAAAAAGTAAGGAACTGGACATTTTATATTCTCTTGTAATGCCTGTGCCTAACTACTTCCCTTATTAAAGCTGGATTGTTGTGGTTTGGAAAAGTTGTCCAAATCAGTTTGGGTATTACAATTTCACTGAGTAGCCTATCTGCCAAAATTAGGAGTGAAATTTCTGTGCAAAATAGACAGAACTAATTCACAAATAGTAAGTGACTGCAAAACTGATTTGCTCCTATTGAATATTAGAATAGTTTCAACTTAGAAAAAAATGAAGCTCTTAATGTGCTTTTTTCCCCAACCTTCACTAAAACAAGGTAGTTAGAGAGCAGTTTAAAGTGCAGTATTCCATTTGAAGATGTACTTTTTCTGACCTCCTCCATTGTATGTGTTTCCTCCTCAATTCAAATATAAGCTCATTGTTGAATTTCAGCAAAAGAATTTGCATCTAAGAGATTTGTTACAGACTTCTGTATTCAGATGTTGAAGAACAATTGCTTGTTGTGTTACCAGCTAAAAACCCAGAAAACTCCTGGTTTTGTGTTTCAACTCTGCTCTAGACTGGGTTGCTTCAAGGCCATTGCTTTGCAAGAAATACCACAGAGAGCACAATGGATGACATGGTCCCTGTCATAGTCATTCATCAGAAGTTTTAAAGGGTTTAAGTTTGTTTCTATTTCAAAGAGAAGAAGCATGAAGACATGTTTGTATCTGTTATAATTTGTCCCATTGTAGAACTACCTAAATGTATGTAACTCACTGCTTAATTTGCATTTGAGTTTCCTCAAAGGGGAAAGGTGCAGATGTGACCCAATTCTGTACTACAATAAATTATTAATCCCTGGATCTGCTACAAGGTTTTCAAGAGAATTAAAGTGATTTTGAATAGACAAAGAGGAACGTGAGATTCCTAGTCCTAGAAAATTACCTTCTCATAATTATGCTATACTGACAACAAAATACCAGAGGCAAGAATGGAATAGTAAGTCCCAAGATGATGATGATTTAAGGAAAAAAAAGACAAAACCAGGGTGTTTTAAGTAAAATTTAAAGGTTTGTCAGCAAAAGATTCTTCCTAGCATCTGATTAACAAGAACACCAGCCAGAACAAACATAATGAAAACAGTGATCTTAAGAAATCTGTGGGACATCCAATCTGTTTTATTCTGTTTTTATAATAGCTAACATGGATTCTAGTTCAGGACCAAGGCTACTATGCATCCCTTAAAAGATAAGTAAAACAAGAAACACTACAGTGAATATAAAAAACGGAAGTAGAAACCTAAAGTACCGCAGTTAAATATGACTTGGAGTCAAGTCCTTTTCGGTTTAATAGTTTCCTGGGTTTACCAGTAGTTGTAGTGCTAATTCAGTTTCATACATACTGCTATTGCTGTAAAAATAAATCTTGAAACAAATTGACAAATTATTTTTTTTAATAAGTTTTCATTTTTAAAAAAAAATCAAACACGCTCCATTGCTCTTCTCTTGCTGTTTGGTTTTTTGGTTTTGGTTTGTTGATTTTTTTTGGGGGGGGGAATGTTTGTGTATGGGTTTTTGTGTGTGTGTTTTGTGTGTTTATATGTGGGGTGTTGTTTTTGTTTGGTTGGTTGGTTTTGGTTGGTTGGTTTGGTTTTCTTATTTTCCTTCCTCTTTTCCTTTTTCTTCATGTAGCAAGAGGCAAAAGGGGGTAAAAAACAAAAGTTCGCCCTTATATTTTTGTTTTTGAAAGAGAAAAGTAACAAAAAAGGTTCCTTTTCTGTAAAGAATGTACTCTTTCAAAGAAGACTTTTATCTATGTCCTATATCATGCTAGATTCTTCACATCTCAATGAAGCTATAAAATATTCAAAATAAAACACTAGAAAAACTCATACAGATTAATTAGTCATGTATCATTTGGAAGAAGATTCACAATGAAGCTGACGCCTATAAATTCACACTGAAACTGCTTGGTGAGTTAGTGATACCAAAAACCTTCCTTTTGGACTACAACCTAAAGTCAAGCTCCTGTTTTTAATCCTTTTTGACATAAGGGTGGGGTACAGAACAATAGCAGTGAAGTAGAAATCCTGAGCCACTGGTCTCACCTGCCTAAGCTGCATCACACTAGCCTGCAAACAGTTTATTCTGTATTTGCTTTTGCAACTGCTGAGTAGTACTTGCTTATCCCACCCATCCCTGCTGCTGTATTGTTCATATTAATACAGGAACACATCACAAGTTGTGTGCCTCTATTTAATCCAAGAGAACAGCATATTTGGCAGTTCAAGATGAGATGCTTGTCTCATTAGCTGGGACCACTCTCAGCATAATGGCATTGGCAATGGTACACGCGGTTTTTTTACTGTTAATTAGCAGAAAATAGTAACAGCAATACACATCCATGAAGCAGTCCTCCAAGGCAGGGCAAACTTTGCCCTAATGTAATAGTTTAATCTGGAAGAATTTAATAACTCTGTTTATGTGAAATTAAGGCTGAAAAAGCATAAAACACCCCTTATATCTTTACCAGTTTCACCACTATGGGATCATATTTCACATTCTTTCAGCTGTAACAAGGAAGTGTGGACATTTGTAAAATATTCTAATGAAAACCTTCTAATCTTATGAGTATTTGTGCTTTCAATTATGTAACATCAGCTTGTATTTTTTCCAGTTATAGTTAAGTCTTCTACAGCTCTGAGTTTCATCTAGCAGTTTTTGGTTTCCTAGCAAAACAGACATTGCTAACCACGGGAGACAGTGAGACGAAACTTGATCCGTATCTCCCATTTTACTTTCTGCAGGTATCTTGTTGCCTAGTGAAGCTCTTGCATTTTTACAGGTTAAATATTTATGTACAGAGTGTGGGAGGCTGTCAGACAAGACCAGAAGTTAACTCTCACCTCTGTGGAAACACTCTCCCTGAGAAACAGACCGGTTACAATGGATGAAGGTAATTTTTTAGGGCATAATGTTTATTTAGTGTATAAAAATTAATAATTTTTAAAAATGTAAGTTATATTATGGAACACAACTGTTGAGAGTGGAAGGGTGAAGCCAGACCACTGTTATATTAAACAATCTGAGAAAAAGGTATGAAGAAGATAGCCATCTATTTTTAAGCTTTTCACCTGTAAACAGAAGTCAAGGGAAAAATGCGCCCGCAGATATGAAGGACATACTAAAAGAGTGAACTTGTTTACATGGCAGAATGATCCACAGGTGAATTATTATAGTTTTGAATACAACTAATTATTTTTCAAAAACTATGTTGCTAACTTAGGAATGTTGAAATGCCAGGGAGTAGTTGGCAAGTTGTGTGATTAATGGTAGTAAAGCCACTCTAGGATTTACAAATATTTTGTGAGTTTTCAGAAAGCCAGTATTGAGTTTCCACAGCTCAGCAAGTCATTGGATATTATTTCAACTTTGGCATGTGACCATGTGTGCCCATGTTCATGCACTGTGTCTCTCTTTACACATCATTTCAAGAAATAAAATGTTAGAAAATTAACAAGAAGGATTATGCAAGGGAATGATCAAAGGGCTAATGAAAGTGACTTCTGGTGAGAGACTAAAAAGTGGGTTTGATGGTCTAATAATGTAAGAAACTTTATGTTCTTACTCAGAAGAACAAGTTCAGAAGTCCTCAAATGTGTTCAGTTAGATTGTAGGACAAGAAGCATTGAACTTAAATTTAAGGGGAGGGAGTTTCAGTTGGACTTTAAGCGAAGAACCTGCTAAGAGGATATCTAACAAGATATTACAGAAGTGATAAAAACTAGGCTAAGTAGAGAGAACTGCTTTCTTTTTTATGATGTATTTTATTTAGGAATAGTTTTTGAAAACTTAGACCTTTGCTCAAATTCTCCTGTTCCTGCTGCTCATTTCTTCCCTGATATACTAAGTCCTGTTTGCTGAAAAAAATCATCTGCAAGGGAAATAATTTTATCACAGCGTTCTGCTTCAAATAAGAGAACATGGTGCCACAAGTAGTGAATAAAAGTTTTATATTGCCAGATTTTTTGGTTTTCCTCCTAGATTGTCCACAGAGATAACATGTATCCTTGTACTGACATCTTAAAATTGACATTAAATTGCAACTTTACTCTTAAAATCATTTTTGGTATATAGAGTATCACTTACAAGCTACTACTATAAGGGCTCAAACTTCATTTTTTTTATACACAGACTGAAGTGGCCACATTTGAGGCCTAGCAGATAACCAAAGCTGGGCCTCGAAAATTAACATATTCAGCACCCAAAGTCATTTTTACTTTGAAACATTTATTGCTTATGCTTTTAAAGGTTTAGGTAAGTGAATGCAGTTGGCCATGTTCTATGAATGCGTTTCAAGGGAATGTAATTGAAGAATATATGACTAGATACGCAAAGCCTGCAATAAAAGCAGGACAGTGTGCTTTGCCCCACCTTCAGGAACAGGCTGCTGAAAAGCTGTGTGAGGGAAAGATGGAGAAGATTTGTGACTTTATCTATGCAACCAGCAAATCCTCTCCATAAATCAGGAGGGAAGAGTCTGTTCTTGTCTAATATTAATGAACATATTTGAAACCTTCCCACACATATTAGTAAAAGTAATTTTTTCTTAGATGTCAAATATACTTCTCAAACATTATGCTTAAAATTTAAATGCATTACTAAAGATTGAAATCAAAGGAAGGTTGCCATGGCTGATTTAGAGATGAATAGCACTCAATTAGTTGACCATGATGTTCTATTTGTATTCTCAGGCATCTGGTAAAGGAATGAACAAAGATTGGGAATACCATGGAACACCAGGTCAAACCAATATAAGTGGAATAGATATGTATATAATATACAATTGCAAACCATTTTCAGAGGAAATTTAAATCTAGAGTCTCATCTTTCTTCCAGTATTTCTGTGGCTTATAATATGAAATCTGTGCCTTTACATTGTCTTTCAAGGGGAAAATAGCAATAACATGGACAAAATACAGCAAGCAAAAAACTTGCTGTCGTTGAAAACAGACTGTAATATTATTGACATAAAAGTTCTGTTCTGTATTGGCAACTAATTCATAACTCTATATATGTTCTTCTTCATGCCAACATAAGAGTATATAAGACTAATTTATGATGTTTAATGTTGAAATGAGAAATGAACTAAAGACTTTGTGACCTTCTGTCAAACCAGAAGTTAAGAATAACAAGTTGATTGTCAGCTCTGTTGGGCAATGCCATTGGGCAAGACTGTTGCTTAAGACACTGTAACCTGAGCATGTTGGAGAAAAAAATGTAGTTTGACCAGAATGAAAAAGAAGAAGTTTGCATAATGCTTTTTCATCTGGAAAATATTTGAGTTGTATCCGTGACAAAGTAAATAAACCTCTACCAGTAAAATACTGTCAGAGTTCATTGTTAAGTTACTTTCAGGGGATAAGATGGAGTTATAAAAGATACCCTTCTCAGAGAATGAATCTTCATATTAACAATACAAAGGTAGAATTCACGTAACAGCAGTCATTGTTATAAACGCAGGCTTAAATATCATATTTCAAGCTCATACCAACGTAATGCAGTGCACAATGAGAAAGAAGGACCAGATACTAAGACCATCCAGCCTGTAGTTGGCTGGGCTCATTGAAAGAGCCTTAAGCTAGCTTTGAATGAGGAAATGGCTAAAACCAGACTTGCTGGAGATAAACCTGGGGGCAGCACCTCAATGCTTGTGGGACAGCATGCTAGTAAGGTCCTACCGTCCTTCCATCCAGGGGAGGTAGGGGACAGAGGGTCATGTGATAGCAAAGATAGAAGGGATATTGATGGTCTAGAAATCATGGAAGCACCTGGGAATAGTCAGGAAGGAGTTAGGCCTTCTTCCTCCAAAAAGGTGGGGGATGGGATCAATAGCCCAGCTGAAGTGCTTCATGACCAATGCATGCAGCATGCACAGCAAACAGGAGGAGCTGGAAGCCATTTACTGAAGGCGGACTGTGATGTTGCTGCCACTATGGAAACAAGGCGGGACGAGTTGGACAACTGGAGTGCTGTGTTGGATGGCTATGAACTCTTCAGAATGGATGGGTGTATGCTTTGCTGGATAAAAAATTGACTGGCTGGCCAGGCCCAGAGGGAGAAGGTGAATGGAGTTAAATCCAGTTGGCAGCCGGTCACAAGTGGTGT
>WUAM01000263.1:970074-982806 GCA_024336885.1 Actenoides hombroni
CTAGCTTAAGGCTCTTTCAATGAGCCCAGCCAACTACAGGCTGGATGGTCTTAGTATCTGGTCCTTCTTTCTCATTGAGCACTGCATTACAAATGAAAGGTTGGGGTAGAGTCCACTATTAGTAAATCTACCTGAGTCTGTTTTTACTTTGTATGGTCAGTCTCTTTCCAAGTTCAAAAAAAAAAGAGAGACGTATCTATTTAGGATCTTACAGTCTGAAAGAATTGTATTCGATACTTTCTTGAATTTGTGTATGTACTTTTATTTAGACTGAATTTTAAGCACAAGATGATGTTCTCTGGAAACTGTTTCCATTAGATTGCAAGCTGTTTATCCTGGCCATAAAGGAAAGACTTTCAGCTTCATTTTAAATAGGTAGCATCCTGATTGCATGAATGAAAGGTCATCAAAGCTTATTAGGTTTAGTCCTTTTCTTCTAAAGCATTGTTATTTGAGGTACAGAACTGAAACTGATGATTGATTAAGGTACTTCATAGTGTAATCTTATTCATTACAAGGGAGTGTAGTAAATCCTTGTTTGTATCCTGACCACAGTAGTATCAAACATGTGACAGCTTTCTCTTCACAGCTTCTTATTAGTGAATTCTATATTCAAAAGTGGCCCTTTAATTTCGCTTAAAATGTATTTATAAATAGTTCTCTGGTGCTTCTTTCATTCTTCTAACAGCACGTCTGTGTGTGAGTGAGAGTACTTCTCAGTCTCCACTTAGAGCACTTACCATCAAACATTACTATATTTTGCATGTAGCCTCCATCAAACCTACTCAATGCTAATGCTTACAAAAGTTTGTTTTCTGCAGAGATTTTTTTTTATGCTTTAACTTTATTATTGCATCAATAAATGTAAGTGCTTATTACATTTAACTTGTATGAAAACCATTGTTATCCTTCCAGCTTCAATAAGTTTTCATTCAACTCCCAGCCTAGTATAACCTGCATTTCAGGCTACATAGAAGCTGTACTAGTTTTAACTTGGATAAAGTAAATTTTCTTCATAGCAACCTGTATTTCTAACCAAAACACTGTTGATAACACGCAATGTTTTAGGTATAGCTGACTACTGCTTATGTAGTGTGAGGGACTTCTCTAGTTCTCATCCTGCCCAATCAGTGAGTAGAATGGAGGGTCACAAGCATTTGGGAAGGGACACAGCTGGAACAGCTGATGTCAACTAACTGAGATGATATTTCGTGCCATAAGGTATCATGCACAGCAATGAAAGCTCAGAGAAAGGAGGCAAAAAGCAGGGGTGTTTGAAGCTATGGTCTTTGTGTTTTCAAATAACCATTATATGTGATCAAACCCCACTTTTCTGGAAATGGATATGGATTTGCCTGCCAATGGAAAACAATGAATTAACTCCTTATTTTGTTTTGCTTATATGTAGAGCTTTACTTTATGTCAACCCACGAGTTTTCCCCCTTCTACCCTTCTGATCCTCTCACACATGATACAGGGGAGGAAAGACGGGGAAGTGAGTGGGAAACTGGGTGGGGCTTAGTTGCCATCTGGGTTTGAACCACAAAAGATGCTAGTATCTAAAGGAACGTATTTTTGTACCAATACTTTGGATAGGTGTACTTAGAAGACAGCAGAGGGGCAAGAAATTCACTGCTGAACTTAATCTGTCTAGTGGAAGTGATAAAATCTTGTAATGAAACCCTGAGAGGTAAAAGTTTTCACCCTAGGAATTTTGGACAACAGTGAAAAACTGGTTTAGTGTCTCAAAAAGGTCTTCATTTCTACCACTTACGCAAAAGGAAGAAAGGAAATACAAAGAGAGGAATAACTAGTTATTTACCCTGAAAAACCATTAAAAATAAATTTTAAATTCTGTTGGCATTGAAGCCTGTTGTGCAGGCTACAGGTGAATCTGAGTTTAAACTACACCTTCTACATAAAGTGGAGTGCTGCAGTCATTACAGGATACATTGATACATGATGGTAAAATGGCAGTCTGAGAAGCTCTTGGCAAAGATGGAGTAGGGACTGATATTTTTAACTGCTCTGTTGTGTTGCGTTCAGTGTACTGAAGTTACCTGGAATAGATTCCACTCTGAAAAGAATAGCACCCAGGCAAGAAGGTAATAAAATTGCTGTGTTTTGTTTGTTTTTTTTTTTTCTGGGGGACAGGACATCAGGAATACTTTAAAAAGAGCATTACAAAAGAACAGAGTATTGAGCTTTGTTACTATCCATTCTAGCTAAGAAGGTCAAGTGAGGATCTTCTTAGAAAGCACAAACCCTGCTCAAGCTACATTTCTCCATCTGCCACATGAAAACATTCTGTCAGGTTCATTAGATATATACAACTTCAACCAGTCCATGTTACTTTCAGTAACTGCTTTGCCAACATCATGATTCTTGATGACCTTTCTAACTTCTGAAAGTGTAATTTTTAGGCCTTCTCAGTGTGCATAAGCCAAATTTTTTAAGGCTTTAGGCTTTTTAGTGCAATGTTGACAGGCAGTGAGCAAATATCAATGGTAAGACTCATAACTAGATAGCTGGAAACTATGTCATGACATGAGTTCAGGTGCTGAATTTGTAGCCACCTTGATTTTGATTCCTGTTTATGTCCTCTGATTGCTTCCTGAAAAGCCCATCTTTCATATTTCAGGTTCAGAAACAAGTATTTATTTTCTTTTTTTATGTCCAGCTGTTCCATATACTCTGTAGAGCTGGAAAAGCAATGTATTTCTATGGAAGATACAAAGCAGAAGAATAAGTGGAAGACCCTCCATTTATAGATCTTTTTGGTTTGGTTGAAATTCCACAAAAAGAAAATCTTTTTGTGGGGACTCTGTGGAAGTTGATCATAAGATCTTAAAAAGACTCAAAGAAAACAGCTGTCCAAGAGTTATGCATGGAGGATAGTGTTTGAGATGTGCTTTTGGGTGGAAGCTGCATGAGACTTGGCAGGTTTTATTCAGGGTAGATGATGAATTATGGAAAATTTATTTAATGGACCTTGAGGTGTTTACCAATTCAGCTAAATCTGATAGTCAAACCAAAATTAAAGCACCAAACCATGTTAAATTTCAAATGAGACAGAAAGAAAAGTCCCAGAACTATGGGTTTACTCTGATAAATTGCTAAGAAACTCATCCAGGCTGACATCTAAATTGTCTAACACTTTTGAATATTTTTATCTTAAATTAATTTTGTGGTGTGATCTTACAAATCTGGTCTTATTTCATGGTATCTATTATCAAGCCTCTCAACTGAAGACCTCCTCCTAGTATTTTATTAATAACAATTACTTTGTTTTTCCAGAAGTGTCAGTGCAAACTGTTGTTATCCGTTCAGGCTCTCAAATCCCTGAAGATTCAGTAACAATTGATCCTGAAACTACACCACAGACCACCATTCACTCATCTGTTCCTCTACCAGGCAGTGTTATTGATTATTCAGAGGAGATACAAGAACCTTCTTCATGTGTGATTAAAAATGTAGTGGTTGAAGACACATCTGAAGAGGGTAAGCAGTACTTTATAGCTCAAGTGTTCAAAATGATTGTGTACTTTGTTGTTTTCCTCACAAGGGCAGATTGGTACCCCATAACCATATTGTAGTCTCACAGAAGCAGAACTGCATAAACATGATAGTCCAAATTGTATCATGAGTGCAGATACAGCTTGAATACGGATGAATGTGAATACAGACTAGAGCGGGAGAGTTCCTGTCATGATTCAGCATATAGGTAATGAAAGTGACCCTCAAGCTCCTCATGTACAAAAGATGCCTATTGGCTTTACATCCATTAAAACCAGCAGAACAACTGAATTTGTTGTATGTGCTGTAACTGTAACTTATAAAACAAGATGTGCAACCCACCAGACTCTCTAAAAACTGATAAAAATACAGTTACAGTTGTTCAGAAACAGCAATGTGACTTCATAGTCTGTTCTACATGCTTTGATTCTAGTTGTAAAGTGAGAAAACAGAGACCTTTGTCTTGAGGAAGTTTGTCTTCTAAAGGGATTAAACTGCAAGGTACTGTGGTGGTTTGAATTACTTTTGGGAGACATTCTGACTGATGGCATTGAAAAGAAAGGGAAAGAACTGTTACAGATGTCTCATCCGAGCCATAACACAGTTCTGTGTTAGCTGACTCACAAAAGTGGTGTGAAAAGGTATATTCAGTAGTTTTGGGAGTCGCATGCTCTATGAGATGCTAAGCTGAAAGAAAGAGTTTTAGACTGATTTTTAACATTCTGGAATTAATTTGTACAAGTTTCAAATATCTTTTTTCCCAATGGACTGCTACAGACTGAACGGGAACTTTGCAGTCATATCACAGGTGGTATAGTAATGCATTTTTTGCAGTAGGAAACAGTATCTAGATGTCTGTTTTCCATTAAGAATTTAAGATTAATCTTTATCCTAGATGGAAAGATAGACCCTACACTCTTCACCTGCAAGCACTGATGCTCTAGTGGATAGTTTTGCCTAAAGCAGGGTTATGTCAAGTGGAGGGCTTTTTCAAGAATAGTTGTGGCTTCAAATAGTCTCCAAGGTGGTGGAAAGAAAGCAAAATATGAACCAAAAAGATGTAGATATGAGAGGTGAAGTCCTTTAAGAAGCAGCTATTCTATATATAATTTAACATGCATCCTTCACAGACATAATCCACGGAACAAAAGATGATATATGTATGTAATATATAGTGATGAAAATAATAGAGTTCAGAAAGAATAACTTGAGCTAAGAATATTCTTCTTAACACATATTTATTTAGTTGTATATTTTATAAATCATCAAAACTGGATTTTGTAAAACAAGACTTTTATGGCCGTATGGGAATAGCATCTGATGATTCCATCTAGTAAATGGATAGACTATTTTAAAACCATACATTTTGTTGAAATATGTGCAATAAAAGCAATGAGAAGAGACATATATCTGGTCACAGAAAATCACTGCACCATAGAAGTAAATGAATATTTCTGCAGAATCTCAGATAAGGAAGCTATACATTTGGATTTCCTCAATGGAGAAAAATTCTTTGTTTCTGATAATTGTTTTGACCAATTCAGAGTCAGAAAAGTTCCTTCGGACAGCACTCTCTCTTTCAATCAGAACTCTTAAAGAAGTTGATCATGTTCGGTGTTGTGGCTTGTTTATCTCTCAGCAGAGGAGTGTTGCACATGTCCAGAGTGCTCATTAATCAACCTTGGTCAGATATAGCTCATCTAGCAATGCAATCCACCCCTGTACATACACATACACACTTATTTTCAAAGAAATTGGGCAAAATTTCATTTGTTTTGTAACATTTCAAAATTAACATTTTTAAAATATTTTGACAGAAGATGAGAAATAAGTCTGGAGTACAGCCTTTGGATGCAGTATATCTCTATTTTCAGTATCAGGTGGAACCAGTCAAGTCTTAAACAAGTATTACATCCTTTCTATGCTTGTAGCTCTCTCAATGGCTTCCCAGTCTTTTTGTTTGTTTCATTTATACTCATTTAAAAATCTTCCAGTCCCAACAGAATTAGTGTATACCACATTTAAATCCAATAAATTAGTGAATCAAGAGAATTCAGAGGATTGCAATTATTTTCACTTGATTTTAACAAGTGAATTATGTTAACAGATGGAGATGGAAATTCATGGCTGCACAAGCTTGAAATGAATATAAACAAGTGGTCATTTCTAAATTCTCTGACGGGATGGAGTGAAAACAGAGCTCTAGAAAAAGGTATATATATACTTTATATAACAAATATATTCTTGCTTTCTGGAACACATAGTACATTATGTAAATGTGGAGGGTTGTTTCTTTCTTTTATGTGAGTTCTGATTGAATGAAGTTATCTAGCTACAGGTCACCATTCTAAGTAATCAGATCTGTCTCTTTTGACCTTATACATCTGTTAGTTAATTGTGATACTTAGATAAGGATTAGGATGCTAAAAATAGTTTTCCAATAGGAATTCACCTACTATGGTAAGTCAGAGAAATCTGATTGGAGAAAAATAAACAAAATAAACAAAACAAACAAAGAAAAAGTAATGATGTATTTTTAATTTAAAAAAAGTAGACATTTTAAAATTTTATATCATACTCTTACATAAACTGGGTCTATTAAACAACTTATAGAAAACAGTTTTGAAGGAGGCTTTAAAGAGCCCTCTTCTTAAATAAAAGCCGATTTTCTTAAAAGGCAGCATATTTCTGCTTGTTGGTTTTTTTAACATAAGCTTTCAGTTTTAGTTTCAATGACATTAGTATATGTAAGTAATTAACATCAGAGCAGTCATGGACAAGTAATTGTAAAACCACATGACTGTGTGTGATGGTATCCAAATATCAATGCTGACAAGTCAGAGTTGCTAAAATTCTCCTCCCAAATGTCCTTTTTTTTTGTTATTAGAAAAAAAAATTGTTTATGACTATAGTTAGTGTCTCTAACAAAAAATTTAAAATGTAATATGTACATCTGGAATTGCTGTGTATTTTAGATCTATACAAGTTGATGAAATAATTTTTGCTATACAGTAGATCATTTGAACACATCAGGAGTTTGTTCTGATGCTAATCACAAAGGAACTGAGCTGGAGGAATGGACAACCAAAGAAGTACCATATATTCCATACAAGTTGGCTACATTATATATCATCAAGGTAAAAAAATTCTCAGCATATGTCCCCACCTCCAAAAAAAGAGCCCCAGTATGAGGGAATAATTTACAGCACATAAAACCCCTGCCAATTAAGTGTCTCTTTTTGTAGTATGTAGCAAATGAATTCTGATAATAATTTTCAGAACATGAATTCAATTCACATGATCTTATTATTTCTTATTCATATTTGGAAGCCTACACTTAAATTTTGAATATTGACATAAAAATATAAGTATTAAAAAGGTAATGCCACCCTAAGTTAAGATCAGATATTAAGCTGCTTAAATTTGCCTGTTCCAGGTCTAAAGATAAAAAAACCACCCTGTATAACCGTATACGGAGAAAGCACTTCCTTTCTCGTATATTTGTTATTAAGTTTCTTGATTGTTGGAAGTGGCTCTTGGCTTGTGAGATTTTGTTGTTATTGCAATATTTCTGGTACCAGCAACTAGCATAATTAGGGATTTTCTGCTTTGCTGGTTTATTTTATATTGCACACTATACATTGCATAATGTAAACCATTTTGTGTTTCTCATCAAACGTTTAGCAGTTGTATGGGTGCAAAGGACAACAACCAGACAACACTTGAGAAAATGAGGCAAAAGAAAGCTGTGTGCTGAATTTGCATGTATGGGAGACATGAAGAAAGTTCCTGTGTTGACAGAGGAACTAAAACTTTGTGTGAAAATTAAAACTTTTTTGTAAAATTGATACCCCTCTAAATTTCCAAAATAGTCTTGGACATGGAAACAGTCTGATCAGGGAATTAAAGCTGAAAGGAAATAATGTATTAAGATCCACTTTTGCAAGTAAGGGTGACATGAAAATAGAGCACAGAATCATAGAATGGTTTGGGTTGGAAGGGACTTGTGAAGATTGTCTAGTCCAACTCCCCTGCCATGGCAGATTATATTAACCATTTTTTCATAAGATCATAGAATCGTAAAATAATTATGCATATATGTGTGTGTGTATACATATGTATCTCCTAGTTTATTGGTTTCATTCTTTTTATTTATTCCATTAAATATGCTCTTGTACTCTTACTTATTAATTGTGCATCAAAAAATTTCTATGGTGATTTCTGTGGTACAAGCGACACCTGAGATATCTGTAAGAAACAAGTTCAAACACCTAATTAAGACAACTCAGAGCTCTGTGAGTGATATGAGGGATAAACCTATCTGGATCTTCTCCGTGTTCTCCTAGAAGAGATTTTTCTTGTGTCTTAACCTTCTAATTGTGTCTCTTTAAAATTTCTCTACTTCTACAATAACATTTTTGATAGGGCATAAATAGAACAGTATATTTCAATATGTTGCTTTGCTATATTTAGATCTTTTGAACTGTGACAACATCAGGTGATAGTGATATTTCACTCCTAAATTAACTGTAAGTACTCACAAAGTTTTAATCTTTGATCATAGATCAATGTTAACAACAATTATTTAAAAATAATGCAACAATCACCACCAAAAAAAAGTCTGAGATTTTTTTATTTTTCAGTTTCACTTGAGCTGAGCTGCTCACTGTTAGCAGACTCTGCATCATATTAATCCTAAATGGAGAGCTGAAACCAAAGAAAGCTTTGGAAAAGCTCTAGATTTTTATAATTTACATATAATCATGTTCATTGTTGATGTAATTCATCCAGTGGTGTCTGTTTGCCTCATTTAAGATACACAAGTATCAGTGTTGGGTAATTGGGCATTCCACCAGCCAGATAAGTATGTCAAAGGAAAATCGGACAGCAGAAGATGGGATAGGAGATAGTGGAATTTTCCTTTTGTTAATATTATGAATTGGACTAGAAATAAAATGAATAAAATCGAGTCACTTAGGATCCTGATGCAATTTTAAGCTTAAATGATTCATTTTCAAACAAGAAAAATGTCACTTTCCTAGCCCATTATGTATACGTATGGGTTTATTAGTCATGAAAAAAGCCGATAGTACACCTTAGAGCTATATCAATTTTGCAGGTTTTCAAATTATTTTAATGGAATACAAAATACAATAGAATTTATTCTGTAACCAGTTTGTTATCTAACTATCAAATGCAAAAATACAATCTTCTCCATTGCCTACCTTTTTTTTTTTTTCCTCAGTAATAAGCTCTATGATGCCTTTTTAAGAACTTCAGGATAATTGTAATGACTATGTCTTCTGTATTCGTATCATTACAGTAAAAAGGAAGAGGTGAGGATGCAATACTAGGACAAGAAAAGAAAATCTATTTCTAGTCATATGCAGATTTTTATTCAATAACATAACATGTTTTCTAGTTATTGAAAAATTTGGCCTGCAATCCTATTGGTTATATATCTGTTTTCAGGATAAAACTCTTCACTGTACTTTTCAAGAAATGTACCTAAAAATTGTTTGATCGTTCATTGTAATTGGAGTTGCTAGTACTCTGAGTTGATACTTTCCTTCATCCTCTACAGATTGCAAAAGACATGCAGCAAATGCAAACCAAACATTTGAAGATAATCAGACAATTAGACAATATAAGGAAAGAAAACCAGGTAATTATTCTGGAGCATTAGCACTGTTATTGTGACATACCATTAGTAAAAAGGACACAGAGGAATAAAATTTACTTTTTTCACATTTATGTTTGCATTCAGGTACCCATTCTAGGTCTCCGGAGATAATGTCCTTGCATCTTAAAGTGTATTCAGTCTTGCAAGTTTGTGAAATCTGTTGATTTTTGTTGTTGTTGTTGTTGTTTTTTTGTTTTTGTTTGTTTGTTTTGTTTCATTTTGGATTTGGTTTTGTTATTTGTTCTTGTCTTTGGCACAGTTGCAGAGGTTTTTCTGAACTTTTTTTGTTAGAAAACTTTTCTCTGAAATTACACCTTACTCTAACAACTGATGCCATGGTTAGAACATTTTCTTTTATGTAAATTGTGCCTCTCAACAATGATCTTATTGTAAGAGGCTACGCCAAGCTGTACTGCCCTCCTTCATTGCCAAAGAGGAAAGGTTTACAGCTTCTTACGCTATGGATACTTTCTCCTGTATTTCACACTTAGCTTTGATTTAGCCTTGGCATATTTTGTCAGTATGGTTTAGGGAATAGCATAATCCCTCCACCTGTAAAAGGTTACAATGAGGATCCAAAGGTGCCAATCCTGTGACCACAACCCCATAATGCTTCACTTTACGTAGTGGAAACCTTTCATCATTCTATTAGTCAGTAATTCTCCCAAAATATTAAATTACCCATATCTTCTTTGGCTACATGATACTTTTTCTTGCATTCACTGCTTCATTTTTCTGTTTAGTTGTTATATCATTGTCCTTTTAAGACAGGTACTTATTTCTTGTGCAGATGTATGTTTTCCATACAATCAAAAGTTTTTTCTAGGCACAGAGAGAGAAGAGATTCAGAAATTCCTCTAGAACCTCCAAGGGTGACTTCAAGCAAACTTGAGAGTCCCCTGTGTGTAATGTACAAAGGCTTGGTATCCTTTGGCAGGAAACAAGACTTCATCTTATTCTCAGGTTATTGCATCTGCACAAGTGGTGCAATATCTGTGCAAATTCATTTCTGTGCTTCAGCATGAAGGTAACCCTTGCATAGTCATACCTGACACTTTCAGTTGACTCTGCAGATCACTAGGGGAAGCGAAAGAGAGAAACGGGAAGAAGACACATGCATAGTAGGAAAGAACTGCCAAGGGGGCACAGATGCAAACACAGGGACTGTACTGATCTTCCTTCACAGAACCTCTTTCATTTTGGCTGCTGCAATGTGTTATTACTTAAAACCCCTGAAATAAAATTAATTCTGAGAAACACTGGAAATACCTGTGATTTGAAGTTTCTGATTTCTTTGTAATTCTCATAAAATTTTATTGTCTTTTTTAGATATTTCTTGTTGCTGAGAGTTACTTTTTGTGCTACTTATACTTCCCAGTTCGTTTTCGGGTTTTTTTCTGAGCAAAGTTTAATTTCTTTAAAATTGCTTAGCTATGCTTAGAGTGAATACATTTAGATCAGTTCCCTGAAAGGTTTTTTTGTTTTTGTTTTTTGTTTTTTTAATTATTGTTTTTACTTCTGCAGTAAAACAGAAAAGAAAAAAAAAGATAAATTAGTTTGTCAGAAAGTTTTGCTCAAATCTGCTGTGGGTGAAAATACAAACTTCCTGTGACCAATAAGATGTTTGCAGACAATAAAAAACATTGGAGAAACAGAACCAAGTATTATCTGTTCTCTTTGTTTTGGCTTTTGTTTTCACTCACTATTCAATTTCTCAATAATCTTTTGTAATACAGGAACAGACTGTAACTACTATAAAGAAACATTATAGTGAGAAAATGAGGACTCTGAAGTCCCAGTTTGAAGCTTACCGAGAGCTGATAAACAAGAGCAACACACACTGGCAAGATACAGTTAAGGTATCAAGAAGTACGAATTTTACCTTACACAGCATGTTTCCAAAACAGTTTTCACAGATTGGCCTGTCTTCATGACCCTAGTGAAAACTCAGTGTGGGGTTCTCCAATGCTGTCTGTGCTTACACACTTGACAATAACTTTGTTTTTATGAAAAGAATGTGTAAAAGTATTCACAGAGTATATAGAATGTGTAATGCTTTTCTGGTGTTGAAAAGATAGTAAGGTTTATCCTGATCCTCCTTCTGCTATGGAAAAAGTTCTGCATGTGCACACCTTTAGGGAGGGCCTTTAGAATCAGATTACCTCTGGTCACATTGCAATCTGGACCATTGCAAATTGGTCATTTTGTATTATTTTTGTGCAAGATCCCCAGGACTTAACAGCTTGGTCTAAATGTTATGACTTCTCAATGTATGAAACAAACCCCCCCAGACTATTGGCCTTTTTTAAAAATGAAGCACTGGTGTAGAATTTGTAATCCTTTTTGCCTTATTCTACTACATCCAGAGCCTGAGGGAAAGAAACAGACAACTGGTCCAAGAGAAGGAAGATCTTCTTCACCAAATGAAGCAACAAACGGAGAAATGGGAAGAAGAAAAGGTAGACAAAAAGTTTTTCTCTTTGTAAAAATAAAAGTTTTCTTTCTGCTGTTCTGTTCTCATTATCATTTTCAGTGTGTGCTTTTTCCAGGAGTCTAAGACATGGAAACTCCACTGTCTGTCTTTTGATATATACATCTAAATCAGCTAAGATTGAATTGCTAAAAATTATTGGATTGTCATTTGTTTATATTGTTTCACATTTCATGTCTTTTGAAGAGTTTTTAAATCACAGTAAAGCACATAGGTTATATTTTATTTATCAGTTAGGATTAAAAATCAACAAAGGCTTCACCTCATCTAAGCTACTAGACCACTGCAATGCAACTGGCTGACCTAACAGCAAAACTACCTCACTTGGTAGTTCCAAGGAAACAGGAATGTGCTTAAAATTCCTCAGGTTTTCCAAATTTCTGTGTAATAAAGCAACTTCAGCTTACTAAAGACTTAATAAAGATGGCTGCAGAATTGGAAAAAGAGAGAAATTTGCTCATTTTTCATAGATACCATCTGTGAGCATGATCTGATACTTGTTATTTTCTGTATAAATAGTGTTCTATTTCACCTAATACGTGCATGTCTTTAATAATTTTGCAAGTCTCCAATGTTGCTTTATAACAGACAAGTTTCATTGCACTACAAGACATGTATTCAGGAGATCTTAGATAACCTTGGGGTATGGAGGTGTCTGGAGTGGGGAGGGGGTCTCAAAGTCAGACTCTTTTCTGCATTTATGAAACAATGTAGATTTCTGTAGGATTTCTGAGTGAAGATCTCAGGAAAGAGGTGTTGGGTGTTTTTTTTCAAATTATATTGCACCACCTTTTGATTAAATTTTGAATAACACCAGTATTTAAACCAGATGTTGTCTTTTCAGCCACTTTCAACAATATTGTCATGCTTTACAGTCAGATCTGTCTGCTAAACCTATAACAGACACTGCCTGTTAACACCTGTCCTTTCCCAAAGGGGAAGAGAAAGGAAATAAGGGAGAGAGACCTATGCACTAGAAAAGAAAGCTAGAAGAGTGTTAATGAAAATAAAAACAGTGAAATGAAATATATAGAAATATATA
>WUAM01000263.1:1015720-1030567 GCA_024336885.1 Actenoides hombroni
AATCATCCCACCAAGTTTCAGTAATAGCCACTATGTCATGGCTTTCCAACAGAACAGTGGCCCTTAATTCATCCTGTCTACTGCCCAAGCTGCGTGCATTTGCATAAAGGCACTTCAGCATCTTACATAATTTGCTTATTACTAACCTTCTTAAATTTCATAGACTCTACTAACTCATCCTTCTATGATGGGAACAAATTTATATTATGCTGTTGTTTTCAAATTTTAGCTTGTTCATTTAAAAAAAAAAAAAATGTTGGTTTCACTTTTCATTTTCTTATCCTCAAAAGACAAAAACATATTTAGAAGAAATGTGAATTTTATTTATATTTTTAATGAGGAGATAATGGTTCTGGACATAACCAAAAAATCATCATTTGTCTGGTAAGGATGAGATAGGAACGGAACTTCTAGCCCCTTCTTGATGTAAAATTTTACTCCCTGTCCCTCCATGATATGTGCCACTCCAAAGATTTCTGTTATGGATACAATTTATTTATTCTATATCTAAGTAGCAATGCTGGATCCATCCTTATTACCTGCACTTGTTGTACCACAAATTGAGCTGATTAATCTACCTTATAAATCAGTGCAAACCTTAACTACACTCTAACAGTGACAGCTGCTAGTAGTCATTGCAGTGATCACTTTGAACTGCAGAGAAAGGCCATCTCAACACCTGTGTTCATTTGCTGCCCCAAAAATTAAAATAACAGGTTTGCAGGAAGCTAAGGATGAATTTCTCCTTGTACTCCATGTCTCAGTTTCAAAACAACTGGATCACCACAACAAACCAGAACCTCTGGTACTTTCTTTCAGGGATCTGCTTATGGTTCCCACACTCAAAAAGGGACACCAAAAGCAATGCCATGAGCCAGACATGTAGCACATCCAGCACACTAACCTATCTAAAGGAGTGACCCTCACTGCATGCCACTTCAGTGACACCCCTTCCTGCACAGAGGTAGGAGGTGCGATTGCCAGAGGAGGTACTCCTGCTAATGGTGGCTCCTGTCATTGATTATGCAGGCACCTTCAGTGAAAAGGGTTGGGGAAGTAAGTGGTAGTTATAGCATGATCCTTTCAGTTGCAATGTGATCATTTTTCAGTCTGTTCAAATAGATGCAAATGTTTGCTTTGTATTGAAATTTAAATAAACGAATAACAATCAGGTCCTCAAAACATTATGGATGACAAGAAACCAGACAGACTAACCATTTAATGAGAAGTCTAGTCTTCAAGGTTCAATAATTCTGAGGCAAGAGTTTAACACTTGGAAACAAGTACTTCTGTGTAATATGAAAATAAACCCAAACCTGTGTTGAAACATACGTTGTGAAGTAAGAAACATAAAAATTTCATATTAAAGTAAATTCAGTTTGAAATATCAGTGGTCCAGAAGCAATCTCTTTGGGTACAACAGCACAGCCAAAGAGCTTTCTTATTTACTAGGAGATCCTGCACCACTGCACTTCCAGCTTCTCTTCTGAAGCAAACTACTGAGTCGCTTCTGACACAAAATGCAAGTGATGTCTGGTATACATCCTTCAGGGAAAAAAAACTTGGAAAATTATAAAGAAATTACACTTTCAGCACAATCCTAGCAGGATTCATTCCTTCTTGAAAACTATCTGTGCCACAGATGGTCTTGAAGAAGAGGAAAGCAACTTCAGATTACTTCAAGAAATTTGGACTGAAAACACATACATAGAAAATGGCATGTTAAGGGTATTGGGTAGCCACCCACAGTGTAGCTCAAGCCCCTCTGCACTTCAAAGCCTAGTCTTCAGCAGTGTGATTAAAACTCTCTCTGCATCCTTCAATCCCAGGGGCCCAAGGTTTCTCTGGAATAGATGATTTAGGGTGTCATGACATATCATGGTGATTAGGAAAAGGAAGTTTGAGTTTTTGCAGATTGTATAATTCAGAAATATAGTGTGTATTACTCCATTATGTCTTCAGTCAGAATAAACTGTGGAATACAAATGGTAGATGATGGGAAAAATATAGGAAAGAGTGTAAGTCCTTCAAATTCTCTTCACACCATGTTAGATAAATAGAAATACTGAGCCTCTTGACAAAAGTCTTGGACTAAAGTCCCAAGGACTAGGGTTTTCAGATTTTTAAACGACTTATTTTAAGCATATACTGCTTCAGCTTTTATGGGGGTTTTGGAGGTACAGGACACAGAAGTATGAGCACTTCAGCAAGCCAGCAATCATGACTCCAGACAGGATTTTCTTCTTTCTTTTGCCTTGCTAAAACAGCATTTTGATTGACATTCTTTCTTTTGCCAAAAAAATTCCTTATTAGGCCAATGCAGTGCTGAGGGGAGAACACTCCAGCAGGAATTTTGCCTCAGGCTAAGTTCCAACCCTTAAAATAGAGAAGCATCTCTAATGCTTCCAAAGGCACGGCATACTTCTTCCTGTGTGTTCAGACAATCCCTTGTCAATTGTGACTCCTTAACTCCTTATTTTGCATCTTTAAATATTACCATCCTATACTGGAAATGCATGCTGGAAATGTAAGCAAGTGATTTCTACCCAGTTCTGCAATCATACTGGTAAAAAGGTCACAGTACATTTTGTCACCCAGTCTTCACTGAATGCCTCCTCAGTGGATGCATTCCAAGATGTTCTTACCCTCTAACTAGTTCAAATATATCTAGTCATACTGTAATTATTCCCCACCTCAGTGCCATAATGATCACTGAAATGAAATACTTCTTGCCGTTACATTCTGCTCACACCTAGACACTATGTAAGAGAGAAAGTACAAGGGATTCCTTATATCCGACTTTGCATCACTTCTAGAGAAGTCCTATATCCTCAGAGAAGATATATTGCAGCATCAAGGCTTTTCACTTTGATATCAGCCATTTGAAGTTGTCAAAGTCACTCAGTTTTTGCACTGTCCACAGGCTACAGCCCAAGGTTGTTTGGCTTCAAGTTAAGTTGTAGTAGATATTTAACTTAAGCACAGATTGTTTTAAAATTCTGACAACGTCTTCATTGAAGGAGTCCTAGTTTCTATTGGCTTCTATGTATCTTATTATCTCCGTTTCTTATTTACTTTGCTCTGTCACAGATCTCCTCTAAGGTTTCTGCTTCATCACAAAGTTACACCACATTGAATCCATCACTATGCTTAGCAGAACGGAGTAATACAGTGGTGTTATTTTTCTTTTTTCTTTTTTTTTAAATGAATTTTTAATTTTAGAAGGTTGAATAATATCATCATCAAGTCATTTAACACATAAAACAAAACCACATAGACAAGCCTTATACTCAGTTTAAGTCTCGAAATGTACCACCCTGTGGGTTGAAATCAGTGCAAAACTTTATGGGTCTTAGTGGTATAACAAAAAGCAGATGCAGACGGCAGTCCAGCCAGGCAAGTAAATCATTAGCAGTCTGTGAACACAAAATTACTTTATGAGAAGATTAAGGAACTTCCAGACATTGCTTAAAGAAAACATCAATGCAGTTTTACTTTTGGCAGATAAAGAACACAGTTCATTCTAATTTATATTAACACCTGATCTTAAATTGTAGTTAAAATCATCACACCACCACTACATCAGTATCACCTCACTAATGTATTATTTATGTAAAGATTTGGCTAAGAGCATGATTTCCAGGTATTGCTCCTAAATATAGGCAGTGTTTAAGTTACATATCAACACACAAAGGTAGCTTTACAGTTGTGCCGTGTCTATATTCTCTTGAATAGGGTTCTAAATATTTCTCATAAAGACAAAATAAAGACAAGCACAGTAAGCAACTATGAATGATATGAATGAGCAAAAAAAACCATTCAGATGAAATCTCAAGATATATAGTGAAATTGACACTTCTACAGGAAGGATAGAATGTATTTTATATAGCTGCCACCTGGTTCATCTCCATTCTGAATTTCGAGAAGAGTGTTCCAAGATCTTGGAAATACAATAATGTCCTTAAAAGGGTTGAGTGAAATTAAGCTGATTAAAATTCTGCAGTCAGGTTTGTTTTTATACTGCATGGTCGATCTGGTGCCCGAGAATTCAAAATCCAGACTGAACCTATCCTTGAAAGTGGTGTGTCTTCATTATGTCCTTTAAAGTCTTTTCTACAATGACTCCTTACCATGAGCATTTCATCATAATGAAAACCTGACAGTTTTAAGCAAAATTATAAGCAGACAAGTTGTATAGGAAGTCTTGTTGATGATGGAACAGTCAGAAACATTGCTGCAAGCAGTATAGTAAGGTGTAAACACTTTACACTGGAAAAATAGTAAATAACACAAACAGCTATAACTTATAATCCCCAATTATCTTTTTGCTGTTGTTGTTTAATTATGTTTGATGACAGATATTAGTTTTCTCATTTAGCATTAACCTTCCATGTTGAGTAGAAAATGATTGTTAAAAAACCCTGATAATCTAAATTAACAACAATAAAAGGTATGGTAGCATGAGTTCAAACAACCTTCAGCACTTAATGAAGCACCTTCCTTAAGCAGTTTGTGTTTCTGTGTTTAAGGCATGTAATTGTGAAAAGAGGTACCTGCACGTCACGGAGATGAGAGCTTTTAGTATCCTAGAATGAAGATTTCAGTACCAATAGGCTGAGGGTGGGGAGGAATGGGACACTCACTTAACCATATTTCTCCTGGACTCCAGGATCATAGGGTGCTGAGAACTGAGAATATAATATTTTTCAGGTTATAGCAATGTCTGGGTGAGTCGAAATGAGAAATAGGAAGCAGGTCCCTATCTTCTGTATCGTTACAGGCCCTGACCCTTGGTCAGGTAAGCCAACACCACCAATTTCTATTTACAAATATTCAGAAAACCTGGGCTTTAAGGCTAAATGAATTTTACCCTTACTTTTTAATGAGTTTGTTGTATTATGTGCCTTAGTACGTAGCCAGTCTACTAAATATAGTTTAATGGAAAACAAGGCATCCGCAGAATCCCTTTTTTTTTTAAAGTTTGCTTTTGTTACTATGTTGGTACTTGACACATTAATAGAAGCTGCTCAGTTACCTGCAATCCCAACTAATGTCTCTTATGTAAGCATATACATGAAAATCTATGCAAGAGTTTGGTTTTAGCAGCCCACTTCTTTTTTTTAATGAGAAAGGTTAGCTCTTATTCTCTGGTTACAGTGTTTTTCAAATTAATTTGAAAAGTTTTATTAAACCAATGGTCATTTAGAAATCACTCTTCTTTTGACAAGAATTTACAGACATTAGATGGTTTATATTAGAAAAGTTCATGCCCACTTACTGTGCTAACTTGGTTAAATTAATAAGCATCAATTTAACAATAGTGAAAAAAGAGAAACTAGAATCTTTAGCAGAATAATATAAAAAAAGAAGCTGACAATGAAATATAATGAGATAAGGAATTAGGAACTGTAAATTAAAACCTAACTAATAAAACTTAATGCACAAGAGTCCACATAGATTAATCAGCACATAATAAATCAAATTCTGTCTGCAGTATTCTGCAACTAACCAGCAATAATTAAATGGCATTCAGGATTACCTGGATGAGAACAAGCAGATAACTTTCATTCGCTCTTGTAAAGAACTTAAAATAGTTTGGTTAGGAGAAGGAAATGAACAGTGAGAAAAATTTAACAAATTCCTTAGTTCAGAGGTTTTTCAAGGTTTAACCATCCAGTGAATAGATTTTTATTCTAAATCTCCAAGTTACAATTATTTTTTAAATGAGGAAGAGTAGAAAGTGTTTGAAAGAAACAGGAAACAGTTATTTCAAAACGTAATTCTCCATCTCAAGAAAACTCAGTAGAAGAAAAAATTACCAATATACACAAAAATCATTAATTTCCACACCATAGTGAAACAGAAAGTGAGGTACCTTAAAATCTTATTTAGATATACAAATTTCGCAGAATGAAATAATAATAACAATAAATATAGATTTGTATTATTACTGCAAAATATCCCCAAATGTGTATAAGAACAAATTATGATGAAGAAAGGCCTGAGACATTGTAATAGCAAAATGCAAGAATAAAGGCAGTTTTTCTAATGAATCGTTTACATTCTGGATTTGCTTATTAGATGTGAATGCTACAGTGGGAAGAAAGAAAGGAACATAACTCTGGTGGTGCAACCTTCCCATTAAAATTATAACAATTTTAGGATATATTTAAACTTGGAGAAAAATGTATTTTCCAGGAACTAACCCCAACTGCTCTTGAACAGTTTCAGCAGAAAATCAACCAAGGGAAATAATTTAAAAAATAGGTGGGTTTGCTAAAGTTTTTACTACATTTTAATATAAAAATAGAAGGTATGCACAAGACTTGCTTAAACAATACTCTATATGAATTGAAATAGTTCAATTTTTAAGGACAGGATTAAGCCCCAGAGTAAGTCAAGCATTCTTAATTTTATTTCTGTAATAAGTCTTTATTCTAAATTGTATTCTAGACAACTGCAAAGTGACCTCTCAGTCCTGCCTAATGGATGTAAAACAGAGTAACTTGCCTCTGGTCAAGTTGTGCAAATGCTAACTGTTTTGCTAAGATACTGTTAATTTCTACTTTGTCATGGGTTTTTATTTGTATTTCATATTAACAGTTCTAAAACAACCGTAAGTTTTTCTACTTTGATTTTCCATTAATACCTAGTGTCAATGTGAAAACTCCTTAGTTAGCCATCAGTACTACAGGTACACACACAGACTAACGAACCTTTGCTGTGTCTGTAACAACAACAACAGGACAACTGTAATTGAAGTCTGACCTTTAGTAAATGTATGTTAACTCAGAACTTAACACCTTAAAGTTTCCTACATTTTTATAATACCTCTTTTCTCACTTACAGCTACAGGCTATTTACAGCTGATTGAGACTCAGTTTTCAACACAAAACCAGAATGATAGGCAATAGAAGGAGTAAAAGCTTTACACACTGCTCTTGCTCCTCCAATTTCCACTGTCCCTTTTTTTTTTTTTTTTTCTGTTGGAGACAGCGAAAGATAACCAGGAATAATTGCTGAGCTTTCTTTGCTCGACCTACTGTTGGTTGCTCAGAGCTCCATCCCACTTGGCCTTAAAAATTTCCAGGGAAAGTACATTATGAATGTTAATGTACTGGCAATATAAAGCAATTTACTACTTCAATCTTTCAAGTAACTTGAGTAGATTTGAGGGAATTCTGACATGTAAGTTAGTTCTTTTATTCAACAAATTTTTATCAATGGAAATAGTGAATGGATAAGAAGTAAAAGACTTTTACTTACATTTTGAAATAGTCTCTTGTGTAATGTTTGTATTAATCAAGTAGACACTGTATTGATTTAACATGTTTTCAGGAATAAAAGTATTTATATTAAAGATAGGCTGCAAGACAATTCATTTTAATTCATTAATCTAGTTTTGAAGGGGTTTATTAATGCTGTTTGACAGAAAACATAATACAAGAAGCAGCAAGTATTATTCATGTATATACCAAAAATGTGCTGTTGATAGCTCAGTCATTAATGAAGTAATATCATGGAATCTCTATAGTAATTCTGAGAATGACATTCAGTGATGAAGAATATATTAAAATACCAGTCAGAGAGCAATGTATGTCATCTGAGTATACAGTTTTAAAAATCTTTGGGACTCAGTGAATATTAATTCAGTCCACATGTACCCTAGGAGCAGCAAAACATCTTGCAATACAGAAGTTCTTTTCATAGAGAAAATAGGTGATTTGGGCAGTTATGCTCAAGTGACACTTTTCTGATAAAGCAGCTGTCTTTGGAAAAGACTAAAGCCTGGTGAAACATGAGAATTCATAAATGTAATAAAAAAAGCAACCAAAAGAATGACTTAAACGTCAGCTAAAGAAAATATGTTTGTCCAGTAAAAGCTCTTCTTCAGGTTTATTACAGGTAGTTACCCACAGAAGAAAACAGCAGCAGGTTTTTTTATTCAGACACACTATTGTCTTCAAAGACAGCAAGAACTAAAAAAGCAGCCCTTGAAAAAAACATCAGGGTTTGCTTGTCTGAAGAAATAGAAGATAAATCTTTGTGTGACTGGCCTTTAACACAGCTTGGTCAGCTCCAATTCAACCAAGCTCATCACGACATGGTTTAAATAGGTCCCCTCACAGTTAACTCCTTATTCCTTAACAATAGAAAGATCAGAAACAACAAACTCCAAGATAGCGCTTTAAGACAGTAATTAACACAAAGGTAGAAGGACAGACACACCCGACCTGCCACAAGCAATTCTGTTTATCCCATTCTGGGCATCCCAGTGAATCACCCGCTTCAGAGCCAACCCGTTGGTTCACATACTGCTGCAGCCTGAACTGTGTTGCACTCCAGGAGCTTCATCCTCTATTCCTTCAATATCTGACACTTCTTGAAACTCAAGCATTTTCCTGACTGCTCTGCTGCTGTTCTTTGCAGTTGCAAGGGCACACATTATAAAAAAGTAGCACAATGACTAAAGCACTTACTATAAAATTGTCCACTGTACTAATTTTCCAACAACTGACAAAGAGTCATCTACTACTTTTGTTTTAGGGGACACTTTTATAGTTTAATTTTTTTTTTACTGGAACATAACTGTGAGTTTTGGAGCTAGGGATTTGTTGCCTGGCAACAAATTTAACAATATTGTGCCTACAGTTTTCCTAGTTAACTTCTTCCCAGATTCAGATATAGTGTATTATAGAAAATTGAACATTTAAACATTTCTTTTTCTCTCAATGAAAATCTGACTTACAGTTAACATGAAGCATGTGCTAAATCTTAGTATTATTTCTCATCTAAATGAGCATGCTAAATGCTTCCTTTAGAATGGCAGACATTTGCTGCTTACCTTAATTTCCAATATATATCAAGAGTAACTAAACTGTACTTTTTATGTTGTATACGTGTGATAAAATGTGTATTTTATCACTGAGGAGCAATAGACATCTAGTACACTTCAAGAGGTTGTTTTGTCCTGAAAAATGTTTAATAACAGTAATGTACTGTATTACATAATTGTTGCATCTTCTCTAAACATTCTTTCACTGCCATGGACATATCTATGACTGAAATAAACCCATAATAAATGACATACTTGTAGATTGGGTCATGCCAGACATCATTTAGAGGAGGGACTTGTCTGAAGTCCCTAAGCTCCTGTTAGCTTGACTTGGTGACTGCTAGTACATTTTACAGCAGAATGAAGACCAAAATTGATGGACAAGTGCCAAACAGTCCTTCATCCTCCACTGATCTGCAGATGAGTGAGTCAAAAGGTGATGAGTAATATCACAATATCTCCATATGATAAAAGACTGCTTCCCCTCTGTACAGTGCATTACGATCTACCAAGAGATATTCAGCTTTTATAAGCATAATATTACATAACATTTATGTTTTTAAGGAATCTACACTAGAATTAATGGAGACACAGAAAGTGTTAAAATTTTTGCAAACTGTGGAAACACGTAGAATTCAAATTGAAAAAAAAATTATGCCTAAAATGTACATCATCTCTTGTTATAAACACCTGAACTTGTTCCACTGCTGGAGCAGTTTAATGGTAATATTGACTGAACTCTTTGGGTTGTACTGATGTAAAGCTAGTATGACATTATCTTCAGGCAAAAGTGCTGACAACTACTTTAGGGCTTTCTGTGCTCCAAGGCTAGAATAATAAAGATGTAGAAAGGACTTACATGCAATAAAAGGCCCTAAAGCCTCGAGATGGGTTGTCAAATGCTGCATCATTTAGATAACTGGTGCATATACAAGAGTGAGTAGTGTTTTCACAGTGCAGACAAGTGCTGGCATAATTTTATCAGGATGTACAGAGTTGCTAGAAGTGACTGCTAAGATGACTGACCACTTGACAACCTCAATGACAAAAATTCATCAAGATGCTCAGGAGGGGTTGTTTTCAAGCTCAGGCAAGTGTTTTATACCTGCCTGTTCCCTTGGGTTTGCTCCCAGTGTGTTGGTCTCTGTAGAAATACCTGGAAGACTGGCTGAAAAGCCTCCTTCTCGAGCATGACAATTTGTTCCCTCTCACATGAAGAATACTAGGAAACTCCAAAGTTGTTGCTTTAGGAAATTTTCTAGCACACAGTGGTAGAAAATAAAATAAGGCCTTTGGCAGCAAAATGGAATCCCTTGTGATCGAATAATTAATCCAAAATTGAAAATACTGAATCCTATACCACCTGCATTTTAAAAAGAATGTTTAAATTTGTTATCTGCATAGCCTCAGCAGTTATAAACAACTAAATAAGATAGTGCTCATTTCTTACAGTGATTTTTTTTCATGCTTTCTGAAGTCTCAAGCAGGTGCCTACTGATAGAGACTCCCACATTCAGTTTTCACAACAATGCTTTTTTTAGAAAAAATGTAAAATCCATCTTAAATATGCTATATGAGTAATCACAATATCTTTGGGATTTTGCTTACCTGTAGTAGGGTATGTATTGAAAGTGGTTTTTTGTTGGGATGGGGTTTTTTTGATAATAGATTTTCAGAGAAACGTTTAATACAGTTACAATATGTAATGCCTTTTGAAAGCAAAATCTAATTCAAAAGTGATTTCCCAAGAGGTCTATGACAAGTATTATGCAGAAAAAATAATTATTATTTTCACTCTTCTTCTTAAATCACATTTTTTGTTTAAATAACTTCAAGATAAAAACTTGAAGATAATTACACAAATTTAAAAGGAAGAAAAATAAAACAAATCAAAACCCAAAAAACTTTGCTAGAAAGGGGACGAATTAATAACTCTGTTATTCAGTGGAATTCAAGCTGTAATGAAGAACTGTTACAGGTAAGTGTGATAAACACTTTGTAACCGTTCTAACTTCAATGGTTGCAATACATAACAATATTCTGAATGTAGTTTCTCACTATTTACGATGTGTGATATAATCCTTTACTTTTCCCAACATCAGGGTTACACCAGAAGTCAATGTTTTTCTTTTCTCTTTTCTCTTTTTGTCATGATATGACTTCGTGTGAGTTAATATTTGTGGTTTACTTCTATACGTTTTAGAAAATGGTTTGTTCTCCAAGAAGTGGGTTTTTATTTTCCTTCAATCATTCCTATTATGTGTCAGTTCAGTAAAGAACAGACTAATCTAACCTTCACTTTAGCAAACTATTCCAACAAGCAGACCAGCAAAAATTGCAAATTGAGGCTGTATCCCTCCTTACATGGTCAGTCCTCTGTCCTCCTTGACTTTGACCCAGAGGATACCACACTTAGGCCCTCCTGAGTATTGGAGATATCAAACATTCAATGCCTAATCCTATGGCACTTTAGTTTCCAAAGTCTCACAGCAGTTGTAAGCCTAAATTCTGGCAGGCTTTTGTGCTAGGATACTCATGGTCAGAGCAGTCTTTGCAGCTTCACTTAGTCAAAGAACAGTGAGACAGGACTGTCTGCATTAGATTTGTGAAAAGATGTAATGTGTGTATGTGACAGATTTAATGTCAGTTCTCTACAGAGTTTGTTCTGGGAGTTCAGCTAAATTGTTATCCCTTTTTCCTTTTTCTTCTGTTTTCTCATGAATACAGTTTTCAGGTGACATACAATGTCTGAACTTATGAAGTTTGATAAGGGAAAAAGTGATTATATACTGTAGAAGATTCATTTCAGAAAGATAATTTACAACTTTGTAAATTGGATCTTTCTCCTTTACTTACATGTGCATGCATAAGTGCCAGTTAAAACTAGACACCAGAGACCATCTCTTCTTTTTAGTCTTTAAAGATCTCTGTGTGTTCTTAACAATTTTTGGGAACCATGGATTTCTAGCTTGTGTGTTTTCCAGCTTGAAGAGAAGAATGTTGGCGTGAGCACATATGTGTTTTGTTCTAGATAATCAAGTATAAAAATAGTAAAACAGTTGGGTTTTTGGCATTTTGTACCCAGTTTGCTGCCTTTGAGTCCATGCAGCACTGTATGTTAGCCAGAATATGGCTTCTGTAAAACACTAATCCCTACTGTGAGATTTGCACAATGCAATGCAGCCTAAACCTACCCACTGTTACAACTTCTATTTTTGAAAAATCACTCTAAGATGAAAGTCAAGTCTACCTCCTCAGAACAAAAGTGTTTTCTACTGTTTTTTCATTACTACAAGCAATAAGCTGTAGTATATACACATTTTTTAGCAATTATTTTCTCTTTTTATTTCCTTTCCTAGGAAATTAGAGTAGCAGGGGATGCAAAACACAACTGCCCTATAGCTGCCCCCTCCAGCTCTGTCTTTGCTTGCTTCTAAATCCCAGTAGCAATTGGTTTGTAGTTTTAGTGGGAAGAACTGTTTAATGGTAACCAGAATAGTACTTCCATTACTTTCGATTTTTGAATTGCAGTTTATGCTCTCCTTTTCATTTGCTTTCTCAAACTGTTGGACCTAGGTATGGGTTAAAATAGAACATTTCTAAGTGTATATCAACAGCTTCTCTTAAAAGTTTTCAATCAAGGTACATCTGTATGTAAAAAAATCTCTGGCCCAGGTGGACCCAGATATACACACGAGTCCACAGAAAGAATAATCCTGTAATTGTAGAAACACATCAATAACATGTTCATTTTATGACCTATTGCAGCCATACCTGTTTGCCAGTGCTATATGTTAATGTCATTTGATGCCCTAGTGATTGCAAAGATACAGTTGTTCATATGCTTAAGACCCGGAAATCAGGCTGTTTATCATTTGGCTATGTCACCGAATGCATTTTGAAAGCTAATGTTTGCATCCCTCTCATACAGCACATATCCATCTTCCTGCAAAAATAACCCCTTTGTTGTTAATGGGATGAAGATGTGAGAATTTTTAGATATTTTTCCCTATATGAAGCACATGTGTCAAAAAATTACTGGGGGGAAAGAAAAAAACTCAGAATCTTTTTGCAAAATTCTGTGTCCCTTTAGCCAGGTTTGTAATTGAACTCACTTTTTGCTCAGACTGAAACAAGGTGTTGTAGTATCCCTTTTTGCTGTCCTCCCTCCCCAGCTCCTTCTCCCCTGGACCCAAGACTGGGCTGTGTCCAGCATTCTGCACTCACGCCATCCCTCCCCTCACTCTCCCAAGGATGTCCATGGTGGTTAGGATTCATCAGGTCACACCTCAGCCTGTCAGGACGTGGCGCCTCCTTTGCCCCCCTTCAGCCCCTCGCTTCATCTCATCTGCACAGAGCCTGGCGACAAGTTGGCCTCGTTAGAAGCAAATAACCATAGCCAGCCAAAACGAGATGGCTATTTCCTTGCCACTTACCTGTCACATCGCCTTGGCTTTTGCTAAACCAGCCAGTGCTTTTATTAACCCCAATCCAGCCCACAGTAGAGAAGCAAGTGCGCACATGAACACATGTGTGCATGTGTGTGCGGGCCCACACAAGCATGGAATCCAACAAGAGCTTCTGCAAGGGCCAGGCTACACCCCCAGCCCTTGCCTCTCCAGCTTCCCTCCTTTCTTCTCTTCCCCTCTGCAACACATACTGCTTGTGGCAACTCCTTAACCAGCCCTGCTCTTTTTTGGCCTCTCTCACCTTCCTGTGTGTTGTGTTCCTATTATTTTCCTGATTTTCTCAATATGAAAGTTTGACTCCTTCTTCCTCTTCCTATCCCCTGGCCTGACATCATGTTTTCTTCACCACACTTCTTTCCTTCAGCCTTACTCACAGTGACTCCCCGCAGCCTACATTTCTCTCTGCCATGGTTCATCAACTCCACTTCTCCTATTGCTTCCCTAGCTTTTACCACCCTTCTTTCTTCCTTTCCAGTCTGAATCTGGAGCAGGGACATGTTTTGAAGACGTGAAGTTTCAATTCTGTGAAACCCCACAGCCTCAGCTGCAACCACAGCTAACATATTTCCATCACCCCCTCTACTTTCCACAGACTCCCATCCCCATCTCTGCACATGGAGAGAGGAGACCCCAAGCATGGATATGTAGAATTGTTGGCCGGAGTCTTTTCCTGAGGATGGGGCAAAAAGTTACCTCTCTAAACATAACCTTATGCACAATAGATGCACACTGGAAACTTGACTCTTATTTCGTACTTGCTCGAAATTAAAGTTGCCATTTTTATTTTATTATGGTTGTGCTATCAAGCCCAACAACTAACATACTGATAACAACTGTATGAGAGCAGAATCAGGACAACACTGAATATATTTACAATCATTGAAGATTCAGAAATTCAAACTTGTGTTTTTACATAGAAAATCTTCCAAAGAAGGTCTATCAAAAAGTATATTACAATGTATTATATATAAAGATGTCTATACATAAAATATAATAGTAAAAGTGAAGAGTGAAAACCTCTTGTGCATGAACATAAAATCTAGAAAATACTCTACTTGTAACTAAGAAAATAACACATTGTTTTTACACCAGGATCATTCAGTTCTACCCCTCTGTGCGTGTGTGCCAATTTCTAACTCCTAGCAAAAGGAAAAATATATTTAAATATGATTGGTACAGTACAACAAAACTTGACATTTCCCTGGCATTTTTTGTGAGACTTAGGAAGAACAGACCACTTTATTCCATGAGTAGTTTACATGGTATTTTCTTGGCAGAAATAACTACATCAATAAATTTTGGTACATGCTGGAGAAATCTGTTGATAGAAGAGCAATAGTTGGATTTTGGAATCTGAGCTGTTCTCCAGTGGGTGCTGAAGTATTTTCTAACAAGAAGCAAGAATCTGACTTTAGTACAATGTTGGATTGCTTTTATTTTTTTGGTGTTTTTGGAAAGTATCTTTGCCTTTTCCTGGAAATGAAGGGCAAATCTGTTCTCAGGTGTTTCTTCTCTCCTACTTTTTAGCCTCACTGTATCTCC
>WUAM01000263.1:1030574-1040747 GCA_024336885.1 Actenoides hombroni
CCCCCCCTTTTCTTTTCCTTTATCCATCCCCTTTAAGTTGTAATTCAATCTCTTCAAACTCATGATGTCTTTTCTCTTTTTGGCACTCCCTCCACCCTCTCTTTCTCATTAGTTTAACTTGAGTTAATTAGGAATAGTAGGCAGCCCTCAATCTGTTATGTGTTAAAATAGAACAATCCAAAACAGAGAGGCACAGACACAACTATGTGATTTCATTGTCTGAGGGAGACAGAAAACCAGTGGGGATTCTCTTATCTAGACTAACATCTTCCCAATAGTTAATCTAAATGGCTTTAAAATGTTCCTCAAATGCAGATCTAGGATAACAATCTTTCCGTGTTTCCTTTTCTTTTTCTTTTCTTTCTTTTTTTTTTTTTTTTTCATTTCATCATTGGCAAGAATGAGTGAATTGGATTGACATGGAGGTGATAGAGGAAGAGAAATAGTCTACACGTCAAAATGACAATGTATATTACATGGTTAACAGAATGAGTGGTACGTGCAATGGCTGCGGGTATTTTCATCTGCTGTGTTGTACAATAAGCTCCTTTTTTTTCTCAAGTGTATCATCAAGATCACTCCCAATTCAATGCAGATTAAGTGTTTGCTTGAAGGATCTCTTTCTATGAGTAATATCACTTGATAAATGTGGAACTGAAGTAAGAATCTGAGTATTCACTTGTTGCTATTACTGAATTGTGTATATATAGAGGTTGTGCCTGGTACTCTGACTCTAGTGCTGATCACAGACCTTAGGGCAGACTGTGCTGTGGGAGTGAAATATAACAGATATAAGAAATCAAGTCTGATTGTAAAGGTAAGGCCTTGCTTTTTTGATTGACTACATATGGTACTGTTTGGATGAAATGCATGCTCAGGAAAGACAGGTATAACTGTGCAACTAATACAAAAATATGTATCTATAGAAAACATATGTCTATGTCTGTATGTTTATATATGTATATGTAAATACACGAATACATAAATAATACATAAATACATAAAGTTCAAGCCTTCAAAGATTCATGAACTATCACTAGTCAAATTTACTGCAATGGTTACATTAAATTGCTAATTTTTCTATGTGCCTGTGTGCACATGAAGATGTGCAGCAGTAATTAGTGTTAATAATTTAGCTAGTAATTAGCAATGGTAATGCAAATATGCTTTGAAATTAAAGAAGTCCAGTGGTCTTTTTGAAATCTGATATTCAGGAAACAGAATGAAAAATCTTTTTAAAAAAGGGAAGTCAGAGAAATGTCGAAAGTGCGGCACTCAAAATGTCATTATAGATGTTAAGAAAAAATGACTTTTCTTTCTGCCAAAATAATCTCCTTATGAAGGAAAAAACATTAGGCTGATGGGGCACAAAAGGAACGTGTAATGAAAGACAAAGTATAAGCTTGATTATCAGAACATACAAGGATGTTAAAGCATTGAAGAAGATGTTATTCCCTAAAAAGACATCCTTAGCAGTTTCTTTTGGGGTGGATAACTTCAGAACAGTATGAATTTGTTTGCTTTGTCCTAATAAATTCAGATATCGCTCTCCATGATTAAAATATCTGTATGGACAGAATAAACATGAGACCACATAAGGAGATATTGCACTAAGTTTAGGGGTTTTTTACAGTTTATGATTGATTTATTGATTATTTATTTCCCCAGATATTTGTACAATTACGTGGAAACTGTGTTAGATCCAGTGAGGTGAGACACATTTGACCCTTATAATGATACTCTGTTTGATCTTTGCTTTATATAGAAAAGCAAAAATGCAGTGATAGGTGTTGGTCTATTTTACACCACAAATGAAAAATACTTTTCATTTTCCATGAAATTATAAGAAATTACAGGGACTACTCTGTTTCAGTATTGAAAATTAAGGCTGTTTAATTTATGCAATCTTTTTCTTTCTATAAGTGTTGTAGATCACATTGTGAGTGTTGCATAAGAAAGAAGTATACATGTGATTTATTAAAAATCCAATATATTATTAATCTACAGACTAAATGACATTAACAATATTATGCATTTTTGACATCTGAGATTATATTAATTCCAGATCTGCATGGATGCTGAAGCACCTTCAGGAAGCCATAAAACACATATGAACTCACACATCAAACCACTGTTCACTCAGAAAGTAAAATATTAGGGGAAAATAGTAAAAATAAATTAATCTAACTTCTATCCAACAGATATCTACAAAGTTCATACTTTTAGAAAGGTGTAAAATAATTGCCATTCTATCACATATATCGTAAACATACTGGTGATTTTGCAAGAGTAAACATATTTATCCCCCATATGTAGCAGATTAGAACCATACTTTCTGTAATTTCTCATTTTATATCCCCCCTCCCCCCCATCCCATGAAACTGATGTGCAGGCCCCTGAAAATGCTCCATGCTTATGACAGCACACTTTTCAGTGCAATGAACACAAATTCCCTGTCTTCCATCAACATACATACTGACATGACAAGAGTAGGAGAAAGGTAGTGCTATGGCCTGAGAAGAACCACTTTAGTACATAATAAACTTGGACAAGTAATGAGCTGAGTGGAGTGGTTCTAGAAGATTGTTATGTAACACAGAGAAGAATCGACAGTCCTGAGTATTTTCAATTCACTGCTATCTATGAAATTTAGTCCTGACCATTTCCACAGCAAGCTCAGTTTCAGTCAGACTGAGTATGAGATTTTGTCAAAGCTGCAGCATGCAAGAGCAGATAATAAACAGCTACAGAACCAAGAGCAAAGTAACTTTTAAAGTGCACAGGTAACACAGGGGTGGCTGTGTCCTGTGGGAGCTGTTCGTATCTAACCTGGAAAATTAAAAGACCTTAAAATTTTCGAAATTATCCTTTAAGGAACATTGCTTGTAGTGGATTAATAACTTTGGTACTAAAAACTATTGTAAATCATTTTGGCATGATGGCAGTTTATCATATTTATGTTTATATTGCAGTTAATTTTACCTGACTCTTGAGACATCTAGAAATAGAGTCAGAAAGATAAATATACATATAGGATAAATCAATGGTATTTTGGAACTTGAAACAATGGTATTTTTTGACTTGATATAATGCTAAAATTCACCTCAGAACCAAAACTCAGACTAAAAGTATTTTCAAGTGCATTGCTTCTATGTTTAGACAGATTTCTAAAAAGTACGTGAAAGCTATTACTGCTGTCTAGACAGAGAAGTCCAGGAAAGCAGAGAAGATGTACTGAAGACATAAAGGCAATAAAGCTCACAATTTTCAAGCTATAGCAGTATAATTCATGATCTCAAATAATTTGTTTCAATTAAATATAGAATATTAACTATGATCAGAGTCATTTCACATGCTATCCTAGGAAAATGCAAAATAGTAATCAGATTGTTAATTTCCTCAGACACCAGAGTATCAGCAGAAAATGTCATCATTAATAAGCTTTAATGTGTTAATAGGGACATTGGAAAAGGATCTAGATAGTCAGGACAGCTTGCTGTATCCAGAAATATACTACAATTTTGGGGTATGCTTCTACAGTATATTCCATCCCACTTACTATTGCCTTTGGCAAGAAACTCAGACTTTAGATAGACTTTAGCTAGATCTGTACCTGTAAATGCACTTGTATTGTTAGGCTGATGCTTAAAAAGGTACAGTGTATGAACAATGATGCCCCATAAAGTTGTTATAAATTTAACATTTTCTTATAAAACATTAACACCAGACTTTTAATCAGAAAAAATCTTTCTGGGATTTAGATTTCAGAAGAATATTTTCAGTATCTGTGTGAGAATAGAGGAGTGTCCTCTTCTGACTTCAGAAGTGAAAAGATTGCTAAAGGACTGGAAGGTCCCAGCATATGTGGAACCACCCATACCTTTTGATGAGGAAATGTGCTTGACAACAACATCATGCACAGACCCTGCCACTGTAAATAATTTCTTCTCAAAAACACATGGCATGGTTGTGTCTTCTAAAACATGTTTTATTTCCATAAAGCATCTTTATTTCAAGTAATAATATGGCTAACATATTCTAGTTTTAAATCTGACACAATACAATGTGATTATTCTGTTAAATGAAGTTTACTTGCTGTTGGGGTGTAGAGGTTTTAGGGTTTGTTTCTGTTGTTTGTTTTTTCCTTCTATCTTTTGACTGAAGAAAATAAAATAAAATAGAGGTATCTACATAAAAATTCTCATAAAGATTTTGGATGGTATTTGTGTCTTAGGGGACAGTATTTTCTTTTTTTATGTTCATATAACAGCAAAAGATATATAAAGAAAATGTTTTCATGTTTTATGCAGAGATATTGGAGTGCTTTTTTATTTTAATCATGTAGAGAGATATCTGAAATTATTAGGACAAAAATGAGACTGATTCTTACCATAATGGAGTCACCCACCCAAAATATCCTTTCCTTTTTTGAACTCTGACCATCCCATTTCACAAACATTCCCTTTTTAATTGACTGCATTACACAGAGTGACTGCTTTTGCAAATGCTCACTATCAGACAAAGCACTTTCTACCATGAACATTCATGATGCTGTATTTTACATATTCGGTGTCCAGCTACAGGCACAAACTCATTTGACAAAATGCCTTTACATAATATTCAGGTTAGTATCTTTTCATGATTGTTAACATCTTTTCACGATTGTTAGCATAACGCTTAAGCCTGAATTTGAGTAAATGAATGTAATTTGTCTTGTTTTCTAACATCTAGTAGCATTAATAATTATTCTGAAACTGTTAAAGAATGTTCAGAGACCTAAGATGTATTGTCTTTTTAGATCAAAGCAAGCAGCTTTTCCTAATTTGTGGTCAAGTATGGGGAAAAGGAAAAGTAACTCAGAAAACTTTATTTGGAGATATTTGTGAAGTTATGACATTCTCGTGTCTAGGAATTTTAAAACTTTGTCTAAAACAAATTGACATGACTCATTTTAAGAAATATTCTTTGTGGTCTTTGTATAAACTGAATAATGAAATATTGTAGGAAAATACATATCCTTAAGAATACGTTGTTCATGTATATTATTTAACTAAATCTACACTTCAGTTTATGGCAAAATTAAGGATTGGATAGCAATCCCTAATTGGGAATGGATTTGAAATGCCTCATCAAACCCTCATTACTTTTAAATTCACTCTTGCCGTTTCCACAGAGGTAACATGGCCAGATAGTTATTCCTCTACTCTTGTAAAAAACATCCCACAAAATTAGTAGATTTGTTGTTGATTTGTATTCAAATGCATTATTTGTATAGCTATGACCACAGTAAAACCAGACAAGACACTGTAGTCAACCTAGCCAAATGTTCACGTTATTTTGTCTTACATGCTGTCACAAAAAGAAGAAATGGGAAAATAAATTATGATACTAATATTATCAAAACAACTCATGCACTTTGTCTTTCAGAGCTTCTTACATTTCTTATACCAAAAAACTGCTATGATTAAATATTTTTAATTGTATTAGGTGAACTGAAAATGCAATTCTCCAAACACTGAACATTTCTGAACTGTGAGTACTAAATGTATTGATAAATTTACTTAGTGAGATCTTAATAGTCTTGAGGCCCCTTTGACGTAATATGAACTTGCATGACTTTTCTAGATATATGAACCTGTTCTCATTTTAAATTGTTCTTCCTCTTCATTGCAAGTTGCAGCACATGAATCTCAAGTAATTTTTCCTCAGAGAACAGATATTCTATAGTTTTTTCTAAGACCAGTCCTTGGCAGAAACAGATTTTTCTCTGCTTTTTACAGAAACATGACAGTATTCTCTTCCACTGTTAATTGTCCTTGGCAATGCAGGACACTTTACAAATGAATGAACAGAAAGGTTCTTGTTTTAAGAGCTTACAATGCTGGGAAGGTATTAGACAGGTATTGCACAGATATTACACAAATATTACAAGTACCTTTTAATTAGTAGTATTTTTTCTTTTGATTCCTGACAAGAAATCAGCTACATGGATTTTGCTGACAAACTGTCAGCTGAAAGAGTTAGTATTTATGAAAGACTGGAAAAGCAAAGTGAGTCTTGTGAAAAACAGACCACAAAGTATAAGGATTCACAGATGGTAGATTCCATCCTGACACTGCAGTTGCCTCATTGCATAGAGTTACTTGTGAGAGAAAACAAAAATGGAACATATTCTAGTGTACAGCATATCCTAGCTTCCAGCTTAACAACTTACATTCGCAGTGGAGTGGATTGATTTAAACAACACAGAGGAAAAGCAGATTTATTAAAGGGCCATGGAAGGGAACGTGGGCAGTTTCAGTGTTAGTGAGAAGATCAAGAGCCCCTGTATGGCCCCAACTGCAATGATTTATTAATTAGAATAAAACTGAAGAAAACTAGGGATTAAAACGCATTTGCAGGTTGAGCTCCAGCTCCCAATAACTGACAAATTTTTTAGTGGCTTTGGGAGCATTTATCTTTGAGAGGCACATCACAGAGGTATGGACACTTACAGGCTGAAAGGGAATGTGAATTGTCTACTTGTGGTCTTGCTGAGGTGGTGAAAGAAGGATATGGCTATCATTAACCTATAATGGGAAAATACTTGGAATGAAAACTAAGAAACCAGAATTTCCTTCCTGTTGAGGTATTTTCTAACAATTCTGCTCATGTTTTCTCATCTTGCTTAAATAGCTTGATATGTACAATTTTCTTTGATTCTAATGTGTTCTAAGTTTTAGCTTGCATGTACTTTAATAATCTCTCCTTTCTCTGATGCTTCTCCCTTCAATCCATGTCCTTTTTAACTTCCTGATTTGGTACAAGTTTTCATACTTGCCTATAATGAATTAAAAAATTCAAAGTGAAACTTTAAGGTAACATCAAAATTTTACTCACTTTTGATCTTAATTTGTAAATCTTTTTTTGGCGATGATATAAAAGAAGTAGTTTTATGCAAACTTTATCCTGAGGAAAGCAATTGTGAGTTTATGTCCATTGTGAAAGTCTAAATACTGCCTCCCACAGACTGTAAAACTTCTGTGTCAGTGGAATTTGGCAAGGTAACTAAACAAGGAAGAGTAACAGTATTTTAACTTTTCAATATTAATTTCTAACCTGTTTTTCAGCAAAAAATTGTAGGAAATAAAGAATAATACTACCTTTGACTACTGTCTCCTGCCTTTTTTGCCTCTACTTTCTCCAGAATCTGCTGATCATCCAGGTAAATTTCAGTTTATTGTTATCATTATCAACACCCCAGAATACAACATTTGGTTATCATCCAGCTAATGCATATCTCATAGAATTTTTTGAGTGCTTAGTGTAAACATTGTTATTGTGCATAAAACTTAACATTCTTACTACCAAAACAATATGCCAGCATATATGTATTTGATAAGACTCTTCAGGATGTTGAAAAATGCACTAATATGTAATAAATATGTACTGAGTTTTCTTGACAGTAAGAAACTTTGATGTTCTCAGCTCTCATACTCATCCTTACACAAAGTGACAGAACCAAGATTTTTTAGTTACTCTGCTATTAGTAAATGGAGAAGTCAAACCAAAATAGACCTCCGTTTATTTTAAAACTTAAAAAATACATTAAATTACTTTGAGATTTACTTGAAAGATTTGAATTTGTTTCTTTTCTTGGGACAGTTTGGCATTAGGAGCCAGATGATGTTAAAAACAAATGGTGTTACATTATTAATTATATAGATTACAGGTTGCCTAGATCCACTGTTGATCAGAGAAAGCTTTGGAGGCTTTTGGAGACTAAAGTTACATGAAATCAAACAAGGTGAAAAGCAGTGTGAGACTGAAAGGTAGTTTTCACTGTTTAATGTGTTCATGGAAAGAAAAGCAGAACACACACTAAATATCTTTGGAAAAAAATAAATGTATATAGAGAGAAATGTTTTTGTTGCTCCCTTTGTCTTAGAAATTGTGTAATAATCTGAAAAAAAATTGCAGCCTGTTTTGTTTTGTTTTGTTTTGTTTTGTTTCCTCAAAATAACAATAAATTGGTTACTTACTTGTACATTTTATTGAACTACACTGCTCCCAGGGCGAACAATCTTGCTGCTTAAAGAAAGGAATTTTTCCCTTTTTATACTTTTCTTATTAGAAGGGACATGGCACATTGAATGAGTTCCATAAAGCAGATCAAGCTCTGTCCATATCTGAAATAATCTACACATATACACAAATATATACACATAACATATACAGAAAACATACTTTTAATTTTAGAAGAAGTGATTAATGTTACACAGTGCATGCAGGCACGTCATTTTCAATTCATTCTTTCCAAGATTTACTGTTACTGGTCTTACATTTGTAAATCTGCTGGCAGGCAATTAGTTCCTAGGATGCATGTTATTTATTTGATTTCTTGTACTAGGATGTTACCATCTTTTTTCAATCCTATGTTCAAGCGATCTTAGAGAAATTATTAATAGACCTTTTTAAATGCAATTATTTAATTAAATTATATACAGGGCTTAAAACTACTCCTTTGCAAGACAATGGGAAAGCTTTTTACAGCATTCAGTGGAATCTAATCACATAATCTTTTAAAAAATCATATTCAAGTGTTTTAGCTGTTAATTCTCACTTATCAGTGATGCTAATGGGTAGCATAGGTACACTAATACTTCTATCAGCACACAAGAACTAGACATGACAAAGTAAAGGAAAATGGGAATTACAAAAACAACAAGCTAATGTGGTCAAGAAGCTATATCTAAACTTGAAATTGAGACATAACCTACAGGACAAGGTATAATTATTAATTACCTTACTAATTACCTTAAAAGGAGAGTAGGTTGTACCAACAGGAAAATAAAGACTCTTCATAATGTGCTGCAAAAGTTTTATTCTAGTTTGGGATTTGGATTCTGAGTCCTGCTCCCCCAGAGCACATGTATGTACAGACCTACAATCTGGTTAAAATCCACTTTTCAGTAAAAACATCTCTGGCATCATCCACAGAAATCTCCCTGAAATTTGCAAACAAAAAGAGATCTTACTTTGTTTTAGTTTTTTGTTGTTGTTGTTTAACTAAACATTTGGGAAATACAGGAGTTGGAAATTCGTCAAAATCCTCTATTGGAATTACAGTACAAGGAAAATTCTTGAGTGTCACAGTTAATTTGGAATGCTGTGTAACGAAACACTGTGCCAAGTTATTTTTTATTTGTAACAACTCATAATTTTACTGCAAATATAGCTATATAGCTCTTCTCTAGCATTTTTCATTATAGCTATATAGCTCTTCTCTATCATTTTTCTTTCAACTTCAAATGTTATAAAGACAAGTTTCTACTCCAAGATTGCTTATCTATAGTTTGGATGTTTTCTAGCCAACTCTGTAGGAACTTTCTGGGAGTCATATACCAAGAGATACAAAAAACACTCTAGATATAATCATGCTTATTATTAATGTAAAATACTCATATTGGGAATAATAAAAAGTGCATTTAAGGAAATAAATGTGTATATAAGGAGATCAAGTAATATGCATTCAGAAAATTATTTTTAAATATTGACAAAGATGTAGATTAAATATAATTGACTTTTTTTCTTTTTAGATGCAAAATAACTTTTTTAGGTTCTCTTTAAAACTGTAAAAGCAGAAAGAGGGTTATTTTCACACGTGAGGCTTTCATAACTGAAGAACACAATCACTACACACAGGCTTATAAATCACACACAGCAATTATGTAAAACCAATTGAGACTGACTAAATCTTGGCTTTGAAACAAAGGTTCATGGAGGAGATGCTGAAAATTACTTGGCAGTAATTGCTGTTAACAATGCAGATTAAAGCTAGTGTTGGGTTTGATTCTGATCTAACCCTAACTTGTTTTGCACTTACATGAACTCTATTGGTTTACATCAAATTTTCATGATGCTCACTGATAAGAGCTTGTATCTGTGACTTGTGGCATAAAAATCTACCTTCTTATTCATAATCAATTATTTTGGGAAACTTCAAACTATTTCATTACTTATTACTAGCTCTCATTTGACCCATGTCTTGAAAAGAAAGTTTAAAAAATTTTTAGTTTAATTTTCAACAGGGAAAACAGGAATAAATTTGTTGTTCTGACTCATGAAAAATGGGTTTTATATAATGTCACACTTTTAAAACATAGAATAGAGACAAAAATACCAATATCATAA
>WUAM01000263.1:1072956-1102363 GCA_024336885.1 Actenoides hombroni
CTTTTTTTTTTTTCAGAGATAAAGACTGGGGTGTTCATCTTTGCTCATCACTGGACTCAATCTGCTCCTGATGGCAAAGATCCCACTGACTTCAAAGGAAACAGAGTTATGCCAGGGCTGAGAGCTTTACAAAATGTCAGAATAAAACAAAAACCAACAACATTAATTTAAGCCATTGCTATCAAGGACTATTTTACATTTGCTGGGTGCCAAAACCTGGGAAATATCAATTCTGAATTACAGCCTCTTGAAGAAATATTTTTGGGATTTATTTGCTGGAAATAACAGGAAAACAATGATAGGCTATGAAAAAGATGAATATTTTCTGTAACTGCATTTTGAAGGAGTTAAGCATTTGTGCAAATAAGGTTCTCTTACTACTTGGTTCAAAATCCCAATTAGTGATAAAATAAAAATATTCCTGCTAAGGAGCAAGGAAATAATTAGCACCAGTTAAACGTCTGCCATTGAAAAAAGTTTTGTAAACATATGGCAACCAGTTTTAGGAAAGGAAGAAATATGTGTGAAACAACTGCACAAAAATAATCAGGAAGTCAATGTGCCAAGACACTGACTTCCTTGGATCTCAGAATAAAATTTCTTGTCTAATTCTTGCAATGATAATACCATTATGATTTAAACTACTGAATGTCCTGTACTAACAGAATGCCTCTTCAAAAATTAAGACAATCAGTAACCATTTTCCCACAGCATAAGAGTCCTGAGCACAGATTTCTATTTTGCGTATGTATGTATCTAGTACAATAGCAGTGATAACTGGATAACATTATGCTGTAGTAAACCCGTGTTCTATAAAAATACTCATTTATGTCTAAATAGTTTGACAGCATCAGATTTCAAACATCTAGGCACACAAGCTCATCATGTAAAAACTGAAGGTGGAATCATACTAATAACATGTCAGTAAGATTTAAGTGTTTTTCACTGTCCAGAAGATTTCATAGTGGATTTCAGAGTTCCCTGTTTACTGGAGAAGAGGTGTCTATTCCCTGACTTGGGAGAAAACTCTTGACATCAGAGGAAGGCCTTTGCAAATAACTTGTTGAGCATGTTTGTGAAGACCTAACACGTGCCTGATTTGCTGCACAGAAACCCAGTTTAGAAATGCACTAAAATCATTAAATACCATTCATTTGCACAGAAATGAAGTTACCCTCTCTCCCACTTTTCTCAGGAGGCAGTTGCAGTAGTTTTTCTAAAGCAGTCTAGTTTTCCTAGCTGCCTAGCTGCACAGATGTCTTCTGAATATGTTGAGTATACGTGTTGTACACCTGGCCAATTCCACAGCACCACCAAAAATCCCATCCACGACATAACTCATATAAAAAGCTTTAGCATAAATGTTGTTCTTTGTTCTCTTTTATCTAGGGGAGAATATGGCCTTCATGAATACACAGAAGTTAAGACTGTCACAATCAAAATCCCTCAGAAGAACTCATAATGCTGCTTGAGATGCGGAATTTAGTGTCTTTAAATGGATCTGAAAGTCTATCTGAATTCTGAAAAGTTTTATATCCCAAATTATTCATTAAACTTTCTGTTTTATGATTGTGTAAGAGGTAGTTGTGTACATTAACAATATAAAGAATAATGTAGAAAATGTTCATGTGATTAAAGGAAAAAGGAAACTGTAATGATTGGTATATAGCTAACTAACCTTGAAATTCATGTTCAGAAAGAAATATTTTTTATTTTCAATGGAAAGTCTCTGTAGTGCTGTGAAAATATTCCTTTTTCAATATAATCTACAGGTACCATTTAAATTTATGTGCTTTTCTAAAAGTTAGATGGCAAGCTCTCTTTGCATTTTCTTCTCTTTGTGGCCTTAACAAAAGCACTTACAAGTAATGAGCAGATAGATACCTTTCTATGTCTTTCAAAAATAACAGACTTCTTCTAGATATATTTCTTAGACTACTGAATTTGTTCATCATACTACACAAATGTAATCCAGATAATATTGAAAAATATTAAAATCCACCTTCAAAACATAGTATTATTGCTTTCATTAGTCTTTCCTAATACACTGGTTTACCACTAGGCACTTTCTAGAACATATTTTACAGCCTTAAAAAGGCACTGGCACTCCTGTCCTAATGGTGTTTTTAGTATGTTAGCTTGGCCATATGAAGACTAAAGACCCTAATTCTTTGGCGGTATTATAAATGGAAAAATATGAATGCACAGAACACTGGACAATTTGCAAAGAGCTAGAACTTGGCTTTGTAGTGGTAAGTATACAAAAAAAGTCTTAAGAGATAACAAGAAAGAAATATCAAAGGGAAAGAAGGGAAGGGGAGGTGAGGGAAGACAGTCTCCTTTGTGATTTATACCTATTCCATGATTTATGTTCTCATATACCTACATATAACTCACATGCTTTCCTCCCTATAGTCCCCTTTCCTTCTCTAGTCAATTGTTGCCTTTCATCGTTTTCCCTCATCCTCTCTTTTTCCTATAGCTGCTTATTTTCATAAAGGCCCTTATGCAGACATATGTGTCACAAGTTGATCATAGCCTCTGAAGTTTCTTGGTCTGTGCAGCTTTGTTGTTTCATGATTCTCTTCCAGAACATCTACTGGAAACCCTCCGTTGTCTTCTTGCCATCAGCAGCCACTAAAAAAGCTGTGGGATGGTGGTCTACAGACACGAAGTACAGCAATTACGTTGTCTGCTGCTGTCAGGGACATATTTTCTCTGGCTTGAATCCAGAGCCCAGTCCACCTCTTGTTAGAGAGGGTCAGCTTTACATACAGCCTTAGGTATAAGGACTGCCCAATGGTAAGAACACAACACACCACAAATTTATAAGCAGCAACTTTAAAGAATTTGCACAGTAAAGAGGTTTTTTTTCATTTGGATATGCTTATCAATTTTGTTGTTGGCTTGATTTGTTTTGTTGGGTTTTTTTTTCCAGAAGATGGTTAAAACAAAACTAGCTTTCACCCTCCAGCTCTTCTCTGGATGCATTTTCTTATGAAGTTGAAAGCCATACATAAGACTTGTGACACATAGATATCTCTTCAAGGGTCTCTACATTATCTGTTCTTGAAAGATGTCAATTCCAAATCCCATACATATGCCTCTGAAATTATTTCATTAGCCATAGTTGTCAGACAAACCCAGTCCTGGTCCTGGATCAAAAACCAACAAAATATTAGAAGAAGGAAAAGAAGGAAGAGTCAACCAAAACTAAAAAATGTAATGTAGCAATAATTAGTGAAGATTGTTCAACAGAGGCAAGTGTACAAAAGAAGGCACAGACATAAAAAAACCCAAACCCAACAAATAGAGGGAAAGGAAAAAATAATCCTAGAGAAATAAGCTACAGAGAAGAAAAGAATAGCAAAACACTCCCATGGTGGCAATGAACATATTAGAAAAAAAACAGTATACAATCAGGATTAAGTATTTTAAAAGACATTTAAAAAAGAGTATGTAGTGTACATATGGGTCTTCATAAATTATTATCCAAGTTCTGCTTTTGCTGACATCAATTGTAGATTTCTCAAAGGAAGATAAATAAGCCAAATGACAGTAAATTTACATTTGCATTTTGGTTTGGATGAGAAGTGTACATCTGAAATTACATTCCTGATCATTTCCCATTACCTTCTTTGGGTCACATGGACTTACCTTCTTTGAATCAACTGGGTGCCTTTTCTATGACACTAAGTGAGAACACACACTGTGACTGGTGTGATCTAACCACTAATAACCATTCAGCTCCTACAAGTAGAATAGCGCTAGTGTGAAGGAACTCCTCTCTGAATGTGTATTTATGTAGGTGGTTGGTTGGTTCTCATCTCCTCACAGTGACCAAAGTGCAGCACAGGACTGCAAATCCAGTCCTAGCAGGCTATGCTGCCTGCAACTGAAAACACAAGCAAATGATTACTTTGAAATACCACCCAAGAAAAGGTAAACACCAATATAAATAGAGGAGTACAGGAAAAGGATCAACTCAACCCTTGCATGCATATATGCATTCTTTTCTACAATGCCTAAAATATTTTAGTACCATTCTTGGCAATATGGTATATCTATTTTATTTAGAGAGTACCAAAAGAAGGCAAAGACTATTGTTCAACCAAGGTGAAACATCCAACTTTTTTGTAAGTGCCAAGCATATCTTTGGGTTAGTCTGATGACACAGTGAAGTTGTATTGAGAGATGCCAATGTAAAGAGATACACCTTTTGGCATCTAGTAAGTTTAAGGAATTCAATATGTTTGTGTTTGCCTAAAGCACTTGAGGTATGTTTTTTTTTAAGGAGACAAACAAGGGCTCAATAAATTGCATAGTCCAGTTTACCTTACAAAAGCACATTACTTCACAGTGCATGGCAAAGTGCCCAAACCAGAATTTCAGAATATGGTCCCACTGGTTCCTCAGCTGACCAGTTATTAATTCAGAGCTAAGGTCAGGAGTGGATTTCTCTCCCCAGAGCACTAATACAGTATCTCTGTGAGTACAAGAAATGTCCTTTCACAATTAAGAGTGTTTGTAACTGTGTTCATAAAATACAGGCTCCATCTTACAGTGAAATATCTTTGCTATGTCTGTGCATTCTATCTGCACATGGGTATGGTGGCTTGTACATACCCAGTCTGGACAGGAGTAAATGAGGACTTAAACTCCACAAACACTACACAGATAATTAAGGAGGGCCTTTCTTTATGGGCTTGAATCACTATCGTGTTACTCCTGTCACATGCCAAAGCAGCACAATAGAAATTTACTTGGATGAAACATGAGAAGAACAATAGCTGATCTCTATGTAAACATTGCTTATAATGTTAATGAAGTTGTAGTCAGTATTTCAAAGAGGATAAAAATTAACAAAAGAAGCAAACTCGCTGTACTTACTTTCAAAGACGCTGAAAACTAACTGCTTAGTCAGCAGCAATTATTAAGTTTATTTTTGATGTTTGGATTGAAATGGCGATATTTTTCATAGAGTTCTCTAAGGCAGTGGGTGCCTAAGAAAATTATGTGCAGAAAAATCTCAGCAGATTTGAATGGGACTATTTATTTTTCCACTGGACAACCTTTCTATCCCCTTAACACTACTGAACGTATAGCTTTAATTTTCATGAAAACCTGACCAAGGATGTGCTTTTGTTGTTTTCTTGGAAAGTTATCTGTTTCAGGCTATATAGAATAGCAAGTACTAGAACCTTGGGTTTTTAAAAAACATCATCCTGCCATCATGAAGGCCGTCTCTGCCCCCACCCTACTAATTTTTATGGATTTTTTAAGAAGGTGTAAGCTGTTGAATGGCAACAGCAAGATAGACAGACCCTCAGGGTATTCAGTCAAAATAATGAAGCTTCAAGGAATTCTTTTTCTGTCTCAAGAAAGAAAATTACTGATAATCCTCCACTGCCAGATATTCAGGTCTTAAGATAGACAAGAGAAGATATGGAAAAAGTATTCAGAGCAAGAAAGGCATCTGGCTTGGATAAGGAGTGAAAATTCCCTGATGAAGTAGGTTTTAAGGAGGAATTTGAAAGATATGAGATGTTGGCAGGCAAAAATGCTTTGAGGGAGGAGAGTGGGATGTTCCATCTGGGACACAAAAGATAAGAGCAGAAAGACAAGTGCAAGAAAAAGAGGGGGAAAGGAGGGAAGAAATAGCAGAAGTATAAGGAGTCTGACAAGGAATGAAAGCAAAGGTAAGGATCACCTTGAGATTCTGAAAGATCTCACTGTAAGTTATCATTATAATTCTGTAAGAGCTAACAAGAAGGGATTTAATAGATGAAGCGTCCTTCCTGAGCCTCTCCATCATCATGTTTGCTATCAGGACAACATTTATATTTGTATTTGTTCTGCCTGATTCTTCTTCTTCTCTTCTTCTCATTGAAATCATGCTCCAGGTCTCTTGGTTTGAATGTCTTCCATCTATTCTGCTACCGAAAAGTGAGATTTAAATAATTCCTTATTAGGAAAAGTCCACTTTAAAATAAAGAAGCAGAAAAAGTCTCTGAAAATTTGGGAATAATGGTTCCCCATGAACTTAGTGGGAGGCCCTGTGGACTGAATTATAATCTTTGCTAGGCTAAGAGAAAAACAGTGACTTGATGAATATACTGCTCTGGAAACAAAAATTAAAGATCTGGAAGCACAACATAAACTGACTCAGTCAAATAAAATGCTGCATAGTCCTGTAGGAAGGACATAAATTACTTGTTGCATGAAAAATTGCACAGGCATAAAGTTCCAATAAACAGAACAAAGTATTGGGTGGTTTGACTGTTGAAAATTTAAGTCATGAAACAGTTCTCAAAGGTCAGCAACAGAGATGATTTACACACAGTATAATAAGCTGGCCATGCAAGAGGAAGAGACCACAGCTGCTTTTACACATTACTAGCAGACATTTCATAGAGATTTGAGAGAAATATTTACCAAAGCACAATGAGATTACCTTTGATGGGAGCAGAAGTAGCTAACTCTTCCAAGAAAAATTATTACTACTGCCAGTTAGTTAAAAGCTATCAAGCTAGAAGACACAGCAGCAAGGAGACAGTTTGTTTAATTATTTTAGTTTATATCCTCATATTGCTTATAGTTCTATGTGTATAGATTATGACTAAATAATAGCTCCACAATTACAAACGCTCAATACACTCCAATCCAAGATGTGTCTGGACATAAAGAAGAACTTGACAAACTCTGACAAGCGTTTCAAGTTATTAAACAAGCCACCGCAACTGGGCATCATCATCTCACTGTCAGTGCAGAAAAATACCTTAGCCACCAGTACCTCTTTCATGGACTATTAAGAAGCTTTGGTAACACAGCATGATCCACTCAGCACAAATTCAGCTGTGGCAAACAGAATAACGCCTTTGTACCATTATACCTTCCCGAGTGGTACAGGCTGTGAAGGCCTTACCTATGGGCTTCTTGCAGGTTGCTGAATCCAGTAATATAAATTCTGCATTTGTTCTGAATGTAGTGACCACACTTAGGACAAAGGACAACACTGTGTGGTGACAGCAAGAATGAAACTAGCAAAAATTGAGCAAAATTAGAGATTTATTGTCCTTCGAAGAGACTAATGTCTTACAGGCAAATAAGTGAATGAAGTAAGAACAAGCAACGCTGCCCACAATTCAAGAACCAAGAAAGACTTCGTGTGAGTGTGAAGGAGGAAATGTGGCATGTGAACATTGTATTTGGACTATAAATATGTCTCATGCATAAGCACATCAATAAGCATTTTAGAATTCTTATCATGGGCAAACATCATGTATTTCTAAGCACAGTGCCTACTGAAGAGCTGACTAAAGAATCTTTGACCCTGCTTATCCATTGTGTTGATGGAAATCTTTAAAAGACATAAGACTCTGTGGCCTTCTCCACCTCTAGAAATCCTTAGGGAAATGAATCCATGCAAGTTATGTCCTTTAAGCACTCATCACCAATAACAGAGCACTTACTTTCAGCACAATACATGGGCCCTCATAGAGCACATTGGTCAAGTTCAGACTTCAGGGAAAAATGCCAAGGCATACATTTGGATGATGAATGAGCACAAGAAAATCATAACCTGTCTACAGATATTTATCCAGCAGAGGAGCATGAGGGATATGTATACAGTAAATGCTTATTGCAAATTACTTATCCAATATTAATATACTGATTATTATTCAATGTTCTTAACCTGTAGTTTTCTCCTAGTGGGGAATTTCCAGGGAAAGTCAGTCTTCTATTTCTTCTATGTGTACTTAATCAAAATTCTCTAATACAAAATAAATATATGTATTTATTTTTTTAATGTCCAGAGCAATAATTAATTTTTTTTCTGTAGAATATAGGAGGCCTTGGGCATCCAAGTATTCAGTCTGAGGTAGCAAGGAAATACAAGTACTCACCATTAATGCTGTTGTGACTGACTACAGGAGTCTAAAAGAAAAACAATATGATTAGAAAGAGGTGAAATCTCCAAAAACAAAAACCACCAAGTTAAATAGCAGAATGACAAAGAAGCTCTCGGGTACAAAGTGCCTTCTCCATGTCACCTGCTGACTACCTATTCTCAGGCTTCAGCACAAATAGTAGAGGAAAGAAAAGAAACACTCACAGCTCACATGCCCAAATTCCATCTCAGAAAAAAACCCCACCATATAGTTTCTTTGTCAGTCTCCCCTTATGGAATTTAAAGCACAAGGGGAAAAGCACTAAAGTTTCTATATTTCAGCCTCCTTCTCTAGATGCACATACCCCCCTGTGCTCTATGGCTACCTCTCTGTTAACACCTATATAAAGGAGGTGTTTAATATGAAATTAGCTTTCCATGTTGAATGCTATAATAAATAATTTCAATATGATTGAGAAATACAGTTGTAGAATTATTTCTATGGATAATTTGCCATGGTATTATAGAAACAAGTTAAAAAAAAAACAACAACCAAATCCTCTTTACAGAGCTAAAGAAACTTCACAGCTAAATAAACAGCAAGTTTCACACCTTGTATTTCACTGATTTGTTAATGGGAAGGTTAGGTTTCAGTTTCTCTCTAGACCTCAGCAGAAAAACACAAACAAACAATTGGTGCCACTAACACTAAGGAGAGGTCAATCTCCATAAGAAAGTATCCTAGGAACCTAAACCTTTCACTCAGCAAAATGAAGTATATGTGTCTTTGACAATGTTTCCTCAACGATGTTTCCTCAGCCTGCACTGTGTCACTCTACTCCTCTTCAGAGAGTTCTTAATTATTGGAAGAGTGTCCATGCACTACACTAATCACCTTTACAAGACAGAACATATCTGATGATATGGAGCTCTCTCAGGAATCATCTACTATTGTTTTCTTTTCTCTGTGTTATGTACTAGCCAACAGTAAACAAGAGAGCCTTTGCAAAACTTTCAACATTTTGTCACTTTTCCCTGTGAATATATAGGCTGAAGAGTTAACCTCCACTGTCTTATTCACTGCTAGAAACTGGACTTATTAAGTATATGCCTTTATAGACACTAGAAGACACTTTTTAAACTTTATTTAGGCAAATGACAAATTTTTATGAGATATATTTGTTGCACATGTTTACTATCTATTTACTTAATTTTATTTTTTTCTATGAATACTTTGTTTACAAAAAAGCGCCTTTAAGTACTAATCCCATACAAGTGATATACAAATACAAGCATATATGTAGATCGTTGTATTATGTAGTATATTTACAAGAAAGTAACATGGCAGATTTTTATTTCACAGAAGAAGATAATGAAAATTTTTTAAAAATTGTCATACAGGACATGTAGGAAGAAAAATACATGTACATTTTACTTCATGCTAACATATCTGTCCAGATCAGGGACATAGAAGTTTCACTGCCTCCTTCTGTGCCTGCTTCCCTAGCACACAAGCAGCTGCCTGGGAGGACAGTGAGGTGAGTCAGCCTGACTCAGATTTTTGTGTGATTTTATGTCATTATTCCAGATGGAAAGAAATGATTCACAGTTCATTAGGAGTTTATTCATGCCATATGAAGAGCTCTAAGGGAGAAACTAGCTGTGTATTAAAGTCATCAACTCCTAACAGACTGAAGCTTTCCATAATCACCATATCTAGCAGATTCTTACATAATTTTTGACTGTTAAATCAAGCACTCAGCACTGCCCATTCTGGCACTGACTTGTTGATGAAAAAGACCATCCTGGACACTCTACAACCCATACAAAAATTTCAGTCTCATCCACGAAGAGACTTTTTAAAATGAAGATTTCTAGAGGTGTCAGCTGTCACTAGCATTAATTTTAACAGCGCTGGACATCCATGTGATTCAGGTAAACATCTCCTGTGAGCATTGCTATGCTCTGAATAGAATAACCAGTTATTCATCATGGTCTAGTGCTTTACCGCCTCAGAGCAGCTTGTATGATGTTACTGCTCTAAATTCCAAGAACATGTTTTATCTAAAAGACATATTTTAGCTCCTTAATTTTTAAACAGACCAAATGGATGTATTTAAAAGTAATCTTCCTCTTGAATGCTGCATAGAATAAACTGTTTTGAAGGTGAGACTTTTAATAATGGTATTCAACAAGGGAAATGTATGATAAACGTGAGAACACTAAAAAAGAACACACCAGTCGAGAGAATCCAGAAACAAGTTAAATATTTGAAACTAAAATTCTCATTGTATAAATAAGACATTACATCATTAAACATAAACTATCTGTTTACTTTTTAGTCATTGTGCTGTCTGTGAGAACACTTGCTATGCTAAAGTACTGACACACAAATCTGTGAGCATGTGCACAGTGGACTGCAACCACCTAGCAAAAACCATATGGCCACGGTCAAATTTTTTTAATAAATAATCAGATGAAGGCAGAGCCACTCCATTGAATAAGGTGGACAAGGTTTTATCTTCCTAAACCTATATGACCTTAAAAAGTAAAGCTCAAAAAAAAACCAGAGGGAAAGTTATAAAGTAAATTAAGAATTATTACTGAGAATCAATGAAATACATATATCCACTGAAAAGATATGCTAGCAGAAGAGTTAATAGGAATTTGATTCAGAAAAGCACACTGAACCTTTTGCAGAGATAGAAAGAAAATGTCTTGTATTATATTTTAGTATTTGTAAGAATTAAGTTTTGGTTACAACATTTGAAAGATGTTAAGTTAAACATTGCACCCCATGATATTTTTCAGTCATCTTCTAAAAAGTCCAGCTCCTAAGCTTTATAGATCTTCTTCATATATTTCCTTAAGGAATACATATCCCACAAGGCTGAAAAGTAGCATATGTATGAAGGACCTAGAACTGAGGAAAAGGTTTAAATAGAAAAAACCTCATCAAGTGGACAGATTCAGAGAATTTTTTAAGATTAGATTTAAAAGAAATGCAAGTAGACAAGGCAGAAAAGTCACAACATGGCCCTCAGACATCAGTAATATTTACAGTGATGCTCTGTAGTTAGAAAATGAGAAACAGCCATTTGAAAACCTTTGTAGCCAGGTTAGAGGAACGAATTTATTTAATTAAATTTATGTTTCAGCTTTTTATATTTTCTTCCTGCTTTAAAATACTTAAGAAATAGCAGTGTATAAAAGCAGAGTCATCCATAGATAACCTACCAACAGGTAGGATGTCATTCAGCTCAGTCCTTGATGCAGTTATTAGTGTGGACCTCAAGAAGGCCTTTAACAATGGCTTATCTGTGAAATCTGGTTCTGCTATGACATTTTTGACAGATGGAACTTGTTTTCTCTTCACAGTAAATACATTTTTCCTTTGCCCTAATACAATACAAACACTTCCTCAACAAAAGAAAAATATCTCTATATATGAAGAAAAATCATCTGTCAAAAGAAAACCTGCAGAAGGATTTATATAAAGGAAATGTTCCTAGCCTCAAGGTAGCGTTAGCACAACATTACTTTAGCTCCCCTCATCTGTCAGTGAAATAAGAAACACGTAAATGAACAACAATATAGTTACAGCAGAACCAGGAAGGATCCTATTTTAGCCTAGGATTAAAATATTCTTTATTTCATTATCTGCCTGGGAGAATATCATACTTTTTATTCCACAATCCCACATAAATTACATGTAAAGCTGCAGTACAATTGAATTAAAATATTTAAGAAAAAAACCACTTTTTTTTTTAATTTACTCTTTATCGACATCCCTCCTAGAACCACTTGTGAACTCCTAGGAAACCAACAAAATAACAGAAACATTACCCTGACAAGGGCTGCAACCTAACTGAAAGGCACCCTGCTGTCCATGAACATTTCCAGGCAGTGCCCTAAGCTCTCAGTATTCAAGTGAGCATATTCAGAACTTTGAAACAAAACCTGCAAAATCTTGTATGCTAACCACTGAGCTAACAATTGCAAATCAGTCAAGAGTAATTGGACAACTAACCATAGGACAGACTAGGGGCCAGATTCCTGCATTTTCAGGGAATAGCCCCTATAATCATTAGGCTCTGGAGTCATTCTGGCTCAACATCTGACACAAGGATGTTTTGTGGCAAGTGAAACAGGAGAAAAGGAGAAAGTGTCCTCTACAGAGCAGGCTGCTGTGTCAGCATTTCCCAGAGAGACAAAAGTTAACAGAAAAAGTCTGGTAAGATTTCAAAATGGAGTTCTGCACAACAAAACCAATTCACCACCAGGACCCCAAGACAGAAAAAGGGGAACACTGTCCTGACTGTTAACACAGTGTTAGTCATGTTCTGCAAAACTTACGCTCTCAAAGCTGGTAGGGTTTAAGCCTGAATCTGCGATTGTCACTCTCAGTATAATTTAAGCATATACTAACTGACCTGTGTTTTGGCACCTGTAACAAGTTTAAAGCAGGTCTATGCATGCTCTAGTAGACATTGGGTGCTAATAGAAAGATGTTTTCACAGAAACTTCAGATAATTTCACACAAGGCAGCAAGAAAGGGAAATTTTTTATTCTGTAATTATGAAAACACACTATGAAAGTGGAAGCTAAATTGCCTATCTTTTTTTTTCTTTTTTTTGGATTCAGCTAATGCTCCTTACCTAGTATCTCTCAGCTAGGTGCACCTGAAGAAGTATCCACTAATTCCTTGACCCTCCAGCAAAGTATCATCAACAGAGTCATTTTGGATGGTCATGTATTTGTGTGGAGATTAATCCCAGAAGAAGAAGCCAATCTAAAAGAGCAGTTTCAAGCAGCAGAGTCTCCAGAACCCTTTCTGGGATGTAATTGAAGTACACCATGTGTGCAGAGACAGTATCATCACTTGAAAAGTAACATGAGCAATTCTGCTATGTATCTTTGGCACATTATAAAGCACCACAGAAAAATAATACTATATAAATAGTAAGATATTGTTAGCAAAGAATACAGTGAAGAAAGTTTTCCTGATGGTGCTGTGTTTTATATTCATAATTTCCTAGAATTAGTTTTCCTTGTTTCTTATTGTGAGATTCCCATAATATTTTAGCTTGCCTGTGACTCTTAGAAGACAGAAAGAACTTTCTCCACATTGCACAGTGGTAGCTGGAGTTAAGGTGATAATTCTCTTTTCTAGTGCAATGTTAGAGGTGGTCTAAGGGAAGTACTGCTTGCCACTGTATGTTTATTTGTTGTAGTTAACTGAAATACAAAGTAGGGTTTGGATATACCACTACTGTGCATGGAACCTGTCTGCCTCTCTGCCTTACAATGCATTGGAAATATGATTCTTCCTGCTCCTTCATACTTGTTTTGTGTTAGGCAATGGAAAGGTGTAGCCTGAGGAATTCTTGATCCTGTTCACCCATGATGTAGAAAAGAAAGAGTAGGTACCTGTAACCTCCTACAATGGATGGTTCAGCTTTTGAAGCTGTGTTGTACTTACACGAGCAGTTTGTGTGAGGCAGGACCATCTCTCCCTCCACCCTATTCTGTCACAGATTGCAAAGGCTGAGGCTTTCTCTTTAATCATATCTTTGTATGTTATTTCTCATTATTGTAGTGTTCAGGACATTATAGATGCTCTGTGATATGGACTACTACTGAATTCTTTTCAGAGCTGTTTGCTACATGCACTGAGGGAATAATGATTTACAGTTTGCCCAAACATCTTTTCTTAACAAAAATCTTTTCCAAATTATTCTGGATAAGGCTTTTCTATTGAATATTACCACATATCTCTGCATTTATCTAGCAAAATGAAAATCATTACTCAGTTACACTAAACAAGACACCCAAGACAGAGGGTATTATTTTTCCTTCCCAAATAAAGGCTCCTGAAATGAAAACTCAATTTGATCAGTTTGCAGTTTGCCTTTTCTATTTACTTATAAATAATGTTTAAAGCTGGCTTTTTGAACAAGCATTACATATTGTCACATTTAAAATGAGAGTATAGATGGACTATTTTGACCTGCAAAATACCTATGGATCAGACTATATGATTCAGCAACACTGCTTTTAAAAACATATACCAACAGACCTATTCCCAGGCAGTTACATTACCAGTTTTTACATCTGAAATGCACACAAATGTTGGAAAGATTGGTTTTTTCACTGAGTTTTCCCATGCACTATTTCAGGCGAACTATTAAATTCTTTATTGCTTTTAGAAAGTCACAGCACAGCAAAACGTGCACTATTGGAATTAGGCCAAACATCGTAACAGCAAACCTCTGTTAGTTTCCCCAGAAAATCCACTATGAGTCTTAGTTCTGTCACATTTTACCGTATCAAATGGTAAGGAGTTGTGTTTCCTTAAGGCAGTGCTCACATGTATACTGGGCAGTACCTTATGTTCTTCTGACCTCTACTGGAGAAAAGACGCAGGGCACATGTAATTTTTTCTTCGGTGGGGTTTTTCGGTTGGTTGGTTTGGGGGGTTTTGTGTTGGGGTTTTGTTTGTTTGTCCTTTCGTTTGTTTGTTTTTGTTGGTTGGTTGGTTGGTTGGTTTTTTGGGGGGGGCGGGTTTGGTTTGCTTTTGGTTTGGTCTGGTTTGGTTTGCTTTTTTTGAGGCAACTGGAAAGGAAAAAGGCACTGTCAGCCTTAAAACCATTTCTTATTATGCATTCAGGTAATGGAATAATTCCTATCTGATGTCACATATGAGTGTGAAACTAATGGTTAAGTACTTACACAGCTAAATGTTCACTTGACTAGTAACACTCAAAGATTGTAGTTAAATTTGGAACAGCTCTACAGTAGGAACTTAACAAACAGATAAAAAACCTAAGATACCCTAAAGAGTTTACTTATAGCTTAGGGAGTGATGCAATCAGTAAGTTTGACAAAGCAAAAATCTGGAAGGAGGTAGCTAGGCAGATGAGGGCAGTAGTAATTTTTTTTTTTTTCATGAGTTAACTTTAACTTAAATACAGCAGTTATTAAAGTGAGTACACAAGGCATCCTTCTGCAGTCAGTGAACTATTTACTAAATTTATACTTAAATTCATACTTAAATTCTTACTAATTTAATATTTAAATTCTGATTATGATCTATGTATCTATAGTTTGAAGTGTTTGAGTGAATAGGGTAGAAGCTAAGCTACAAGGAAGGTCCACAGTTAGCAAGAAGGAAAAGCAAAGAGCAGGATTTCAGGAGAAAGTTAAAGGTGGAGAGAAAGACAAGGAAGAATTCAGGGGCACAGTTTCATTAAGTTCAGATACTGACAAGAAAAATGTGACTTATTTTTCTTTCTTCAGTAAAGCTGATGAACTACTGAGATACACTATCTCCTAGTTCAAACACTCCGGAATATAAAAATACAAAAAGGATTTTACCAACCTATTTTAATTTGGCTTAGGGACATCTTCTAATAAAGAAACAGGCTAAAGGTGGGATTTGAAGAATTAATGAGTGCCTTTTAGAAAACATCAGAGTTATGTTGGAGATATCATATAATCTTTAAAAATAAGTCTATCCACCCTCCACTTGCTCAGGTAAAGGCCTAAATAACCAGTGACTTTTGTTCTAATGGTATTCTGCAAAATTGCAACATGAAAGCAAGTAGGGGAAGTACAGGGCAGTGTGGTAAACTCACATGTTAGGTAAATAAATATAATTTTAGCACCTGACTTGATTAAATTCTGCTGTGAACTGTAAAGCAAAACAGTAAAAAAAAAGTCTAAGGACAAGAGTACTGAGGTTTCTCTCAGCTATTCATCAAAACAGGAATAAAATGCTGGATTCTCCCATGTGGAAATGATTGGAGAAGACTGCAAACAAAACAACCGCTATCTGGATGTGGAGCAAAAAAGAAAAAAAAAAAAAATAATTCTGAATTGTCAGGATTTCTTCATCAAAATGCATTTCAAGAGAAACTTCCTTTGCTGATTAAATCATACATATTCAAAAAAACCAAACAACCTGAAACAAGAGACCTACCTGAAATTATGTAAACAAGATACTGAGCCCTAAGAACTGATCCCATGTGCAAAAGGAGGAGTACTGATGTCAGAAAAAGACTGCCTGGCAGGGCTGCTCTTTCAGCAACATTGATTAAACACAGGACATCTCCCCTCCTGGCTCAGCCACAGCATGACCATCCCAGTATAGTGCCACTAGTGTAACCCACATAGACCAACAGGGATTGCCAGTCTCATGTTGCACAGAAGACAGACAGATCTGCAGCATGAACAGAGGTGAAACATGAACATTCCTTTCCTGCTGCTGAGCTGTGGCATGGGGGAGTATCGTCTGCAAGGCTGGGAAAGGGTGGGAAGCCTCTTGCCGTGATGCAGGTAAAAGTGTGGCAGTCTCAGAAAATAACAGATCCTGCCTCTGCTGACTTGGGGTGGTCCCACAGTGCATGGTCGGACCACCTTGTCACTAGGTGGTGGGACTACAGCCGAGTCTGTTGCTAGAGATGCGCTACCACAATGCTGCACAGAGAAGGGAAAGTAAGTTACTTCCCTGTTCTTGTTAGTATCTTTTCTGCTCTTTGTTGTGCCTGTTGCGTCCTTCCAGTAATTAACATTAAAAGCCTGCTGCTTTAAAAGACTCCAAAACCACACCAGAAACTAGGCAAAGGTTAGAGGTAGCTCTGTACTGACAGTGATGTGTTTCTCTTTTCACCAAATGAATCTCCCAGGAGACAGGCCAGCAATAAACAAAAGAATGTTCCTTGTGGCTTCCTTGTAGTCTCCTTGTAGTTTATTTTTGTTTAATTTCACTTAATCTTCCACAGGTCAGTGAACAAAGGAGGAGAGAGAAAGAGAGATGTCCAATCTTGATGCTCTGTTTGATCAACTGAATGTCTCCTTCTATGATTTAACGTAGTATTTAGAAGATAGGGGCCTGTAAGGTAATGAGCAGGCTTCCCAGTGCCATTATCTCCCTGATGTGGAGGGAATGTATAGGGTAGAGAACAACCACTTTACAACCTGCCTTAATCACAAGTGATTTGGAAAACCGGTGAGAGACAGTACTGGAGGAGAAATGGAAATCAGATGTTAACACATAATGTGCTGTGTGTTCTTTATTATAGCTCATGTCCCATTTTCTAAGCTGCCACAGATCTAGGACACAGGTTGTTTATAGGTAGATAGGTAAGTAGATAGATAGATAGATAGATAGATAGATAGATAGATAGATAGATAGATTCCTAGACTCACCTGGTGCTGAAAGTAACCTCTATACAGGCAGGCTGTTGGCTCTCACTTTCTCTGAAAGCTATTATTTTTAGTACTCTGTCACCATGCCCCAGAGTATCGCACTTCCAATGCACGTTATGCCACTTTCCTCTGTGTATGGAAATGACAGAATATTTGCTTTCAACTGTTCAGCAAAGTTTATTTGAGAAGAGGAAATCCCAAGTGCCAAGGAGCTTACTTTAGCAAACAAAATTAGTGAGAGCACAGTTTACAGTACAAGAATACCCATCTGCATTATGCTAATCCAGCACATGAGAGCAACAGTGACACAAGCAGAGCAGTCAGTCTGTTTTTGCATACTAGGTAGGAACTGAGGCTATTCTTGACAAAAAGGAACTGCTTACCAAAAAAAACTCAACACACTTCCGTATTTTTAATCTAGTTGCAGCAGGAACATAAGCTGATTTAGGGGTCCACCAGAATCATTGCTGTATGTGGTCATCAGAGACACTTGAAAGTGCCAGACTGGTGCTATATACTGGCAACAAGAATATGTCTTTAGAATGGTGTAAGAGATTTTAAAGGCTTTCAGCCTTCATTGTTTACAGGCAATATCACAAGGCTTACAAGGTGTTTGGAAAAATGTCCTCAATGTTTTAAATATGATTCCTTTAAAGAAATGAATGTAACTTGAAGACTTTCTACAAACATCCATTATGCAAGGTATCTGGAGCTGTGTCTCTGTACAGAAGAAGAAGAAAAGGGAGTGTTTTTGACAGAAATTACTACATCACTGAAAATACATTTGCTTCATTCTTCTAGTAAAAAAAAGTAAGATAGAAAGGTAAAGGTTTTGAAATATCACACTTACCTTCATCAATATTACAATGAAATTGTGCTTCATACTGTCACACTATAAGGATCAAATTGTTGCTTTAGGTAAGATATATGTTAGATTGGTATTATCTTACTAGTGGATATTGGTGTTTTGCTGCAGATTTGGTCTTCATGCTTTGAGAACCTCTGTTTAGAAGATTTTTTTCCCTACGATTATTGTATAACACTTTTTCTTCTATTCACTTTTCCAGCTGTTAAGAAAGGTTTTATCTAGTGGAAAAAAACAAGACTCATCCCTTATCAGAGATGCAAAGTAATGGTTTTAACAGTCTGCTATCCATTTCATTCTCTTTTGGTTATGCTTATTGCATAAAAGTAGCTTTTAGTTTGTGGAGTCAATCACTTGGGATAAACACAGATACAGTTTTGTATTCAGAAAGTTCAAAACATTAAAATAATATATTTCATGAGTAGAAATTATATAGATTGAGAACTATTTTCCCTAAGAATTATACAATTTATATATCTTCAGTATAATTCTTTTGTTTCCTGTTCCAGTATTTTGAGAAAGGGAGTTATATTATCAACTACATATCACATATTAGAATTGTATTCTTCAGGAAGTTCTTCACAATGGATTAGAAGTTTGAAATATTCAAAGCTTTCCCTACAGCCATAGAGAGCTGGCAAGGGTACAGACACAAGAGTCAGATGTTAAGTGATAAACGTAATTTATTTCAAACCTCATTAGGTGTTGTATGATAGTCATGCACACATGACAAGAATTGATTTAGGCAGAAAATCAACTACAAGCTTTGGAAATTATCCCTTCTTGTGCAATTTCAAAATTAAATAACAAATATTTTTTTTAAATGTATGAAACTGTGTTATTAACCACACAGAGTAATATGTAGAAATACACAAAACAATTCCCAAGAAAAAATCAAGGACAAAAAAAACCCCTCAGATAAAGTGCACAATACTCTTTTAATTATTATTTTACTAACACTTCAGCTTATGTGGTTCACAGCTTTCTATGACTATGCACTGCAGCTGAGATGTTATGTCTCAAATGAAATATAAAAAAAGTCCACTGTGGTATACAAGTTCCTTTCTTTAGATCTTCATGCTAAGCAGGATAAAAAAATCACACCCCTGAAGGGCACTATATTCAGGTATCCCCAGACATGTAGGGAACAGGTATCTATTCCTACCTGGAATTATCATTGATACCAAACATCTTCAACTCCTTACACTAACATAAAATTTTCTAATAGTGTAAATACAAGCAAATACTTCACTGAGAATGTTTATACCCAAATACGATACTAATAGTACCTTGGGTTCTAGCCTTAGCAGCATTTCTATTTACAAGCTGTCAGTAGGATCTGTCATTTATGACAGTCGCCTCCCAAAATGTTTAGGCAATAAGACACAAACTTACTGCCATAAAAATATCTTGATTCTGTGGCTTTTGTTAACACAGACACATGTGAATCCCCTGGATATTGGTATTTAGGAATATGGCCAACTGTCCTGTATAGTGTGTACATAGGAGACATACATAGGATTTGGTGGCTGCATGCAGTGGAGTAGGGCCATGGAGAGACAGCTTCTTGCTTGTGGTAGTGAGTGAAAGAAACTCAACCTAAAGGAACAAAAAAGAAGGGGACAAGGATGTGGCTTGTTTCCTTTGCTAAGACCAAGGGAAAACAGCTGGCTAGAACCAAGAGGTGGCAGCCCTCATTCAAGGCCCCAGCTCCTTTCCAAAGCAGTTACTGCAGCAGCCAAAAAAAGCCCCACAGTTTCAGACAGCCTAGTTTCACCCAAGGAAATATTTCAGTGAGTATTTGACAAAGTAATCATGATGGCATTTGAATCTCATCAACCCTCACCATGTGACTCTGACGTGGTCTCCCTTCCCTCATGCACAGACTTAGCATCACTGCATGAATCAGCCATGTGAGACAGAGCTCACTTGCACACAGCTGTGGCCCAGGAAACTGAGTCTCCTGCAGCATCACTGAGCTGTCGGAGGAAGCTCCCTGAATCTCTTGCTGTGACTTGCAAAGCCTTCTGCACTATGCCACTCTGGAAGAAGCCCGCTGTTGAATCACTCCAATGTTCTCCTGAGCCAGGCTGAGCCACAGCTGGGTTACCAGGGAGTTGCACCCTTACACCTCGCTGTTTCCTCTGACACAGCTCTGTGGAAATACTTTTATTTCCACTCATAAAGAGCAATAAAATGTGAGTTTCTTCCAGTGGTAGCTGGTGCAAAAAAGGTATGTAGCAATGTCCCTCTGTGGACTTCCACAGCTTCCAGAGGAATGAGAACTGCCTTTCCCTCATGCTTGCAAGACAGATGATGAGTGCTTATGTGTTCTGTCTCTCCAAACTATGTTATAGTTAGGTCCCATATCTGTAATGTAAACACAGACCTCAATAGTGGATGCTGCTTCACAATTACCAGGTGATAAATAGATCATTAGATGCACTAGATGATCTGAAGTAGATGGACAACTCACAGGAAAGTATATGTTCTGCTATTAACCTGACTTTAATAACTTGAAACACAGCTACCACAGCTAATAACCTGGTAGGTAAGATACAGTGCAATCCCACACTGGTATTTTTATGGTCCAGTCTTTATAGACTGTAAACAGCAGGTAAAGCAGAGTTTGCCACATCTATACAGAACCTTCTTTCTTGACTCCCAGGTCATTCTTTAGTTTAAGGAAATACTGTTTTTCAAAGCTTTTTTATAACCACTGGACATGGATGTTCCTGACATTATAAAAGCATTTTAGACAGGAGGTAGGGGAACATTGTTTGTGTTACCATCATGACACATTTTTTTTCTCCATTCAGTGATTGCAAGGAATTAATAAAGATTGGTTATGTGGCATGGACAGTTTAAAGAAAGTGGATTCTATAGCTTTATTTTTCAACAAAGGACAAACACAGCAGATGTTACCTGCTTTTGAAATTAGTCTCTAGTCATAATGACTGGTTTCTCACAGAGGACTAGAAAAGTGAAACAAAGGATTCAGCACAGATAAAAACTTCACCTAAATTTCCAGTGAGCATTCTGGGTTTTTTTTGAACATTGGTCAAAAGGCCCCATGTTGGATGCCAATAAATCTGTCCAGGTTTAGGGTCAGAGCCATCCACTAGACCTATAACACACACTCTCTGTTAACTCCTTTCCCTTCCCAAAGGGGAAGAGAAAAGGAGTAAGGGAGAGAGACTCATTGGCTAGAAGATAAAGCTAAAATGGTTTTAATGAGAATAATAATAATATGGGATATATATAAATATATACAAAAACAACACTGAAGCCAAGCTTCATTATGTTTTATGGTGATATGGACTATTTCTATAAATTATAGGTATAGTCTATACTATATCCCCATCGTATATGTATAGTCTATACTGGGGGCTTTTGTAAGCTTTTTTGAATAAGTTCCACAATTTAATTGCACAGAAGTTGGTTTGTGATGTAGCAGACTAGTTTTATACTGACATATGGTCAAAGATTTTCTACTGTACAAAATGGACCTCTATTATACAGAAGGTCCCCAATGGAATTACATTTATTTTTTAGAAGACTTTCAATTGACTAATTTTGTTGTTATTAATCTTATGAGTCTTAAAATAATTATTAAAGCCCAAATACTGGGCAAGCAAATACAATTTGTAATGTAACAATAAAGCTGTCTCATTGGACTAAGTAACAGCAGCTCGCACGTGAGCTCATATCTATCCTGTTTCCACAAGACCTATCAGACTAAGGACTTATTTGACCCTGGACTCTATAGAGGTCAATACAAGTACGATAAATGAATAAAGAAGACTATAAAGTACATGTTCTTATGCAAAAATGTGTCTCTGTGCCATAACACTATCCTGGTGCTTTTTTTGGAAAAAATTATTTCATCACCATCTTAACTCTAGTCCTCAAATGAGTTTTTCTTCACAGGAGCTATTTCTTCACCACTTCAATTCTTTAAATTTATTTTTAGTCTCAGAATGTGATAAATCTATTATTAGCTAAAATTGCTACTGTAACAGGAGTTCTTTTTTTTTTTTTTTTTTTTTTCACAGCAACAGGTAGAATATTGCTTTTCTTCTACCTTTTTAATATTTTTCTAATGACTTTAGAGGTAATCACCCATTTTTGAAAAGATTCTAGTTGTCGCATATACAGACTGAAATCTTTTGGTAAGCATATTTGACCTGCAGAAGACAAGCTATATGCAGTGTTTAAGTATAACTGCGTCTCATTGATTTGTACAAAGCTAAGTTTACAGTGAACTGTGCTTCTAAGAAGAAGATATTAGGGACACACTTGCAGGCTTTTAAGAAAATAATAACTGGCTGAATACAAAATGGTTTCCATTATTCTAATAAATACCTTCCAATAAATATCCCTAAGTTTGGTAACCTATTGACACAAATAACTCATTTTTGCAGTGCTTTCAAATGCAAGAATACATATGCAATATTTTCTTCTGAAGCCTCCCATACTGCAAAAACTGCAGCGCATGGGTAACTTCTATGCACATGAAGATATACAACGAACACAGAAGGGTTCTGCACTTGCAGGAAGTTGTTTGTATTTAAGAGCATTCTTCTGTCCCTCTGTGTCTTTCATCATATCACAATGTGCTTTAGACTTCTTATCTGTAGTTGGGAGAGCCCCTGGGCATTCCTGGCTGCACCCCTGTGAAGCGTAGGTTTCCAGGTGGATAGCCTGGCACTCCATAGCCTCTGGGTCCCGGTGGCCTTGTCACAGCTATGGATGGGGGAGGAAGGTTTCCTCCTCTGCTCTGGGGAAGGTGGTGGCCATTCGGGGCAGGGTTTGGATGATGGACTTCCTGAGAGCAGCTGGCTTCTTGTAGCTGGCCTGTCTTCTTCACTTCATTGCCACTCTGTCCTTTCTTGTCTGAAATGTGTTTGAAGAATAGAATTAAAAAATGAACATGAAAACCAGAAATTCCCTCAGACAAAAATCTTGCAGTGACCTGTCCACTCCAGAGTGTAGTGGAAAGTCTGAGGGCTCCCCAGACAACAGCCTGAAATATGGGGTAGTACACTTGACTTTTGCACCTTATTTTCCCTCCAGTCATTTCTGCAAGGTCTCAATGGAGGAAAGTACCTTCTTTTCCCAAGCATTTAGATGCACTTAGATACCATCTATAAATGACAACGAAGGTAGCAATTTCAAAGTTAAGCAGGCAGGTTTTGAATATGCAGATGAGCCATGTTCATGGTTCTTCCAATGACAGTCATCTCTAATCTTGGTTTCTCTGCTAGGTTTGAGCCTATACTGGCTGTTTGGCATGGATGCTTGATTGGAGAAGTCTAGCAGTGTGCACAGGAAGGGAAACAGGCTGTGAAATCCTTTAGGACAGACTAAAACCAGCCTGATCAAGAGAGGGTTTCTGATAAGGATTGCTATCATCCTGCACTCTCACAATTCCTTCTCCCTGTAATCCTGGCAGAGAGGACAAATGCTGTCATGAATAGTCAGATCTATGAAGTGGAACAGAAGGGTGCAAGACTTGGACCTTAGTGATTTGTGATGGGTAAGAGGGATCACTGACATTTATGGCAAGCTTTAAGTGTTTCTTTGAGGAGACTGGATCTTGTGATTCATTATAACTCTGTTACAGGTTGTTTTACTTTGTTGTTGTTTGGTGTGGAATAACATTACAGTGTTTATTAAACAAGAAAAAGAAAGAAAAATGGACTTGAGATTACTTGTGATACTTGTAATTCAGTATTGTGAATATATGTCATGAGATTATGGCAAAGGAAGCAGTCAAGGTAGTGAGGAACACCAGGGTGTAGTATACATAAATTCTTCACCATAAGGAGTTCAAAACACTTCTTACCTTGGTTTGGAGTGGATTCTTCTTGCTTGCCTCCTTTTTGCTTTGGCTGTGGTGGTTCTGTCTCAAATGGATTTTCCTCCTGTTCATTTGATTTTTGTGCCTTTTGTTTATTTCTTCTTTTATTTTCTTCTGCTTGCTAATGATTGGGAGAGAGAGAGGGGGCATCTTTCAGTGATCTGAACAACTTCTCTAATATTTAATAAAACTAGAAATCAATAGTTCTCTACTCCTTACACTTTGTAGTTTCTTTTTAAGTTCCAAGTTAGCTTCCTTGTAGGACTTGGATGTAGCATTGAGATAATAAATACTCAGGCTAAATTAAAAAAAAAAAAAAAATCTCGTTAGGTAATGGTTTAAAGACTCCTACAACATTCCTACAGCAACGACTACAGTTGTGCTAATATAAAGTCTGTATCTTTTCCTCATTTATCACACCTAATCAGTAGTACTATTTTGACAACTAACAATGTGCTTCCTTACAGTACGAAGAAGGCTTTGTTATTTCAGGAGAGATAAAAGCTGAAAGAAATTATTCTGTCTATTAATACTCTACATTCAATCTTATACTAGTTAAGGAAGATGTGCCATAAAGCTATGCCTCACTATGAATTGTGTTCTAAAGAATAACTTATGAAAGTTAATTAACTTGTATGACATCTTAAAAATGAGTGAATCATATTTATAAAGGCTTTTGAGCTAATACAATAGACAAACTCAAGTACTGCCAAAAAAACAGCCAAAAGCAAAGGTTTTAATTTTTCTTTTAAATTATTACCTTTTTCTTCTACTAAGCAAAAACATAAGTGCATAATAAAGTTTTCATTTTTCATTGAATTCTATTCCTTTTTTGATAACTCTATGAAATGAGCATTTTTTACTATCCTGATTTAGTTAAAGAAATTTTGATATGAAGTCTTTTTACTGGTGTAAGCAGTAAATAATTAATCTGCATATGCTATTATCTCTGCGTTGCCTGTTTTTGCCTTGTATTTTCCTTTTTTTTTTTTTTTCCCCCTCTTTCTTTATTTTTACTCTCTTTGCCTTGGACCATTCTAAGAAAGGAACAGTGTTTAAAAATAGAAATTATTAGGAGCTGACCATGTATTCAGTCTGGATTCTTCAGGTTTTTAGCCAAAAATTAGTTAAAATAGACTATGATGTTAAGTGAACCTTGGCAAGGTTTAATCTCAAAATTTCATTTTGCTCATGTAAAATCCGTCTGCAATTTCTGTTGTAGTCTGCAATTTTCTCTGTATCTATCAGCAGTACTACAATACAGGGTTAAAACCCAGCACAACTCTACACAGATTTAATATTTATTTCAGCAGTGATAAATAATCCAATATATGTATATAGATGTTTAAAATGCCTTTACAAAGCATGGCTCTATACAGTCTCTGAGAAAGACTATTCTGGGGTCATTATTCTTTACCAGGTACTGACTTAGAAAAAATCTCTGCTAGCACTATTTCATACAGTCTCCAACATCTGCTTCACACTGCTGTCCCAACTGCAAAGTACATTATTTATCAAGGGAATGCCAAGGCACTGAAGATCAGACTCACTGAAAGCTACTAAGAAATAGCTCTGCTTCTTGGTAGTCATGTTTCTATTGAACTTGCTAAGGTTTTATGATGTGCTGTTCTGCATACTGGACAAGCTGATTAAAGTCACAGCACTTCAGATCCCCTATAGACTCTTGAATTTTAATAGCTTGCCATTATTGTGGCAAGAACAACATTTTTGTAAAGCAATAACAAAATCAAAAAGAAAGCCATCAAACAAGAAAGAGATCTTACTCTTGGTGCAAAAGCACATATTAAGATCAAATAAAAGGCTTACAAATTCTTCAAGTCCCTCACACAGGGCAATTAACGCTATATTTATATAGATATTCAGACAGTGAAGATTCAGAGTGAAAGAAACTTAACAGACCTTAGATTAAGCAAGGTTTGAATTAATATTTCATACGTACACCATCAGCAATATAAAAGGTAAGATAAGTCCAGGGTTAGAGGCATAACCAAATACCTTCCCGAACCAGGAAGGGAAATCATGCTCCAAAGTTTCTGATATGACTTCAAACATTCTAGTCTTCCCACTATTAAACAGAAAATTTAATGATATATCACATACAAATATATGGTAATGTGAATGCAATGGTATGATTATATCGGTTAATCACGTCACATCAAACCTGGGAAAAGGACAATAAATCATATACTAACATTATTTAAAACCTGACACTCTGTGAGGAATGTAATTTAAAATAGTATTTATGTATTTTAAGGGGGAAAATAGACACCAATATTTTTATTGTATGCTAATTGATTTTGCCTTTTTTTTTGTTTTTTACAACAAAGATTACTCCTTAAAGAATCAGTTGTGAATTCCATACTACCAACTAAAGACTGAAATGCACTTTGTGCTCTATGAAGTCCTGGTGAAAAATTAAAATCTCATTTTTTTATGGTTGATAAGGAAAAAAAGAGTCTGCATCTGTACCAATACTATAGAATTCAGTAGCCCTGTTGTTATTGTCACAGTAATCTAATAACCTTCATACATAATTGTTCCATGACCACCTTATCTAGACAGTATTTTGTCCCTATGCCATTAAGTTTTTCTTGCAGAAGTATTTTAATAGATGTTCCAGAAGTCCCTCACTGTTTATTTTGCTTTTGTCTGTGCCTCACAATATAGCTTGAAGTTTTTTAGCTGAACCAGACCAGCAAAATGGGTCTTGAAATGTATTGAAATTAATTGGTAGTTTTAGTTGGTTGAAGGAATTGTCATCAAATTGCCACCTGATAATCCAGTTGTTATGGTCTCATGTCACCTCTTTTCAGTTCTTGCAAAGCGCTTCTGACAACCAAATCTTTTTCCTAATTCATTGTTCTCAGTATTTATCCTCTTTCTGGTAATGTAAAAAAGTTTCAGGTAGAATTCTTTAGACCAGTTCTTTCTGACCACTTTCCCAGCAACCCACGGTAAATGAGAATTTCCACTCTGTGCTCTACTTATCTTTCCCCCAACAAGCATAAAGTTTCTTCTGTTGCAACTTTGCTAATTCTGTCCTGGCTTTTCTACTCCTGGCAGGTCTGTGTTGACTTATATATGTTGCCTTCAATAATGGATTAAAAAACCAAAACAAAACAGAAAAACAAACAAATAAAAATACAAAACAAAAACACACACAGTAAACAAAAACAAAACCAAAACCAACCAAACAAACAAAACAAAATAAACACTCTAAAAGAAAATAATCAGAAGGTTCATAATAGATGAGACATGAAGTTACCAACAGGAAAATATTTTCTTTTTTAATATACACATGAACTACCACTATTTGTTCACTGGATGCTCAGCAGTAACATTACCTATACCCACACTGAATGAACTTTCATTTGTTTCAAGTCCTCCTCTATTAAGTTAAATTGAAGAATTCACATTTTTCATGAGGCAGAAAGTATCTCTGTATTAGACAGAGAAAAAGTTGCAGGTACTATCTTATTTTGAACAATAATCTTACCATTTCAGTAATATCCAACTCAATAACTGCTGCTACTCAGATCTGACTCCATATGTCTCCCTCTGTACTTTCTTCACTATGACTCAAATGAAGAATCTTACTTTGCATCACTTGCTTTGCTATCATTACCGATGTAAATTCTAGGAAATTTCTTTCTCATCAGAATTTTTGGCATGCCATGAAATTCTCCCTCTCAGGTGATTGTGACTAATGCAGGTGGCTAGAAACAATCTCCCAGATATTTTGCTTTTGTGAAGTTCCTGTGACAAGACTTCTCCTTTACAAAGCGCACTGGAGTTTGTGCAGATACCATTTTTGCTCACAACAGTCATGCATTATGCAAACCTTTCATTGGAATCAGGACGTCTTTTTTACTATTCTACACCTGCTTTGCTAATACTTTGTTCAAAACCAGACTAAAGTTATTTAAAAATTTTAATCTCCTATATTAACTGTTGTTGTATACTCATTATAATCGTATGCCATGCTACCTGGCAAATAAAGATGATGAAAATTGTCCTGGATTTTCCAGGCAGTGTGTATAGAAGAACAAAGAGTGGCAACATCTAGAGTGAAAGTCTTGAAGACTTCAGAAACAGAGTCAGCTTCACAGTGGTAATACAGAAGCATGAAATACTGTGTCAGTTGGAGAGAGTTACAGCAAAACTGTATCACCATGCGTTTGGTACACCATCGTATGTTCTGATATGCCCCTCCTACAGGGCATATACAGACATTTCCTGAAAGTCATCACTGTCAAGCCAACAGACCAGAGATGCATAACAGGTCACTGCTGTACTACTTAAGAATAATTTCTGGGCTAATTACAGCACTAATGACATTTTTTTACATTACAACTAACTAAAAGAGAAGATCTCCTACTCTACACTTCAGATAAACTTTAAAAATAATTACTCGGTTTTTTAGTATTCCAGATTCAGGAATTATCCACAATGAGAAACATGACACAATTAAACTCTCAGCATATCAGGTGTTAACAGTTATTATAGAAGCTCTTTTTCATTACTACATCATTCACTATGATGTGATGAGGTAATCCATTGCATCAAAAACAAAACAAGGATGTAAAATGCAAAAAACCTGAATGGACCACAATCAAAAGATGGTGGGATGGAGACAATGGTGTACACAGCAGGCAGTGTGGAGAGAAAGAGGATGAAAAGCAGCATGGCCATGTAAAAGTTATTTGATCTGGAAGCCTTAAAGACCCTCTCTTGAGGGACGTTGCAGCACATCACTGCCCAACACTGCAGGTACATCGAAGTGTGGAGGCGGAACACATTGATTGCTGGGAGACATGGAGCATAAAAAGATCCCATCCTAGAAAAGAAACAAAGAAAAAATTAAACATTTTATTGTAGGACTTCTGTCTTCCTAGATATGCCACCTATTCCCTATGTCAATGTGATTTGCAGCCAAACACGCTGTCCATGCAGAAATCAAGTTCATAAAGACATATTTTTTTTTACTGGTCTTGTCTCTTCAGTCTTGTTTTAAGAAGAACTGGAAGTGCATGAGGAGAATTCTCCATATGAACTTTTTGTTTCAAAGTTCCCAAATCCTCTTTCTCTGCAGACTAAATGATCACTTCATGAAATGTTATCCACTCTTACATTGTCCCTTTAGTTCAGGTAGCATCTCATTTGTGTTGTATAGAAAAGGGTAGCCCTAAAGCTTGATATTATCAAAATAATCTAGTTTATTCTTAATTAGTTTTCTTAATATACTAGCACCATTTTGGGAAGTATATTTTTTCGTAGTTGACATTTCTTTCACTTCCATTACCATTGTTACCTAGTGCTTCATGCCAACAAAAAGTTTATTGATTCTGCTAAGCATTGTTTTTTCCTTATTACATATGGTTATTATATTTTATTTTTATGACAACTTGTTTCTTGTACCATGCTGACTGAGAGCAATTGCTTCCATTTGCTTTGCCAAATGACACAGAATGTAAGAGATCAGTAATATAATTCTTCCTTAATCATTGTCCAGGTGACCAGGGCTGAGCTACTTTGCCTCAGCTTTTCTATTAAAAAA